>JAHTLZ010000129.1:93910022-93962578 GCA_023846285.1 Phrynocephalus versicolor
TGTGTGTGTGTGTGTGTGTGTAGACACTGATTTTGTAAGAATCCTGTTCACATTTGTTCACCTAGATGTTAATTTCACTGAACTCAGTGGTCTTATTTTTGAACAGATGGATGCAAAATTACACTGTCTTAAACCTTCAAACCCTCCCTTTTTGTAGGTGTTGCTGCTGTTTTTTCCAAGTCCCTGGTCTTATTATTGAATGATTGGAACTTCATAGACACCAAGGTCTTACGCCATCCCGTGCTCTGGAGTTAAAACTCCGACATTCTGAAAGAACAATTTTACTTCTAGATAAATTGCATGTAAAGCATTTTAAAATTTGTTGTTAGGAAGGATTCTGCCACTCGACATTTATTTACTATCTTTTAGAAAGATGTATTGCCAGGTGTTTTGTGCCCAGCTTTAATTTGGGAAAGCCTTATGCATGCAGATGCATGACTGCCTGAGTATTGGTGGCAATAATATTTTTGGTTGTTTTTAAATCCTTGAAGAAAAAAATGAGTTATTTATATATTTCATCCAGCCCCTCTCAAGGAGGCACAGTGTGGAATCAAACTCCCGACCTCTGGCTCTGGAAAAGACCACTGAGACCGGTTTCTGAGTAGAATTATAAACACAATAAACTAGAAAGTTCTCTAGATAGTGAAAAACACATATAATAAATACAACTGCTGTATGAAAACCCTGCTTAGCCAAGGTCTGTCTGCCCCCATCTTCTGTCCTTCAACTAATATTGACCTCAAAGACATGATTTCTTCCTTTGCAAAGTTGACAAGGCAGGAAATAAGTGTTTCCCATGACATGCTACTTGTCTAGATTCAGGGATTTATTTTTATTTTTACCTTTTGCATGGAAATATGTCATACCCCACTCGAAATCTCAAGTGGTAGAGCACCGCTACATTGACAGAGTGGTTTCCCCGACCAATTTGTGATAGCTTGACCCTAAACTACAAAACTAGTAGCTGCCTGCCACCATATCCTGTGACAGTGAATTCCCAGCTGAATAGGTACTGTGGGAAGAAACGACTCTCCGAAAGAAATCTGTTCTATTGAGGGAACCCTCAGAATGGAATATTCATTACAATTCACACTGGGAAAGGATTTTGTCTCACTCGTGTTGGAACCCTGGCTATTATTTATTTATTTATTTATTTATTTATTTATTTATTTATTTATTTAGATTTGATTTGATTTATACACCGCAATCATCTAGCCCAAAGACTACTCTGGGCGGTTTACAAAATAAAGGATGCAAATTATTAAATGCATACAGTAAATGTATACAAATCAAATACAAAGTACAAAATACCGAAAGTAACCATATTAATGCCACGTGAACCTAGGTCAGTGATGGCGAACCTTTTAGAGACCGAGTGCCCAAACTGTGATTCAAAACCCACTGATTTTTCGCAAAAGTGCCAATACAGCAATTTAACCTGAATCCAGGTGGCTGTGAAGGGGCGATGTCGGGTGCCCAAAGAAAAGGCTCCGAGTGCCACCCTTGGCACCCGTGCCATAGGTTCGCCAACACTGACCTAGGTTGTCCATTTAAGGCTCACCTTGTGCTCAGATCTGCTAGACAGCCAGATAGACTGGCCCGCCTATTCCCCTAACTTGGACCCATCCCACGAAATTCAGTACCTTGATCTTTTCCTCCTCCACTTCTGGCGTATCTACAGTGTTCAGGACACGGATGTTGGCAAGACTTGGGACCTGAGTCCTGAGTCTACGTTTGAGCCTTCGATCCCAAGTCCCAAGACTCGACTTCTTTTGCCCACACCCCTGAGGCTTGGGACATGGGACTTGGACCCAAAGACTCAGGCTTCGCATGCACAGGCCAGCTGATAGGATGTTGCATACGCAGAGAAAGCAATCCTGCCACTGCCACTGCTGGAAAACCTGGAACACGGACTTTGGCCCCACTGAGATCATCCTCTCCTTGAACACCTTTTACCTTGGAGGGGGACATTTGTTTAGCAGATAAAACAATGATTTCTGCAGAGAATGACTGCTTTTGTTGAAAGGAGTCATGAGCTGATTTGTTTCATAGTTAGAAAAGTCATGATGCTAGATACAGTAGAGTGGTAATACAGGCAAGCCTGCATGGACGAGATGACTAATACATATATAAATATATATTACCTTTTTGGTGTGTCTCTCTTTCTTTCTCTGGAAGTTGAGTCATGGCTACTGGACTTTTTTTTTTTTGAGAGAGATAGAAACGTTTTGCTGTTCAGTCAAACAGCTTCATCGGTCTTTCTTTCCATTTCTGGCTTCTGTGTTCACTGGAACTGATCCAAAGCAAGCCTTAGGGTTTGAATTTGCCAATATGATATCAACACAGTCTTTTTTTTTAAAAAAAAAAAAAAACCTCTTCACTTGCCCTTCCACGAAGGAGCAGAGGAAGTATTTAGTTTCCTGATACTCTGAAGTGAATTGTTTATTGAGCCATTTCACAATACTGGGAATTGAAAGAGCCAAACCAAATAGGATTGCTTGAGCTCTAATACTGTATGCCATTGGCATCTGTCACTCCAAATGTAGCACCAAATGGCATATGTAGCTATGTTGTTGTTTAGTCCTTAAGGTGTGTCTGACTCTTCGTGACCCCATGGACCAGAGCACACTAGACCCTCCTGTCTTCCACTGCCTCCCGGAGTTTGGTCAAATCCATGTTGGTTGCATCGATGACGGCACCCAACCATCTCATTCTCTGCCATCCCCTTTTCCTTTTGCCTTCAGCCTTTCCCAACCTCAGGGACTTTTTCCAAGGAGTGCTCTCTCCTCATGAGGTGGCTTCAAACGAACCTACGTAGCCCAGATTATCTTGCTTCGAAAGCGCCCATGTAGTTCTACTCTCAAATCTAACTCAAGAAAAATAGCATTTATTGTCCAGCAGTTTCCTTTTGGAATCTGTTGTGGAAGTTCTTTTGTGCAAGGATGGCCACCCTGAGGGCAGAAGCAGAATATCACATGGCCAGCATGGCTGCAAGGAAACACTGATTTACCTTCCCACTTTTTATGGCGGTACCTATTTATCTACTTGCATTAACATGCTTTCAAACTGCTGGGTTGGCAGGAGCTGGTTATCAGCGGGAGCTCGCTCCGCTGCGTGGCACCCGGGATTTCGAACCGCTTAGCTGCCAACTTTGCAGCCCACAGTTTTCGGAAGCCTTAGTCCACTGAGCCACCACGCACCTCTTATAGTATTACCCTGAGTTAAAGCAAGAAATCAGTTTCACCGTGTAGAGCTGGAGAAGGGAATGTTCCTTTCCATTCAGTTACTTTTCTTAATGCTGGGAAACTGATTTATTTTAGAGATTGGCATGAATAGCCAAAGTGTCAGTTCGTGTCAGTTCACCCGTTGGACAAACAGGTGGTTGGCGGTTCCCAGCTCCGCCTCCTCTGGTAGACACCCATTCAGAGGTAGCACCTGGAGGAGGCGGGGCAGGAAAGCGGGGGTGCAGCCTCTGAGTGGGCATCCACCAGAGGAGGCAGGGCTGGGAAGTGCCAAACATTTGTTCAGATGAAATCAACACGAATCATTGGTGGGTCAGCTTGTACCCATCTCTAATCTGTTTTGCTTACATTTATTTTAAGGCGGGAGGAGAAAAGACATATGTTGATTTTAAACTGTGTTTTGATCATTATTAGGATTAACTCCCCAACTAGAAAACACACACATACACAAATGATGCCTTAATATCAAAAGAAATAGCTAGCTTTGATTTTCACCACTTCCACATTCTTTTCCTTGTTCCTTGCTGCCCTCTTCTCTTCCCATCTATTCATTCCATTCCTGTAAAGCCTATGTGCCTCTAACAGCCTGCCAGCAGTTACATACATTGATGGGTCAATGTTGGCTGGGATTAACAATGGAATTTTGGGCAATGATATTGAAAAGGACAGCACCAAAGCCAAGAATAAATACAACAACAACAAAAAATCAAATGCCAGTGAGGAGGAAGTTTCAAACCAGTGACTAAATGTATACAGTGATGAAGTTTGGCAGAATTCCTTAAGTAGAACATCCCACTTTTTTTGAGGTCGGCGGATCCAAAACTCAGGGAACAACATCATGTTCAAAACAAACTACAGTGGTACCTTATATAAAGGAATTAATTGTTCCAAATGAAATTATGTTAAGCAAATTTTCCTTTATACAAATTTTCCATAGGAATGCACTGAAAACAGAGTGATCCCTAATCGCGACCATTTTTATGTTGTACGGATTTGCCCCATAGACGATTCTGTTAAGCAAATTCCCCCTATCTCTGGAATTTTTTTATGTTGTACAGATTTTATGTTATACAAAGCGTTTGTTATACGAGGGTCCACTGTACAGATTAAATCCATGGGGAAACTCAGGATTCTGTTAGATATTTTCTGGATCAATATCTAAAAGGCTAGGAACCATCTGAAAAAAAAATCTGGAGAGGAAACACCGTGGAGGATGCAGGGGTGATAGGAAATAAATGGCTCCTGACCAGCATCACTGCTTCTGAGTAGGCTTGCTTGCTAATCCATACTAGCTAACCCATCTTAAATCCCATTCGACAGTCCCTTCTTTCACCAGCAGTTCCTTTGATTCTGCTCTAAACAGGCTGCTTGGTTAGGTACAGTGATTCTGGATGCAGGCAGACTTTCTAACAGGTGCCAAGCTGGGAAGGGCTGCCATGGATGCCATGCACCACATGCGTAGAGCCGCAAGCCAACTTTGGTGTATGGGGAAAACCTGCCATGAGGTGCTATGTGAGTTTGGCTGGAAGAAGAAGCTTCAGTTGTAACACTGGCTGAAAAAAAATGCTAGGAGATTTTTGAAAACTGATTTTTCTTCTTCTACTACTAGATCATAATGCTCTACTACAGCTACAACAATAGGGAATGCTAAAGGACAATTCTACTGGTCGACCCATTCTCCATTTAGTTCATCCCTAGTGAGGATGAATTGTTGTAATCAAACAGAACCTTTGACTGTGTCAGGTCACCAACCATGTATGAGCTGCAGTTTTGCATAACACTACTAAAGAAGCATAGAATAATTGAGTTGGAAGAAGCCTATAGGACCACTGAGTCCAACCACCTGCTAAGTGTAGGAGTCTCTCCAGTCCCATATCACTGCATGAGCCACATTGGGTGGTGGCTTTCAGCCTTTGCACCTCTGCTTCCTTGCTTTGCAGCAGAGAGCTGTGTTTTTGTTAAAAAAATATATGCTTAGGATGGTGCTGTTTCTTATGGTAACTAAAAATATACAGAACCTTCAAGTAATGCGGAGGAAGTTGTGTTTTCTCAAGATAAACCCTCAAAGCCAAGTTGGCACTATGACTAATAAGGGAACATTCAGACACTATGGTAGTAATAAACTCTGCCTTATGGCAGGACTGTCCCTGTGCCACACTCAGCCTTGTCTTTAGACAGAGTCAGGCAAACAACAAAAGTGACTAGTCTGGTGTGTGTGTGTGTGTGTGTGTGTGTGTGTGTGTGTGTGTGTGTGTGTGTGTGTGTGAGAGAGAGAGAGAGAGAGAGAGATCTATAATGAAGAACTGGATATAACAAAGCAATGTGTGTTATGCAGCTCTTCTCCATGCAGGTATCCTGTTGACCTGTGGTGTGTTGGAAAGTGCTGGTCTAGCATCAGTGCTGAAGTTCAAAACAGCTCTCAGTCTGCCAGGTTTTGGAGATGACATGGATGAGGGTGCGTCCTTTTTCTTCTTAAGAAGAAAAACTACTTGAGCAGCCTCGCCTGTGTTACTAATTCTAATCCAAGGCATGCTGGTGACTCATCCTTTGCCCCACCCATTCAGCCACCTCCTGGGCTGTTTGCTAACCATACGTTATTTCTCATTCCAGTATTTTCACTAACCCTTTAAAGTGCAGGTGTGCATAAAACTCTCTCCATCTCTTGCAATGCTACGGAGTAGAGATGGACACGAAACGAAAAAAGAAATGCTGTTTCTTCATTCTGTAACAAAATGGTCGGATGCACTTTGTCATGAAACAAAACAAAGTGCAATTTTTATTAATCCTAGAGGAAATGGCAGGGGAGCTTCCTCAAGTTCTTCCCTGCAAGCCCCCGAAATTTGGAAATTTGGACTGAGTTATTAAGCTCCAAAGGGGGTGCCCCTAGGAATCAGGAAGCCGCAATAGCCCCCCCCCCATGGGTAAGGATTAGTGCCACCATGGCTTGGCTTCTGAATCCCAATTTAATCAATTAGAAAGATTTTTCCTAGCCCCTACCCTTTGAGCTTAATAACTCAGCCCTGTGACTCCCAAACATTTCCAAATTTCGAGGGCTTCCAGGGAAGAGCTTGAGGAAGCTCCCCAGCCGTTTCCATGCTGAAACATGGCTGTGATCCATATTTTTGAGTCCATAAACATAACAAAACATTATGTACTTGAAAATGCGGATTGCAGCCATGTTTCTGCATGGAAATGCCAGGGTAGCTTCCTCAAGCGATTCTAGGCAAGCCCCCATAATTAAGCTCCAAAGAGGATCCCAGTAGTTAATTGAAAAGGTGAAAAGAAAATTGAAACAAAAATCTTTTGAATTGATTGAATCAGGATTTGGAACCGAAGCCATGGCAGTGGTAATCACTTACCCACCGGAGTGGTGGTGGTGGTGGTATTTTGGCATCCCAATTCAATCAGAATGATTTTTTCCTAGCCCCTCCTTTGGAGCTTAATAACTCAGCATCCTGACCCCCAAACCTTTCTAAATGTTGTGGTCTTGCAGGGAAGAGCTTGAGGAAGGTCCCCTGCCATTTTGGTGCCTCTAGGACCCAGGGGAGCATAGTGTTTTGTTTCATTGCTTTTTGTTTTGTAATGAATCTGCTTTAAAAATTTGTTACAAACTAAATGAAAGGAAACACTGTATTTCCGTTTCTTGCCCATCTCTGCTACTGAGTAAAAGAAAAATCAAGATGATAGGTTAAATATATTCAGAATGAGAAGGAGGAGGAGGAGGAGGAGGAGGAGGAGGAGGAGGAGAAGGAGAAGAAGAAGAAGAAACAACCTAATCCATGGTTACGGAGTCAGCAAAGAACCACTCTTCTTGCCATCTATGCCATACCCTGCCAGAATGAGTGAGGGTCCCCTTCACCCAATTTCAATGCCAATATGAACTGTGGCAATCATAGGTTTTCAGCACCTGAATTCCCTCTTCTACAAAAGGTCACTGTGCCACTGACCAGGAGCTGCCATCAGTTTCTGTAGCAACATGAAATAATCTGCCAAATTTGGGGTCTAATGGCTTTTCTCCAAGCCTCTGATTCAAAGACTAAACTTTCCTTGCTTTAGAAATTGCAAAACTAGAAAGACTTTGCAATCTCAACCTGGTCCTAGGACTTATGCTGACCTGGGACAATTATTTTAAGAATTTCATCATCAGTTCCTCTTTGGATTCAAGCGTTTAGGTCTCTTCTGCACTGCCACCACCCTTTAAACTGTGACTCAGTCCTATGCTTCTGAGATACATACAGCAGTGGTAGAATAGTTTTTGTTAGTTCTCAATAGTTTTACTGACAATTTGTATGCTTCAGAAATTATGTGCTCTTTCTTTCCTCCAGTAAAATGCAACATTTCCCCCCTCTTGAGTTAGGTCAAAACCAGCAAGACTATACGTTCACATCTCTCTTACAATATTTGGACAGAGCCAAGATAGTGCCACCAGTGCAGCTAATGTGGGACTGTGGAAAAGTAAACAAGTTTGATGAAACACATAATGCTGCCGGAGTCAAAATGCAAAATGGTGTTACTCCCTCATACAGAAAGTGATTGAACACTGGCAGTATGATAACATTCTTTACCACCCCCAAGGTCAGCAAGACAATATTGTGGGAATAAACTAGACTACATAGGAATACCCAGAGAGGCTCAGTGGCCCAATATCCTTGATACCTCCAAGTATCTGCTGGCTGAGATAATTAGGATGATTAAAAGGGGCTTGGAAACACAGAGAACAGTTAAGGTGAAAGTAGAATGTCCAGATTTGGTTCTGAGATTAAGTGAAGCAATTTCTTTATTTCTTTATTTCTTTATTTATTTTAGAGTATTTTTACCCCGCCTTTCTCCTTGGAAAAGGACCCAAGGCAGCTTAGAGTAATGAAGGATAATATACATTCCAGTAGAACTAAGACATGTTCATGTATTTGAGAACAAGGAATTGAGGAGCATCTTACAGCATTAGTAGACCACATTACATTAAAGCTACATGGTTATAAGCAGTTATATAAACACAAAGTCTATGTGAACCTATAGATTCATATAAAATATACATAATGATAGTCCATCATTCAGGGAAAGCTTGCCTGAAGAGAAAGGTCTTTGCCTGATTCTGGAAGGACAACAGAGATGAGGAAGTCCTGACCTCTAGTGGGAAGGAGTTCTAGAGTCTGGGCGCAGCAGTCGAGAAGGCCCTTTCATGGGTTCCCACGAGAGTTAGCTCAAATCATGAGTTGAGTCCAAGGCATTGGGTGGGGGTGGGGTGGGAAACTCTAAGTTGAGTCATCAAGTGCAATTTAAGTCTAACATGAGAGCAAAACCTGTAACTAGAGTCCATGGTTTCTCATATCTTTTCATTTCATTGAAAAACTTGGATAAATGGCATACCCTTCTCTGTCTACCCCTGCCTCCATCTCTCTTCCCTTCTTCTGCCATTTTTATAAGCCAGATTTTAGATGATCAACTCCTCAGGGGTCTTGTCTTCTTTCTAACACACTGTGCACGTTGATGGTGCTGTATTGTTAATATCGTTAATGAGATTAAGAAGGTGAGAGTCTTCCTGTTGTATATGAAGCATGTTGTGAAGATCAGTTTCCATTCAACTATGATGGCAAAGACTCTTGTGAGTTCCTAAATACTAAGAAATGCTTTATTTCATAGGATTTGGTCATATATTTGGCAGGAGAACTTTTTGGTCCACAATTCACATGCTTGGCTGTGCAATTTGGAGAATTGTACTTAAGAAAAGTAATGTTTCATGCCTCTAACATCTTGAACTTTAGCTAGAGCTTGGAAAAGCCACTATTTGGACAACATCTCCCATGGTCTTGTTGGCTAGAGAATTCTGATTGTCCAAAAAAAAAAAAAAGTCATTTCCTTCCTAAGCTCATGCTACACCACACTCTTATCCGGTGATGAGTGTCTCAAAGCAAGGATAGCCAATAGCAACTGATAATTGTGTTTCTTTATGCTGTTGTTGATCCTTTTTGTAAAGCTGCTTAACCATAGAGGCTTGGGGGGGGGGGGGCATTGTGAATTTTAGCCCTGTGTTATACCAGTAAATGACATCTTGCAAAATGGCCCCTATGTAGGTACAGTGGACCCTTGTATAACAAACAACTTGTATAAGATAAAATTTCTACAACATAAAAAATTCTGGAGTTAGGGGAAATTTGCTTAACATAATCGCCTATGGGGAGAATCTGTACAACATAAAAATGGGATCACTCCATTTTCAATGCATTTCCTTTGTATAAAGGAAAATTTGCTTAACATAATTTCATTTGGAATGAATTAATTCCTTTATACAAGGTACCACTGTATATGCGGTTTGGCCCATTGCACAGCATGAGACTGAACAGGGTATCCAATGCCAGCCAATTCTTCAGCTGCATCAAGGTTGTTGTTGTTGTTGTTGCTTTTAAAGGATCAAAATAGAACATCGGCTTGGAATACATGTCAGAAGAAACCGGTTGAGAGAGCTGATACAGTCTGTCTCTAGGCCAGCTGTTAGGACTGTCGGGGAGGGAGAATGTTGCCACGTCTGGCCTTAAAAGAGCCCCATTGTTTCACGGGTGCTGCAGAAAAAGAAATGGATGTTCCCAACAACACGTTGCTTTCATCCTCTGAGCTGGCGAACACATTGCCATCTCCCCCAAAGCTCCCGACCGAGCACCTGTCTCTTTTCAGCAATTGCTAGGGGGTAAAAATACAAGCCACGTGTTGCTTGCGCAGTGTGACTCTGTGGATGGAGGATGCACTGTGGGCAACAGATGATTCTTAGCCTGGCCTTCAGAATGGAATGAAAAATTGGCAGAATCAGAAGTACTTGAGGTTGACCTTTTTTCCTTCCTTGGGAAGTTCTGGTAGGCAGGCATACCCCCTGCCCTAGTTTCCTCGGGCAGTGCTGGCACAGAATCAGGCCCCAAGTTCCTCATTTCTATGGGTGTGCTTGACTAATTTAGACAATTACCGGCTGGCTTCACGTTACTCCTAATATCAGGAGGCAGACTGGGGAGGCAGAAGCAGAACAATGTAACATGAGGGTGTGGGTGTGTGTAGTTCTAGTGGTGTAGAACTCCAGCCACTTGATATACCTGTTTTAAAAGTGTATCTGCACATACATACATTAAATAATATGGGAAACATCAGGTTCTGGATCTAAATCTATTTCACCGGGATTCCCTGAGAGAGGTGGACACAGGCAAAGACTTTTCTGTTCAAGCAAGTTTTCCCTGTATTTGTATGAATCTACCATACATGGCTATACAGACTTTGTGTTTATAACCACTTATAACTTTGTGTTTATATATCTCCTTGTATGATTGCATTGACACTATGTTATTTAATTGTTAGTTTTAATGTTGCCTTCTAATGCTGTAAGATACCCCCTCAATTCATAGAATCATAGAGTTGGAAGAGGCCTCAAGGGCTGTGCAGTTCAATGTTTCTCAAACTGATTGTGTCTTAATTGTAATGCACTGTATAGTCTCTCCTTACTGTAAGCCACCTTGGGTCCTTTTCCAAACAAAAAGGTGGGGTAGAAATCCTCATAAATACATAAATAAGTAAATTTGATGGTCTACCAGCTTTCCCATTTTAAAAAAAAGGTTGAGATGCTTTTCCTACAGTTTAATTAATGCCACGGAGAGCCAGTGTCGTGTAGTGGTTTGAGTGTTGTACTATAATACAGGTGTTGTGGGTTCAAATCCCCTACTTGGTCAGGAATCCACTTGGGGCATTTGGGCCAGTTGGTTTCTCAGCCTGACCAGCTTCAGAGCCTTGGCATGTCAGCAGCTGTGGATTTTCTGTGAAGAAAGAAATAAAGAAGAAAGATGAAATGAAATCCTGGTACTGGAGCTGAATAAGAAGATCAGGACTGTGATTAGGGTGAAAGAGCCAGCAAATGGTCATCTGAACAACATGAGAGATACAGGTTTAATTAGGAAAACGGACTCTCACCCCCCTTTTTTTTTCATACACCAAAAAAAAAAAAAAAGCAGAGACCCAGGAAATAGGAAGCTGCCTTACACTGAATGAAACTAGCCCAGTAGAGTCAACTCTGGCTGGCAGGACTGCCTCTTTAGGCTTCAGGCAGGACTGGCAAAGTAGATAAGGAAAACTGTTTTCCCTATTGCACAACACTAGAACTAGGGGGCACTCCATGAAACTTTTGGGTGCTAGATCTCAAACAAATAAGAGAAAGTGCTTTTTCACCCAGAGGCTCACTAGTCTATGGAACTCCCTGCTAGAAGAAGTAGTGACAGCTGCCAGCCTTGACAGCTTTAAGAAAGGATTAGACAAGTTCATGGAGAACAAGGGTATTAATGGCTATCGTTATGGATGCCTAAGGACAACCTCTGGGTTGGAGAGATAGGCAGGATATCTCTCAATGCCATTTGCAGGGAATCATAAGCAGGTGAAGATACCTGCTTGGGAATATGCCGAAGCAAATGGTGAGCCACTGTGTGAGACAGAATGCAGGACTGGATGGGCTGTGACCTGTTCCAGCAAGGCTGTTCTTATGTTCTTATGTAGCACTCCCTGGTTATTTCTGTTATTCCCTTAGTGGTCTTCCATCAAGCCCAGCCTTTTGATTCCAGAACCAGACAAGACAAAATGTATACTTAACATGACAAGGTGGTTTTAATGACAATATGAGATGGAAGAAAGAGGACATAAAAAAAAATAAGGAATGTAGAAAAAAGCTTAAGACCATCACCCCTTCCACCAGCTTCATTCCCCCATGGAATGAGAACCATATGACTCACTAGAGGGTGAGCAAGTCCTGCCAGGAGGGTATAGGTGTAAAAATATGTTTCTTCGGCATCTGGGACAAGGTTACATGCTGAGGTTGTACAAAGGTAGCAGTTTCCTGACAATGCTCCTATGATGCATTTCTCTCATATTTAAATAATGGTCAAATGCAAAAACTAGGAGATATAGGCGATACCTTTATAGGTCACTAATAAAAACAAAACATGGCAAGCTTTCGAGTGCAAAACACTCTTCTTCAAAGCAGGTCCCAAAAGTTCGAACATGACAAAAGATGTGCTTTGCCAGGAGGTTATTCTTAACGTTCTTAGCTTGAAGATGATGTACACCAGGCAAGGCATAGAGGCAGGAAGTCGGAGGGCCGTTGTAAAAGCTGCTTAAGCATTGGGTTTCACATCCCCCTTCTTTAAGCAAAGGAACATGGGTCACACACACACACACACACACACACACACACACACACACACACACACTTCATCCCATTTATTTGGCTCTTTTATTTTAGCCCTTTTGCTTAAATAATGGTATATCCCTTTTGTCTTGTTCAGTTTGTTGTTCTTTTCTCTTTGACTGGAGCAGGATCCACAGCACAGATGGGGGTGTCGTCTCTGAAATATTTGGCTGAGCTTACCCTAGTGCAGTGATGGTGAACCTTTTAGAGATCAAGTGCCCAAACTGCAATTCAAAACCCACTTTTTTTTTTTGCAAAGTACCAATATAGCAATTTAACCTGTATATAGTTGGCTATGAAGGGGCAATGTTGGGTGCCCAGAGAAAGGGCTCCAAGTGCCACCTTTGGCACCTGTGCCATAGGTTCGCCAACACTGCCCTAGTGTGTTGGTTGCACAAGAGCCTCACAAGCTGGCTCCTCTCTATGGAGGCACCCTGCCTCCAAAGACAGATACCTAAATAATCGAGCTATCCAGCAAGGAAGAACATGCAAATTTAAGGCAGCATTTCCATGCTTGTTTTCAGTTACTCTCTCACATCTACAACTGGGCTCTTTGGAGTTTCTGTCTCTAGCCGTTTGCACTTTTCCTCTTAATTAAAAGGCAGGCAGACAGACACGGCTATTTCTTTTCGAAGGAAACAATAAGCTAGCACTGAAACGTGAGGTGCTCTTTCTCCCTGTGCGGCCAATCTGTGGAAGAAACAATAAGGCAAAATCTCTTGTCCTCTTATTGGTTGAATGTTTATATTCAGGGGCCCATCTATTGCAGGTTCACAAGGGCCAAATACTTGCATACAAACAACATTACAGACAGTTAACGTTGGAACATTAGGTTAAAATATCTATCAAGAATACAAGGGGATTTTGTGTTCTATGGTCTACTTCTCTGGTCTGCTATTGCATCTGGGGACCCAATGTTGAGAACTACTGGCTTAAGGAGAACATCTGCCCTGGAAGTAGCATTCAAACATGTGATCCCATGTTTGAATGCTACTTCCAGGGCAGATGTTCTCTTTAGGGCAATGGTTCCCAACTTTGGGTTCCCAGACATTGTTGGAACTGAAACTCCCAGAAGCCTTCACCACTAGCTGTGATGGCAGGATTTCTGGGAGCCATAAGTCAAGAAGATCTTGGGGCCCAAAATTGAGAAGCACAACCTTAGGCAGAAAGTGGAGATTGCCTCAGGCATAAGATGCTTGGAAGCTGCACAACATGTTGAAAGAGATAGTTGGATGCTATCATCCTACCAGTTGCACTCTAGGTCCTGTATGCTACAACGAGTGCAGTCTTGTTGCAAACGTGATGAGAAATTCAACTGCCAATGGCTTTTGCACATGGGGTGGGAGTGGGTGCCAGTTTCTTTTTCCAGTTCAGAAGGCCAAATATTACTAGCTAGCCTTCTCTGTACAAGAGGTAAGTCAATCCTTGCACACAGAAAATAATACAAATACAATGTCTGACACAGACACCTTGATATCTAATATAGGTCTGTTTAATGTACAAAGAAGGTGTTTTTGCGTGGAGGGTGACTTAATCAGCCTGTAGTGGTACATCCTAGGCATTGTTTACACTGAAATGAAAATTAACCCTATTTTGTGCCATCAAGTCAATTCTGACATGGTGACCCATACCAGTATTTTCTAGATAGGGAGCGCTCAGAAGTGGTTTCCCATTCCCTTCTTCTGGGGACATCCTGGAACTGTGCAGCTTGCCCAAGGCCACGCAGGCTGGCTCTTCCAGGGGGGGAATCAAACTCCCAAACTATGGTTTCTCAGCCAGGTACGTAATTCACTGTGTGACCCAGCCAGCTTGTCCTTTAATCATCGGATTGTATATACAGTGGACCCTCATATAACAAATGGTTCGTAATGTATAACATAAAATCTGTACAACATAAACGATTCCAGAGATAGGGGAAATTTGCTTAACAGAATCATCTATGGGGCGAATCCGTACAACATAAAAATGGTCACAATTAGGGATTACTCTGTTTTCAATGAATTTGTATAAAGGAAAATTTGCTTGACATAATTTCATTTGGAGCAAATTAATTCCTTTATACAAGGTACCACTGTATAACATTTCTTTTTAAAGTAGAAGCTGGTTTGTAAAAAGGTTCTGAAGATCAGAGGCTATAAACTTGAATCCTGATTCCCATTAAACTCGGCTTGGAATTTAAACATGGAATCTCTCATTACGGAACGAGTCACTCAGACAGCGCCTCACATTTCATCTTGTCTTCTCCAGAACAGCCTGGCCAAGGCATTATATGATAACAAGGCTGAGTGTCCAGATGAGCTTGCCTTCCGCCGAGGAGACATCCTGACTGTTCTTGAGCAGAATCTTCTTGGGAGCGAAGGTTGGTGGAGGTGTTCTCTCCATGGGAAGCAAGGCCTGGCACCCGCAAATCGCCTCCAACTTCTTAGCCCTTCTTCAGCTCCCTCCACCCAGCAGGACTCCCAAGAACCGCCAATCAACCAGTCAATCTATCAGATCCCTTCAGCGCAGAAGGCTCCTGCACCCCTACCCGTCTATGAAAAAATGGACGGTTGGATTACACCTCCTCTGTCAACTCCCACCTCTTCTTGCCCAGTGAAACAAGAAGTGTACCAGGTACCAGCTTTGGCTGCTCAGCTCTTCAGTGAGAAGACTCAAAGTTCCTCCAGTCAGGTAAGGATGCGAGAAAAATCTCAAAAAAGGGGGAAGCACGTCGAGAAAGATTTTGTGCTAATGTGAAACCAAACGGATGTGTATGCTTTAGCCTTATCCTCCACTTCTCCAAACCCTCCATCCTGAGCACATAGGCACATGTGTGTACATGCACATGAATACACAAAGAACAATAAACACATGGAAGTATGTACATGTGCATGTGTGCAAATACACCCTTCTTTCATTCACAGAACCCTATAAATGCACAGTAACCTATCTCATACTGATGAACTCCTTGCATAAAGTGGCCAAGTCTCCTACCTCACAGAGGGTGGTCCTCCATTTTAAAATGACCTGTATTTGAAGGACTGTCCAGTTGAAAGATAAAGGACAGTGAGAAGACAGACCAGGACTTTGAAGTTGCCCATCCAGAGCTGGACAGCACACTTAGGAAGCATACAGATTGTCTGGTCATGATGATCTTCCCCCAGTATGGTGTGATGCCCTCTATTACTATTTGAGTGAGATTATTTTAATTTAAATCACTGCATATGTTCTACATATAAGGCATCACATACATGTTCAAATGTATGCCCCTTTTAGTTAGGGATGTGGAAGGTGAAGATTCAGTAGCCTCCTCCTGTTGGATTTTGTTCTTATCATAGAAGGTGCCTCAATTCTGGAGCCATTGTTTCATGTATACAGTACTGCAGTCAGAGTCTCAGTTGTGTATATACACTGGTGTATGCATCATAACATTAATCACAGTGGTGAACTGCTATTAATTAAGGGATTGCTGCTGTTATTCTTATTGCTTACCGTAACCTGTCACACAATAAGGAATGTAGGTTACGTATTGGACTGCATCACAGTTGTCGCAGGGAGGAACAATTGTGCTATAGTAATCCATCACATATAAAGAACGCAGAGGCTGGTTCACCCAGCTGCGTGCAGGAATAGAAACAGCGCAGACCCGCATAATATGAAGACAGCTGGTGTGCGATCAGCTGTTCCTTAGCAGATGGGCCAAGCGGCTGCCTGTGTGTTCGAGAATCTGATACCGAGGATGTCACTGAGATTTGGTTTTGTTTGCCTTATCCTAACCTGGTTTTCTCAGAAACCTCCAATATTTCAATAACATTTTCTTCTAAGAAAAGTGGCAGAAAAAATACAGCCCTTTTAACTGGTGTAAAAGTGAGCATGTTGGAATAGGACTTGGGAGAGCCAGGTTCTAATCCACCCCAGTGTAATCATACTTCTTGAGTGGCGTTGGCACTGTCATTTTTTCCAGCCTGACCTATTTCATAGGACTGAGTCCAGAGGACAAGCGCCCTGGACAGAGCTGCCTTGAGCTCACCAGAGAAAGGTGGGAGAGAAATATAGCTGCTTTGTCCAAACGTCCCCAAATTTGGCACAGAAGAGCAGATTTTCTGCTACATCTGTCTCAAATTTGGTGCAGATCTGATGTCCAGTTTCATCATCATGTTTTGTTTTGTTTTGTTTGGGGCAGCCCTGTTTTTGGAACTGTCTTATGGCATGCTGAGTGCTTCTATGGGCACAATATAATGCTGCACACTTGTGCAGCACTAGTTGAGAAGTGAAGTAGAGGAGGAGGAGGAGGTCATCACTTCTAACACCAACACACTGTCCCTGTCCCCTCCACCTCTGCAAGAAGCTGGATGAGTCACAGAGAAGCTATAGTTTCCCAGTTTCTCACAGCCATGTGTTCCCATGTCTGTGAGCTCCCATCAAAGTGCCAAATGTCACACGGCAAGACTTGTTTCTTGTAAATGAACAATGAGGCCAAACAGTGACTGCATGTCTAGCCTTATATCTCCATTTCTATAAGGCAGGGGTGTCCAAACTTCAGCCCTCCAGATGTTTTAGACCACAACTCCCAGAATTCCAAGCCTATAATGCCAATGACAAAGGACTGTGGGAGTTGTGGTCCAAAATAATCTGGAGGACAAAAGTTTAGACACCACTGCTATAAGGGCTAGAAACCTATTTGAAGAAAGCAAGCAAACTTGGAATTGAGGTCATCTGATGGGCATCCATGGCAGGGCCATAGAAACCCATCCAATCATGTAATGATATTATCAACCATAACGATCACCCTTCTTATAGTTCATTAGCTTTGAACCAGTCTTGTGGGGGAAAGCCCTTCGGATGGACGGCGCCTTTATCAGGAAGTCATTGGAGCACTTTAAAGAGAATTCCTGGCACTTCTCAGAACTAGAAATGTCAGGTTGTGTAGGATGCTGCCATGCAGTTAAAGTGACTTCAAAAACTCCTATAATTGTGTGGTCTTACACACTCCTTGAGCACGGCCAGAACTACCTTCCCTTTCTCAACTTTTCGAATCTTTTTAGTATTGTGCAACATCCTACTTGAACTCCTGACCTTCATTGGAAACTTCTAATGTGTGCGGTGTGCCTGATGGTGCAATGCCTTCTTTATATTATGTTGGAGTTTTGTTTGCCACCTTGTATGCTCCCTTTAGTTTGCGTGACTGGGGGGGGGGCAACTCTTCTGGACTGGTCTTTGGTTTTAAGGAAAGCGCCACCACTGCTGAGTACTTTTTCTCTCTATTTGGCCTGTTGGTGGCAGTTGCTTTGTTTGCTGCAGATCTGTTCAGTTTGTTGCTATATATGTGTGCAGAAAGAAACCAGCATAAATTAGTCTGTATATTTAAACAACAGTAATTAATGTTTCGATTCTTTGTCCTACAAATGTCTCAGAGGGAGTTATTGAGACTTGGGAAGCCAGTTGAGTAAGGGGGCTTTGAGGAACCTGCAATTATTCTTCTCCGTGGATCTCCTTATTTATATTGCATAGCAAAAAAGAGGTTTGGAGCCTTGCAGCCATTAAAAAGAAAGCAAAACTAGACTATGGGTGATATCTTCAGACCATTCTGCCCTGTGCCTTCCAAGAAGAAGCCTGGCGTCCATCTTGCCAAGTGAACTTTTAAGAACTCTCTCCTGGCAAATTACATCCGTTATCATGTTTGGACTTCTATACCTGCTTTGAAAAGGGAGGTTACTCCCGAAAGCTCAGCAACATTTTTTTTTCTGGCAGCCTATGAAGGTATCACCCATAGTCTAGTTTTGCACAGCAAAAGGAATTTTGCCAGAAATTCAAAACTCTGCAACAGTTTACAGGTTCCTTGGGATAGTAAAGGCATGAGCTGGATTCAGACAAAATAGCTCTTCCCTTATCAGGAAGTGCAAGAAGAATTTATTGCCATGAACTACTCAGATATGGAGTTAACTCCTTTCACAGGGCATGCATTCCAGTGATAATGATAAGAAATTTGCCAGTTTGGTTTTTATTGGATTTCCCAGTGGCGTTCTCATCCTCTATGGACACAGGTCTTGACAAGGTGGAGGGGCTTGCGTGCTTCAGTGAAACTGAGAGCTATGCTGGTGGTAGCATTGCTACCAGAAGGGCTCCCAAGCCAGACAGGTCTCAGTGGAGCAATCAGACACACACACTTTTCACATGACCCCTAAGATCTGCTGGCCACTTAAATTCGGACCAGAGATCTTGGGGGTTCATTGCTCTTCCTGCGTCCCCACCCCTCCGCACTTCCTTGATCCTGTCTGCATGAGGGGAGGGAGAAAAAAGGGGACAAAAGAATGCAGGCTCACCTCCGTTTGCCGGTCCAAGCCTCCCCAAGCCCCGTCGTCGTCCTGATTCCTTCTCTTAAAGGGGCGGGAGGCAAAAACAACAACAAACAGAAGCGAGGAGAACCTGGCACTCACTCCTTTACATCCGGATCTGGGATTTTTCACCCTCCAAGAGCAGGTACTTGAAAAGTGTGCTGGGACGCGCTTAGGTGGGCGTGGCCGCACTTAATTTTCTGTAAACTCCGGAGCTGGTGGGGAAACAATTTTAAGCTCCAGAGCTGGGAGCCATTTGCGGCGGAGTTTAGGGGGCGTGTACAAATACCCAAAGTGTCCACCCTCGAAATGTCTGATCCACAGTGAGCAGCTTCAAACCACATCTGACTCATAACGGGCGGCTAACATAATGGCCAGTAATGGCAGTGAACTAGGCAAGAGGGAAACCACTTCGCTTAAGCTAACTTCCCCAGGCAAATCTTTAGCATGACTGGAAAACCAAAAGCCATGGCCCCCAGTCCCCAGCAGCCCTTCAGTGGGCAGGGAGTGCTAAGAATCCCCGGGCCAGCCATGAGAAGGATAGCTACCTGGAATGTTCACCGCTTTTTTCAAAGTGGAAAAACCCACAACACCATCAGGAATAGAAATGGAAAGACTTAATATTGATATCCTTGGTATTAGTGAGATGTATTGGCCTAATTCAGGAACGTGTGTAGTAGATGGATATCATGTATACTATGTTGGTAACAATGAACGTCATCACTTTAACGGAGTGGGATTCATAGTCCAGTCAAACGTCAGCAAGGCAGTCAGAAAGTTTGTGCTAATGTCAGACAGAGTCATTTTTCTCCAACTTAATGCACAAACTATTTTGCTAAATCTTATCAAGGTGTATGCATCAAGATGTGATTCATCAGATGATGATATAGAAGAATTTTATACAGAATTAAAGTCTGCTTTATCATTCATCAAATCAATGGAAGTTACCATAGTTATGGGTGATTAGGAAACATGGATTAGGAATTAGCAATGAGCAAAGTGACTGACTAATTCAGTTATGTCAAGAAGAGAAACTTATAACAGCAAATACGTATTTCCAGATGCCATCACACTGCCTTTATACAGGGACTTCAAAAGCTGGCAGGAATATCAGGAATCAGATTGACTCTGTGTGTGTGTTGTGTCATTACAGTCATGACCGACTCTTCGTGACTCCATGTCCATGGAGTTTTCTTGGCAGGGATACTGGAGTGATTTACCAGTTCCTACTCCAGGTGCCTACAGTATCTGGTATTCCCTGGTGGTTGCCCATACAAATATTAAACAGGCCCAACCCTGCTTAGCTTTTGAAATCAGGCGAGATCAGATGTGCTCAGGGCATCTAGGCAGGCCAGATTGACTACATCTTTATTAATAAACATTTTAGGAATTCAGTTAAATGTGCAGATATTAATTCAGATCACAATCTTTTGTTAGCAGCAGTGAACCTTAAGTTGAAGAAATTTCACTCAAAGGTGACAAATAGTCAAACTGTGATTTCTAAGCTTCAGGACCCAGCATTAAGAACTGAAGTTCAATCGAACCTGAGTACAAAATTTAAAACCATCAAGGAGATAGCAGACGTAAATGAAGTTGAAAATATCTGGAGCCAAATTAAAGCTGCTGTGAATGAGGTGTACCAAGATAAATTACAGATTGTCAAGTGGTTTAAGAAGATTTAAGAAGATTTAAAAAGAATAAATCTTGGATGACAGATGAAATTCTGGACCTCATTGATCGTAGAAGAGAGATGAAAAATAGACATCCTGTAATATAGAAACTGCAGAAAGAAATACGGTGGAAAACAAGAATGGTGAGGGAAGAAAAAGTTTCAAAGGCACTCCATGAGACTTTTGGGTGCTAGATCTCAAACAAAAGTACTTTAAGAGAAAGTACTTTTTCACCCAGAGAATCACTGGTCTATGGAACTCCCTGCCAGAAGAAGTGAAAAGCCACGAAGAGGGTTTGCCTTATTTTCTTGTACATGTTAAATGAATCATGCTTAGCATCCAATTCTTCAATTTTGCTACATTACATAAGAACATAAGAACATAAAACAGCCTTATTTATTTATTTATTTATTTATTTATTTATTTATTTATTTATTTATTCATTTATTCATTCATTCATTCATTCATTCATTCATTTGTATAGCTTGTATGCCTTGCTGGAACAGGCCACAGCCCATCCAGTCCAGCATTCTGTCTCACACAGTGGCTCACTGTTTGCTTCAGGGTATTCCCAAGCAGCTGTCTTCACCTGCTTACGATTCCATGCAAATGGTATTGAGAGATATCCTGCCTACCTCTCCAACCCAGAGGTTGTCCTTAGGCATCCATAACGATAGCCATTGATACGTCTGTTTTCCATAACTTGTCTAATCCTTTCTCACAGCTGTCAAGGCTGACAGCTGTCACCACTTCTTCTGGCAGGGAGTTCCACAGACCAGTGATAGGCCCAGAACATTCCAAAAAGAATGCAGATTGCAATATCAACATAGAATAAATTTAAAATCTAACAAAAGTAAATTTCATTATTAAAAAAATTAAACAATACCACTGTACAACTAAAGATAAAGAAAGTTCAGTTTAGAACAATTTTAAAGTGCAATAAGAATATAAAGACATAAAATGTAAAAGTCCTGTGGAGAAAGTCTCACTGAAAAGAAAAGTCTTTGACTGTGGAAGAATACCAAAGAGAAGGCCAGTTGGGCATACAATGGCATAAATATACAATCCTCCAGGTGCCCCCAGCTGCCACTGGTTATCTTTAATGCTAGAATGGGTGTGCTTCCCTGAATGTATAAAGGAATTATTAAGTTTGTAAAGAGCTCTGAAAAGTTTTTTGTCAAAACCATTTTTAAAATAATAATAATTCAATATCATTTTTAGCTCTTTGATCTTTGTTTGTTTATCAGCACTTAAGTACATTTTTGGGCTTGGCAACTGGCCTTTCATTATTCTAGTGTCTTTGTACTTTTCAGCTTATTGAAACATGAACTTTTGCAAATGTTTCATTTCAAAGCTTTACAACTATGATATCTACCTGTTTTGGGTTAGGGAAGTCTAAAACAAATAAAGGCGCTACTGGCTTGTGAAGAAGTTGGGGTCACCCTTGTTGGGGAGCTCGGATATCTACAAAGTGTTTTGTAGCAATAGAGCAACCTCACCCTTTACCGTAATTCGAGTTCACCAGATTCCCACTGCACTGGGATTACCAAGATCATGGCCTGGTTCAGTGGTTCCCAACTGTGGGCAACCCAGTTGTTCTTGGATTGCAACTCCAAGAGACCCCAATCAGCACTGCTGGCTGTGAGTGCTTCTGGGAATTGTGTTGGTATATAATAGCATGTATACGTATATGTATGTTTACATACACGTACAGGATGTAGATCAGAATGTGCCGAGAGTTAGCCAGGCAGCTATATAAGGCAGGTGTGAGTTAGACATCTGTCATATAGAGACACACGTGTGACAGGGACAAGGTTTAGTAGGTGGCAGGAACTGACAGGGTTGACAAGGTTAAAGATGGACCTGATAGGATTTGATAAGAACAATGAGGGCTTACAAATGTAATAGTGTTGCAATAAAAGAGTAGAGAGCTACTAGAGAAAATATCTCTAGTCAGCTGCCTTTGGCCCTTTTTGGGAGAAAGATGGGATAAAAATATTTTAAATAAATACTTTAGCTACGTGTATGGCTAAGCACTATGAGATAAGTTATATTTTACCTATATTTCTAAGCAATAAAATTTATTTAATATTTTAACCATGACACAGGTGATTGTTTTACTGTGAGAGGATGGCCAGATGTAGAAATAATGTGTTCTCTGTTAAATGACCTAGAGGAAGACAGGGTGAAGAAAGTAGTGGGTTTTATGGCACACACAGTGAGCTATGCTGAAATACCACTGTCAGTTTCAAAACTCCCACTCCAAGGCATGTCTAAGGACTCCCAGTTTCAATCATTGTGTTAGTTACTACAGTGACCCCCCCACCTATTGCGCGGGTTAGAGACCCGACCCGACCTGCGATAAGTGAAAATCTGCAATATGTGGATGCAGGTCAGGTGGGGCCTGGGGTGCCTAGCTGGGGGGTCTTGTACTTGCCCCCAGCCTGGTGCTACCCCAACCGGGACTGTGAGGGCCTCCCTGGGCCTTTGGGGGGCTCTAGAAGGTTCAGGAAGGCCCTCACAGGCCCATTTGGGGCAGCGCCAATCCTTGGGTAAGTAAGGGAGGCCTGAAACAGGCCTTTCCCCCCTTACCCCAGGGGGCCTTTTTTCATATACAGTGAACCCTTGTATAACAAAGGGCTTGTATAACATAAAATCTGTACAACATAAAAAATTCAGGAGATAGGGGAAATTTGCTTAACAGAATAACCTATGGGGTTAATCTGTACAACATAAAAATGGGATTACTCAGTTTTCAATGCATTCCTATGGGAAATTTGTATAAAGGAAAATTTGCTTAACATAATCCATGGTTTAGCTCTAAATACTTTCTTGTCTGACTAAGCTGTCTACCTAGAAAAAACAGAGAAGCAGAAACTCTCTTGGATGCTTTTCACAAGAACATATTATTTGATGTTCTAAGTGCTCATCTATTCAATAACCACAAAAGTTTTGTACCCTCTTGCATGCAACAGGTCATGTTACAGTACGACAAGAGAAAATTACCCTGTGAAAAACAAACCCTGTGGTTTTCAAGGTGACAAGCAAACAATGAGTTTTGCAATGGTTGATCTCGCAGGGAGCAAGGCTATTCAATTAATTAAAATCCATGAAAGATGCCTTTGAACAAACAGCAGCTGAATTTACAACATCTTTATATAACTCTTAAATTCATTCTCATTCTTATCTCCTTATTCCTGCCACCTTCTTTTCCATAGCATCTCTACACTTTTCCTAGAGCAGCATATGCTTCAGCACTGGAGAACAGAAGTGAAATATATGACATCCCATCACCCCAGCATCGTGAATCCCTATTCACTCAGGTGAGTCTCCTTAAGCTATTATAAACCTCCACCAGGTACTAATAGAGAGGGGCTATCCATCCATCCTGATTTACCCCCTAAATGAAATACAGCATGAAGCTGGCAAAACTGTAAAAGGATCAGGATAATATCTAATGAAACGTGAACCATGAAATTAGATTTTGTTTTACAATGGCCCTGGCACCTGATGTGAAAGCACCCATAAGTCTGGTAATTTCTGTCTACTGTATACTAGACCAGGAGTAGTTTCAGGGGCCTGTTTCTGTCCTTGGGGGTATCCCCTCCAGGGGGATTGCACAGACTTGCAATAAATGATAATGTCTTGCAACCCATGTCTGGTTTTTTGCGGGGGGAACCCAACATCTTGAAAACGCTCACTGTGAACAATATAAAACATGAGCTGTCATTTCTGGTGGCTTCCAAAAGTGGGTATTCACCATCATGTGCATGAAAAAAGGAGTTTGGGTGGTGAGAAAGCCGGTCACAGTAATTGCTTTAGAAGACCGCATGCTCTCTGAGGACCACACTTTCTCCTGCCTTGTCATAGACTATGAGTTTTCTCTCTTTTTAAAAAAAGAGTGTTCCCACTTTCTCCCTCAGCTTATGTCTGCTGTTGTCTGGGTGGTTTGCATATAGTAATCCCAACAAATATCCCGCTGCTATTTAGCTAAAAAGCCTGTGACATCATTGACATTGAATAATATACTCTCCACCCCCTGCACCATTTCCAGATAAACTGAAAGTTTAGTTTGCTTTTTGAGGTTGAATAGACCTTGCACAAACCACTTCAGTATTCCTGTCAAGAAAACTCCATGGACATGGGGTCAGGAAGAGTCAGTCATGACTGTAAGGATGCAACACACAGAGAGAGACCTTGCGATACCATTGCACTGACCCAACCAGATCTCAAGAGCGGTGTTTACTTAGCTGCTCTGCCATCTAGTGCCCATATTTTTTTCAGCACATACTGTGTGACTAATCTTAGGTATGCAAGCAATGGTCTGTTATGCCCTGAGCATGCATGCACACATTTCTTTCCTGCTTGGAAGGCGAAGTACAGACCTTGAGGTGGAAAGCAGCAGGCAGATGGCAGATGAGGTACAGCAAGCAATTGACTAGCTATTGGCTTGCTCAACCAAGACATTTCATATTGATTGCCAGTTGCTGGGGTGTGGGTTTCATACTCATGTTCCCTTCTGGGTCATGAAGTCAAAGCGCAGCCATGGCCAGTGACTCTGTGCCATTGATATATGTGTCAGCAATGAGATACAATGAGATACAGTGGACCCTTGTATAACAAACAGCTTGTATAACATAAAATTTGTACAACATTAAAAATTCTGGAGATAGGGGAAATTTGCTTAACATAATTGCCTATGGGGAGAATCCATATAACATAAAAATGGGATCACTCCGTTTTTAATGCATTCCTATGGGAATTTGTATAAAGGAAAATTTGCTTAACATATTTTCATTTGGAACGAATTAATTCCTTTATACAAGGTACCACTGTAATAGTCTAGGTAGGGTACAGGGTTTCAGCAACAGCTAAAAGAACTCATTCTACCTCGGTCCACCTACTGATAATAAATTATCCCTGTGACTTTTTTGTTTGCCTACTGTGGTTTTGCAGCTGTTACAGCAATAGGTTGATATACTGTAGAGTGTATACCTCTCCTTGGAGAAAAGGCAGCTTCTTGTTTCTTCTGTCATGATGGGATCTAGGTCCTTCAAGAGAATGATTGGAGGGGCCTACAGTATAAAAAGGTGAAAACGTTGAGAACCCACTGCTCTCTATTAAATCTTAGTGCCAGACACAATACCTTCTGGTAGGCCTCATCCTGCACTTGCATTTGGCTTCCTCGGGGGTGGCATGACTCTTTAAATTTCCAACAATATCCTGCTGAGATATAAATTTGAGTGTAGAGGGCAAGGTAGCAGTGGTGCTCTCTCTCTCTCTCTCTCCAAAACTACTTGTATTGTGCATAGTTGTTGTCCTGATGTTCTTGATGGCATTCAGTCCTTTTTCAAATCCCACATCTGCATGGGGGCAATCACCGAAGTACAGAATGTAGATGGAGGAGCAGGGTAGCCTTTTGAGCCATGTGTGTTTGGCATGTTGCCTCTCATGGGATTATAAAGAAATTGTAGGCTAAAACATCTGCAGGAGGAAAGGTTACCAAGTCCAGATGTAGGGGATGTTGGTTGTGTACGGTCTACAATCCTTTTGTTTTGCTTTCATTTGGGGAAACATAAGGGAACCCTCACAGTGACCAAAGCATACACACTCTGCTTAGCTTTCACTAAAGGAAACAATAAATTCCCCTAATCCTGCTGGCAAAATACATGGATTAATTTCTTTTTAAACATTTAATTAGGGTCTTGCTACTCCACCTTCTTCCAGAAAGGGGTCCAAGCTCTTCTTCCCCACAGAACATTGCCTGGAGAGGGCACAACAGTTTGATACCCCTGAAAAAGCACAAGAACAGACGTGGCAAGAGGCTTCATTGGACTATGTAAGTGATCTGAATAAATGGTTTGCTCTTAAAACACGAAGCTATGCCAAGATCTGTAAACAGAGGCACTCTAGGACTGTTCTGGAGTCTATGGGTGCCTGAATACAATTGTAAACATAGAAGAGTCAACAAACCTGAAAGTCTCTGAGATCAGTAGTTGGAACTGGAGGTATGAGTAGAAATGAAAGGCCAGAGTTGGAACTGCAGTGAGTGATTTGTTCTGGTCAATCCACAGATTTAAGTTCTGTTGTTGAATAGACCATGTGTCCCCAAAAGCCAAAATAAAAGCTGGTGTGTGTGTACACAAACAAAAACAAACCCTACCCCTTAAATCCTAAACAGCAGAAAATAATTCCCTATTTTGTAGGAATTCTGAAGGAACTTTATATGGTGGCCAAATATCTTGGAAGTCAGTCCCTTGGGCGACTCATTGAGCTCCCTCGTTTTCTGCTTCTTGGCCACCTTAAAAACACATTTTGCAAAAAAAGATTTTATACTGGTCTATGTTCTCCTGTCTGAGGTACATATTGCTATTTATAG
Source organism: Phrynocephalus versicolor (assembly GCA_023846285.1). Lineage (NCBI taxonomy): Eukaryota > Metazoa > Chordata > Lepidosauria > Squamata > Agamidae > Phrynocephalus > Phrynocephalus versicolor. The sequence goes on from JAHTLZ010000129.1 coordinate 93,936,833, forward strand.
TTTGAACGTAAGATATGTATTGCAATTCATGTTGTTTCGTGTTGGTTTATATCATGCTTCACGTTGGTTGTTAGTTTTACATCAGTAACATTTTTGTTTTCTCTCTAGAATATGCCACTCTGAGCATAAAAAAAGATAGAAATGAAATTATATTGTTAATTTGAAATTGTCTATGCCTCTTTCCAGATATATGTGATTCCCATAGCATCTCCAAGAGAACTGGTCACTAGTTCTGAAAGAAAACATGTGGGCAATTACAAAACCCTGCCAAATCTTCGGAAATCAGAATGGATCTATGATATACCACTGTCACCTAAAAAACCAGGAATAAAACAAACTTCACAGAACCACCCCCAAAATAAACATGTTTATGACATACCACCAGCTAGGTTTGATACAATTATACAAAGAGCTCCAGGAATCAACAATGAAGTAAAATTAGTCAATCCGGAGGCATATGATGTTCCACCTATACGGAGGAAGTTAACTTGTCCAGAGATTCTACTGTATGATGTTCCATCTGTACATGATGTGTCAATGCAACATCAGAATGGTAACTATGATATTCCTTCAGCTGCTCTGTCTTCCAGGACTGAAAAAGAGAATCACCAACAGACAGTTTATGATATTCCCAAAGGGTTGCCTGTTGCGTTGACACAAAAGAAAGAAAATACACATGGTCACAGTTCTGGAGACAATACAAATGTTTTCCCTCCATCCTTGTCCTCAAATGCCTACCTAAACCAAGACAGATTGTCTGTGTCGAGTGTAGATAGCAGAACCAGCACCATATCCACATTGTCAAGTTCTTCTGGTGATTCTTTTTCATCTTCTGCATCTTCATCTATTCAGTCTTCATCTTCAGAACAGCACAACAAAGAAACAACCTTGGAACTTGAGAGAGTGATAGAAACTTTGACTAAGCTACAGCACAGTGTATCCAGTTCAATTGCAAGTCTAATGATATTTGTGAGCAGCAAGTGGAGGTATCAAGAACATCTAGAGGGAAGCATTGATGAAATCCATCGAGCAGTTGACCACATAAAGGTCTCCTTGGGAGAATTCTTGAACTTTGCTCGAACCATTGAACGAAACACAACTTCAGGCTCTGACAGCAAACTTCAGACAAGAATTAAAAAACAGCTAGATATACTCACTGATTCGTTTCAGATACTCGTGGAAACTAGAGAGGCACTGAACAACTGCAAATGGTCCCTTGAGCTTCTTGTCTTTACGAAACTTCAGAACAATCCAGATGACCTGGATCGGTTTGTTATGGTGGCTCGCACCATTCCAGATGACATCAAGAGGTTTGTCTCCATCATCATAGCAAATGGGAAATTACTTTTCAGAAAGAGTTGCAGGGAGAAAGACTGCAAAAATAGGGCAGCTTGTGCAGAACTCAAAGAGAATCTTGAACAGCGAGCAGAAGATTATCCTCATCTAAGAAGTATTTTGGATAAGCCAAAAGAAAAGGCAAGAACTGATGCCACTGAAGAGTCTGATGATAGTCGGAGGCAGGTCAGTACGGTGATAATGCCACAGGAACTGGCAACCTTTTTTTTTTAAGAGCAAGGACTTCCTACATGCCCTCAAAAGTAGCATTGCCAGACCTGTGCTACTCTGGGCTCCCAGCCGGGTCCCTTTTTTCCAAAAACAAAACACAAAACAATAAAGGTGCTCAACAGAATAATGGAGGGGAAAAGAGAAAAAAGTACAGCAGCGGAGCCCAGAGTGGTACAGAAGATGGTGTTTCTCTTCTCCCCACACCCATGTATTTACTAAGCTCATAAACGACTGAAAATTGGGAGCACTAACTCAGTCATGGGGTAACCCAGTCTTCATTCTTGCTCTTCTGTTTTGCTCCATTAAACATATAGTCACCATCTGGGACATATTATTAATAAGGCTGACCAGGCTGGAGCCTAAGGACCTCGCAAGCCCATCAAATGACCAGAGGCAGACGGCTATAGGGGAGTGAAACAAGTGCGAGACAGGGCCCGAAGTGGTAATTTGGTACTGTAATTTACATCACTGTACTGAAACCACTATAAATAACCAGTAGGATTCTGGTCAAACTGCTTAATAGAAATACAAGCAGTAAAACCTATGTTACTTTATAAGAACTCAAAATTAAAATACACACAATTAGTTTTCAGCACATCTGTATCTTCATTGTCCACTGGCCTGTAAAATGCCTACAAAAGTCCTGTAGTAAAAGGTAAAGGTAAAGGTTCCCCCCTGCCCCGCACTTGTGTGCTAGTCATGCCCGTCTCTCGGGGGCGGTGCTCATCTCTGTTTCCAAGCCAAAGAGGCAGTGTTGTGCAAGTCTGGCATGGCTGAATGCATTTCTGTTGCATGGAAGACAGCAGGTAGACCAGGCATGTCCAAACTTCGGCCCTCCAGATGTTTTAGATCACAAGTCCCACAGTCCTTTGCCATTGGCAGTTGAAGCTTAGAATTCTGGGAGTAGTGGTCCAAAACATCAGGAGGGCCGAAGTTTGGACATGCCTGAGGTAGACAATATAATAAATAATAATGATGTGCTGTGAAGTCATAGGAAGCCAAAGGTTTAAGATTACAAGAGCTGAGCTGGACATTTGAGGACAAGACATTTTGGAAATTGCTCATTCATAAGGTGACCATGGTTGACCCGATTCATAAAGTGATCCCCTCCCCTCCCCCCACACAGGGCTTGTTTGTCATTAACATCTGCAGGGGGACTTAGAAGTTCAATAGGTATAACTATCACAAATATGAGGATTCCACCAAGTTTGGGATTTGACGTTCTGAAGCAGCAGAACACTTACAGTAATACTTATGTGCCATCAAATCAGTTCTGACTTATGGCAACCCTTTTCAGGGTAGAGAATATACAGGTAGAAAAATATACAGAATTTATATACCATTCCCTTCTTCTGGAGGCTCCCAGAGACTTTGCAGTTTGCGCTAGGCCATGCAGACTGGTTATATTCACATGAAGAACACTAAGGAATCAAACTCCCAACCTCTGGCTCCGGAGCCAGATGCCTAAACCACAGAGATATTAAGTTAGCTACTGAGCTATCCAGCCATAAACTATAAGACTATAATATTCCCTTCTCTCCCTCTCTGGAAGTTCAGTCACAGCAACTGAACTACTTTTTCTTGAGAGACTGAAATGTTTCGTTGCTCATCCAAACAGCTTCATCAGTCTGAAGAAAGCTAGTTGGGAGTCCTCCATTTTATAGTTTACTTTGACCTTGTCACCCTAGTTTGAAATAGGCTCATAAGTTCAACAACAGCTTGAATAGGCTCATTAGGTAGACAACAGTCTCAATAGCCTTAAGGTGAGTGTGCATGCACACACATTCACAAATCATGACTTAGAAGATGCAACTTTAAAGGGGAGTCAGAAACCCATGAGAAATGCAGAGGCAGCTTCCACATATTTCCTACTAACCTCATACACGTCTACCATGCCCCTTCCTCCTTCTCTTGGACTCATCAATAAGACACTGCAAGATAGGCAGACAGAGAGAGAGAGAGAGACTGAGTGGAAGAGAGGGAAAGAAGCAGTTTTCCAAGCATCCTGAGTTCCAGGATGGCTCTTTTTTTTAGTTGAAAGCCAGGGCGCTTTTACACAACCCCTATGATCCACTGGTCCCTTAAATTCGGACCAGAGATCTTAGGGGCTTGTCGCTCTTCCTGTGTTCCCACCCCCTCCGCACTTCCTGGCTGCTGGCTGCGTGAGGGGAGGGAGAAAACAAAGGAAGAAAGAACGTGGCTCACCTCCGTTCTGCCTCCTTCTGCCTCTTGCTCTTGCCGGGGCAACATTCTAGTAGCTCTTAAGTAGCTCTTAAAGGGGCAGGAGGCAAAAAACAGCAAACAGAAGCGAGGAGAGCCCCGCACTCACTATTGTTGCACCGCATCAAAGAATTTTCACCTCCAGAGAGAAGGTACTTGAAAGGTGCGCTGGGACACGCTAAAGTGGGCGTGGTCACACTTAATTGCCTGTAAACTCCGGAGCTGGTGGGGAAACATTTTTAAGCTCCGGAGCTTGCAGCCATTTGCTGCGGAGTTTAGGGGTCGTGTATAAACGCCCCAAATCAACACCCAGATCCTTCTACTCAGGGTGAGAGGGCAAGCCAGTGTGTTCCCCCACCGAAAGGGAGAGTGTTTTTGAAGGTGGAGCTAGCCTGAAAAGACACAAGCCGGTGGTTGCCTGAGGGGAAAGGGATCTGACCCTGCCAATAGGGTGAGGGACTGCAGCGTTCTGGCTTCAGAAAAAGTGCCAATAATTTGACAGACCTATATGCACCACATGGTGGCACCACTGCATCACTGTTTGAGAGTCAGAGATGGATTTAGGAAATGAGATCTCAGCAAACATCCAGCTCACATTAATTTCTGTTTATTGTTTATGGTATCATTTCTGCTCAGTATTATATGGACATCTTTTCTTTTTCCCTACTGCAGAAACCATTAGGAACGGAACAAGTACAACCATCACTTTCAACTTGCAAGGCAGAGGAGAAGAATGCTGACTTAAAAGCAAAGGTGATTTGTATGTGTGTGCATGTGTGCGCACACATGCATCTATGTGTTCTTTAAATTTGGGGTTGGGAACCCATCCAGTACCAGAAAAGCATGAAGGTTCAGTATAGTGCATGGGATTGGCCCATGAGAGATGGAAGAGGGAAAAAGTATGGTATTATCTTTTTGGCAGCTTGTAGTGGAAAGAGTTGTGCTCAGACAGCTGATTGAGGTCTGAGCATCACATGAGCTGGACCTGCTTCGCTGCTCTATCATTTCACAATGACCAGGAACTTCTTCCTGAAATGCCTCTGTATGTAAGTGGGAACTAAGCAGAAACTCTCACATAACTGAGAATTGTTTGTGTTGTATTTCACTAGCAACCTGGCCTACATCTTCTTAGTTTCATTAAGCACAAAATTTGCCTGTGAGACTAAATGATTTAGAACATTGTGTTGAGTCCAGGCTAATCCCAACTTTTTCTTGTATCAGAATACAAGAAAATACAAGAATACAGAGTCACTTGTCCCAGTGACTCTGAGACAAGTAGAGATCCAATAATCATTCATTTGTTTGCAGCTGAAATAAAGGAAGGGGTGACCTTCCCCAGTGAAATAGAAGGAAAGAATCGTGATCTGATTTGGTTTAAGATATCAACTTATGTTCCTTACTGCAGTATGCCCAATTATGTATTTGTATGTAACTTCTAATCATGAAACACTATGTCTTTGAAAAAAAACCTACATGGTTGGTAGTGAGAGCTGTTGACGGATTTTTGTTTCTGCCTTTCTAGCCTTCTTCGCCTACAATGAAACACAGCAAGAACAGTCCAGCCACAAAAATGGTGCTCTCCAATATATGCAGATTATATTTTGGTGCTGTTCAGAAGGCCATTGATGTTTTTCACCAAAGTCTTAGGAGCACTCAGACCCCTGAAGTTTTCATAGCCAAGAGCAAACTGATCATCATGGTGGGTCAAAGGTTGGTGGATGCTTTATGTCAAGAAGCCATTGACAAGTCCAATCGAAACGAGGTCCTGTGTGGCAGCAGCAATTTTTGTGGTTTACTGAAGAACTTGGCAGTTGCAACCAAAAATGCTGCAATGCAATATCCAAGTGAGGTGGCCATGACAGAACTTCGTGAGCAAGTGGATGGGCTGTCAAAATATACAGAGGAGTTCCGAGCAATGATGGAATAAAGTGATCATTGTGCTGGTGTTCTAAGACTAAGACATGCATACTGGCAAGCTCTAAAGCAGACTAACATACTGGCAAGCTGAAAAAAATTCTTAGCACATGACTTTGGCACAAATCTGTACACTCTGGCTGCACTTCTTTATCCCTGTATGCATTGGACCCATACTTGCAATTCAGACCTTGCAATGTTGAGCCTCTAGGTCGGAAAGAATTCCTAAGGAGGCAGCCATGTTAGATCTATTATATCACAAGAAGCAATGTTGTGGCACCTTAAAGACTAAGAAGTGCTATTTGACATGAACTTTCATGGACTTATCCCCTTCTTCAGAACCATGTATTTAGTACTCAAGCCACAGACTGGTTGTGGCTATAGGGTGGAATAAAATAGGATATAGAAAATGGAACTTACATTATGAATACTGGTCATAACTTTTCAAACTCCTGGTTAGCATAACCATCCTGTCAATAATGTCAGTTATACAAGTCAATTACCTTCTGATGTCTGGGGTTTTGCTCTCAAGAGAGTATCTGTTTTAACTGAGACTAGAAGCAACTTGTGTTATCTCATTGTCATGTTGGGGAAAAAATCATACTTTTACACAATAGGATAGTAACTGATGAACTGATTAATACATTGATTGATTATGGTTGGTTGGTTCAAGCCAAGGGCGAAAGAATCAGTCCTGCTGATATATTTGTGTTCCGTTGTTTCCCTTTTGTATGTGCTTTTAAAGTTCTTTTGTCTAAAAAAGAACTCTACTCATGTTTGCTTGAACACAGGCAGACCTCTCAGTGAAATCCCAGATCCTGCTTTACTGGGCTCCCAGATCTGGCCAAGAGGTCTGTTTCCATTCTGGTGAATAGGGTTACATCTGTCTTTTCTACTTTGTTGCTGAACCTGGCAAGCTTGGAAATGAGACCAGTGACATATTGCTATTTCCAACTACAACAGATTTATGGACTCAGTAGCATTTACATAAATACTGTATTAGCTTGCTGTTTAGCTATTGATCCAGTGGATCTACTCTCTAGTTAAAAGAATAGTAGCCTGAGGGTTTGGATTGGTGTGGAACACTCAAGGATATAGGGACAGGACCATCCCAATGCAAATTATTCATCTCTGAAATGCCTGATCCGGGCTAAGAAAAGATGACACCAAGAACTAATTTCTAGGTATGATAAAGATACTCGTTGTTTATTGTAGACAGAGTATCTGTGAAAAGTTATTCTATGTGCACAAGGAGCATAATAGTACTGTAGATCTTGACATCACAGAGATGTGAGAATAAATACAATTATTTGGTAAAATGCTTTGAGACTTATAGATGTAAACTGTCTCAGCTGTTTAGAAAACCAATGGTGCACGGAGCAACAGCAGCTGTTATAATGCTGATCACCTGGTGGGGAAAAGCAAGTAGATACTCTGAAAGGAACAAATATAATGATGGTTAACTGTGACAACAAGCATATGTTGATGTTCTTCTGCCTTTCCTTATGTATGAATTTTTTTCCTGTTCAAAAGAAAGGCAATCCTATATTCCAGAAATGAGAAAGCATACCCTTGAATATGATCCATAAGGGCTAGGCACACCCCTCTACCTTTCTTGTTCTGTTCCCAGTCTTGAAACCTGATGGTGTATTCTGTTTTAGGCAAAGTCAAAGGTGTTAGCCAAGCAATGTGGTCTTAATTTCAAAAAGGCAACCCAGAAAACACAGGTAATAATTCAGCAAAATCAAGAGAGACATGCAGTAGGACCCCCATATCCACTGATTCATTATCCACTGAGTCAGTTATCTACGGTTGGTAAAGGAAAAAATTAAATAGTTCAGCAGCCACAAAGCAAGCTGTAAAGCAAGCTGTTGTCACAAACAGTAGCTGTAAAACAAGCAATTATCACAAATAGCATCTGTAAAGCAAGCTACTGTCACAAACAGTGGCCATAAAGCAAGCTATTGTCTCAAAACAGCAGTCATAAAGCAAGCTGCTGTCAGGAAGCAGCAGTTTGGCGGCTGGGTGAGCAGGCGTTCTCTCTTATCCATGGTTTTCATGGATAAGAGAGAACGCCTGGAACCAATATCCAGCGGATACCGGGGTCCTACTGTACTGTCTTTAAGTGGGTTGAGTCAAAGCAAGGTGGCCATAGCCAATGTCAAAACTATCCACAGTCGACAAGCTAGCAGAGTAGAATCAGTACAAAGAGTATGTACAAGTACAAGTCACAGCAAAAGCCCTAGCCTAGGCTGATATTCTTAGGATAGCTAATATTATTTCCTTTCCTTCTCACGTTTCTTTTCCAGTGGTCACTTAAAAGAGGACAAAATGCCCAATTCCACCTGAACTTACCTTGAAGAAGAAAAAGTGACAGCATTGAGTCTGTCGTTCTTTGGACACATAACTGGCAAAATTCACTGAAAAAAACAATAATGCTGAGAAAAATTTAGGGCAACGAGAAAAGAGGAAGACCAAATATGAGATGGATTGACTTCATAAAGGAAGCCAAAGTTTTGGATTCATGAGTGCTGTTGAGAACAGGGCATTCTGGAAATCACTCATTCATAGCTTCACAATAGGTTGGCGGCAACATGATAGCATGCAACAAGAACAGGGGATTGGTACTGATTAAATGAATGAGTTTGAGACTGTGCTACCTTATTTTGTTTGTTATTTGGCAGTGCTTGTTAAGGAATATAATTTTGGCCACATAAATAAAATGTATTACAGGTAGCTTAGATTGCTCAAAAAGTATCAGATGGAACCCTTTCGTGTATTTATGCTGCAGTAATTTGATCATGATTTTTTTGTGGCAAACTTCTGCAAGTTAAGCTGTTAACATAGCTATTCACTACGGTGTGTCAAGTTTTAAAACCCATCACTCAACAACAAGCTAAGCTGACTTCTTAACTTGTGGCAATTCACTATTCAGATTTGTACCAAGTGAATTATGCTAGCAGGTATCACTATTTTATTTATTTTAGAGTATTTTTACCTTGCCTTTCTCCTTGGAAAAGGACCTAAGGCAGCTTACAGGAATGAGGGACAAGATACAGTCCAGTACAATTAAGACATACGCACAGGGAATTGAGGGGTATCTTACAGCATTAGACTGTAACATTAAAGCTAAAAGAGAATGTTGAGCAGTTTAAGAGCATAAATTCCATGTAATCATGTACAGTAGACCGTCTTAAAATTATGATATGGGAAATAACAATTGACAACATAGTGTCAATGTAATCATATAATAAGAGATATGAACACAAAGTTATAAGTGGTTATAAACACAAAATGTATGTGATCATATAGATTCATATAAAAGACACATAATAGGTAGTCAGTCCATCATTCAGGAGAAGCTTGTCTGAAGAGAAAGGTCTTTGCCTATTTCTGGAAAGACAGCAGGGATGAGGCAGTCCTGTCCTCTAGTGGGAGGGAGTTCCAGAGTCACAATGCAGCAGACTCTGCTAATCACTAATAGATTCTGGCCAGCATGTATGGTAATGTATCCTTTTTTAAAATTTGTCATAGTAAATTACTATTATATTTTCAAACATGTTACATTTTTGTTACAAAGGGAGAATGCTTTAAAAAAACAAACACACACACTTTTTCTTCACTGTTGCCAGTTTGATAGACAGGAGAACCTAAAATTGAAAACCATGAACATGAAACAAAGCAAGATCATGATGTATTTTCACCTTAAATCCCCTTCCATTGTCAAGCAAAAAGGGGGAAAACATCATTTTTAGAAGGGGAGAGTGAAGAAAACTCCTAAGACTCACCAAACACTAACATTGCTACAATAAAGTTTTGTCTCATTTTTTTTAAAAAAAAATTTTTTTCTCCCTGTCAGCCTTAACAGATTCCTCTTCTCCCAATGCTTCAAATTTTTGATTTCTACTAACTAAAGGTTTGCCCTGACTGAGACAAGTTTCTCCATCATCACTGTCCTGGTCAGATTTCAAAATTTAAGAGCATTTTAATGCCAGCAAGAAGGAGGTACAGTAGGACCCCGGTATCTGCTGAGGATTGGTTCCAGGCCTTCCCGTGGATAATGCAAACCGTGGATAAGAGAGAACGCCTGCCCACCCACCCCCAAACTGCTGTTTCCTGACAGTAGCTTGCTTTATGACTGCTGCTTTGTGACAACAGCTTGCTTTACAGCTTGCTTTGGGGCTGCTGAATTATTCAATTATTTTCTCTGCCAACCGTGGATAACTGAATCAGTGGATAATGAACCAGCGGATACGGGGGTCCTACTGTAATACTGTACTGAATCCCCGCTAACGTCAGTACGAACCATTTTCAGGTTTTTGAGCTTAGTAGGGCAGCTGTACACAGCGTTCCTGCCAAGCAAACATGTTTGAGACCTCTGCTCCGGATCAGAGACGAGTCTGGATCGTACTAACCCACTTCTTAACAGCGGCGGCGACGACTCCTAGGCAGCGCCTCGCTCGCCCACACATTGCGCCGCGGCCGTTGCTACGGCCCCCGTAGCAACGCGGCCCGCTCGCGTCATCATTGCTCGCCGCCCACCTTTCTGCGCCGGAAGGAGTTTGTCTTTCGGAACCGGAAGTTCTTTTGTTGCGTAGATACCTGGAAAGGAGGGAAAGGGTTCGAGGGGGACGAGATGGGTTGCGACGGGGGAACGATCCCGAAGAGGCACGAATTGGTGAAGGGACCGCGCAAGATCGAGAAGGTGAGAAGGGAGGCCTGTGAGGGAAAGGCCTCCGGAAAGGCCTCTGTCCCCTGAAGGAGCTGTGAGGAGGATTGTGTCCTGGGATTGAGGGCTTCTCAGTGCAGGCGGTGAGGGTGCTCAGGGGAAACACTGGCTTGGGAAACCTAACCGCCAAAGTGGTCGTGGGAAACATAACCGGCGTCAAGTGTTGGGAAACCCGAGTCACAAAAGGAAGAGAGGAAAGAGAGAACCGACGGGAGCCCCGTCCCACCCCCGCCCCATTTCCCAGAAAACATAAAACCAAAACACAATTGTTGTGGCACTTTTAGGACTGACGCTTTTGTTTCAGTGTAATCCCCCTTTCTTCTTTGAACACCTGGGGATTGTGAAGAAGGGGACTGTGAACCACGAACGTTTCCGCTGAAGTGAAATGTTTATTAAGTACCACAATGTTTTTGTGTTTGTGTGTGCGCAGAAAGGGACTAAGGGAGCAACCAGTCCATCAAACTTTTTTTAATGTCATTTAAATACTGAGCAGTTCAGAATTTGTGTCTGTGTATCTATATTTGAATCTGCAGCCTGTGTGGAAATTATTATTTAATTATTTAATCTACCACCCCATTAGTGTTGCACCCAACAGAAATAAGATTATAAATAAAAGCAATCAGGCAATAATGTTGTGCTTTTAGATAGTATGCACATGTGGTATAGATAAGGCAATGGCCAGTGTTTTGCTTTTAAAATTATACAGAAACTAAATATGCATATCTCTGTAAATATTTGAGTAATTTATTTCTAGATTACTGGGACATATGGGCATTGCAAGAAAGGGACAGCATGAAATTCCACCTGATGTTTATGAATTTGGATGGCTTCTCTTTATACATGATCACATTTGCAATTATGAAAGGACTTCCTTTTAAGAACCATTGTTTCCATATTTGTCCAACTATTATTCTAGCCCAGTGGTTCTCAACCTGTGGGTCCCCAGATATTCCTGGACTCCAACTCCCACAAGTCTTCATTACTAGCTGAGCTGGCCAGGAACATCTGGGGACCCACAGGTTGAGAATCACTGTATCTATTAAAGTACAGTATATGGTACATATATTATTCTACAGAAAGTGGGTTTCAAAAGTGTAATGGAAGATGAGTTCAAAGGTAGTGGCTTTTTGTGTGTAAAATTTGTTTAATTTTATGTATTCCTTACCTCAGGTTGACAAAAATGCAGAATTGGTGGCCCAGTGGTACTATTGCACATTAAGTCAAGAAAAACTAAGTAGGCCTATAGTGGCTTGTGAGCTTGGCAGGTAAAGTTTACAATTTTTGTTTTTCTTTCAGTGAAACATTCCTAATTTCCAAGTAATTTTCTGCCACTGAGTTTATGTGTTTTACCAAATGCTCTGTCTTATAGGTTATATAATAAAGATGCAATCATTGAGTTTTTGCTCGATAAGTCTTCAGATAAAGTCATTGTGGAGGCTGCATCTCACATCAAGAGTATTAAGGTAAAACTGAGTGTGTTCATCTTGCCTTAACTTTTGGGATATCAAACTATTTCAGTTGCTATTCAGAATGAGGTCACTGTGTTCAGTTCCTCAGCATGTTATATTGATTCGAAAGGAGTCTCTAGAGCACCCTATTTCTGTAATGTGTTCCTTTTCTTATTGTTGTGTTGTGTTTTTGAGGTGTTTTGAGCATTTACAAAGACGGTTTATTTATTTATTTATTTATTTATTCTTGTATTTATGTCCCGCTTATCTACTACATGTAGTACTCTAAGCGGCTAACAAAAGCAATACATACCAAATCAACAACAATAGAATACATCAAATATAAAGCATAAACAACATAGAACTATTAAAACAACAAAACATATGAAATCGTCCTGCGTCCCGGCATGCGGAGGAGCAAATTCTAGCAGAATTAAAAATAGATATGGCAAAACAGACTAATTTGGAAGCGGTGACGATGGCGGGGAGGAAAAAAAAAACTAACTGAGATCGCCAAAGGCCTCTCGGAACAGAAAAGTTTTTAAAGCTTTCCGAAAGGCCTGCAGGGACTCTGCAGAGCGCACTTCGCTGGGGATGGCATTCCAGAGGGAAGGGGCTGCCACTGAGAAGGCCCGGTTCCGAGTAGTCGTCTTCCGGGCCTCTCGCGGAGTGGCAACCGGCAGCGAGTGCGCTCGCACCTGCCGAACAGGACGGGCCGAGGTGGATCGCTGGACGATACGCTCTGACAGGTAGTCCGGTCCCAAGCCATGGAGGGTTTTATAAACTAAAACCAAGACCTTGAATCTAATCCGGGCTGCAACGGGCAACCAGTGCAGGCGGGCCAGAACTGGGGTGATGTGGTCATAACAACGCGCACCAACCACCAGTCTGGCCGCCGCATTCTGTACCCGCTGCAGACGCCGGAGAAGAGTCAAGGGCAACCCCATGTAGAGCGCGTTGCAGTAGTCCAGTCTCGAGATCACCAGTGCCTGGACCACTGTTCTCAGAGAGTCAACATCCAGGTACGGGCGGATCTGGGCGATCTGACGAAGATGGTAATAGGCGGCCCTGGTAACCGACGCCACCTGCGCCTCCATGGTCAGCGCCGGGTCCAGGACCACGCCCAGATTCCGCACCCTCTCCACCGGCCGGAGGGAACCCCCCCCCCAGACAGGGAAGAGGGCCACCGTACCCAGATGGTGAGCTCCCAAAGAACATGACCAAGGTTAGAATGAAGTTCAGTCCAGTCATCACAGTGGTTAAGAAACTGTCCGTGGCAAGTGGAGTTTTATGTTTATCATTCTGAAACACATTCCTTTGGCTTGACCTTCTGATTTGTAAATGCTTTGGCAGGACTATACTTCAGTGGGAAATGCATCATATTCCATTTTTATTATGTGTCTTATATTCATTGGATAGCTCAGTAAGTTAATTACTTGGGGGTGTAGGGCCAGAGTTTAGGAGTTCATTTGACCTCTGTGCATTGCAGAAAAACCCATCTGTGTGGTCTTGGGCAAACTGCACAGTCCCAGGGCTCCCCTAGAAGAAGGGAATGGCAAACCACTTCTGATTATAGTCTCCACAGAAAACCCTGAAAAGGGTTGCTAGGAGTCATAAATTGGGTTGAAAGTACTGGGGTTATAATATAAATATTGTTATAGACTTAGTTGTATTTCAGTATTAACATTAAAATTTATTGAGATTTTAAATATATGTATACTAATTTAGCTGTTGTGTGTCACCTTGAATCTCTTCATTGGAAGTACAATGGCATGTAAATAAAATAAATGCAATATATAAAAGCCTTCTATCCCCTGTTTGCCCATTTATTTTCTCCTACATAGTAATATATACGGGCAGAGAGATTGCCAGTCCTGCTAACATTATAATTCTTATCATAGTAGTGGAAAATTATTTAATAGTTAAAACAGAACTGTGACAACTCATGCTCCTGTGATCAGTAGTTTCAGAAATGCTTGGGATATTTTGTATCTTCACTTAAATCTTTTATATGTTACTTAGACTTGGTTCATTAAATAGAGCAGTTAATTCCTACTTTTTTTAGAAGGAAGCTTTTCACTCATAGTTCTTATTCTATAAATATGTCACGGGTAAAAAATACTGGAGGTAGGAATTGTATTGTTTTAATTTATTGCTTTAACTTCGTTTAGTTTCAACTAGCTCATTTATATATATTGTTCTGTTTCCTTTCAGAATGTCATTGAATTGAATCTCACAGACAATCCAGCCTGGGCTGGTGACAAAGGGAATACTAAAGGGGACAAATATGATGACATCCAGAGTGCCCGTTTTATTTGCCCTGTAGTTGGGTTGGAAATGAATGGAAGACACCGGTTAGTGTTTACTGTTTCTATATTGTTAATCATAAGTAAATACAATGTTATGCGTACTTTTCTGACATCCTTAGTTGCTCTCAGGATGGTTAAAATACTTTATGTTCTCATTTGGGTAATCTATATTTACAGCACAGAGGCCTGTGCTTGGGGAGAGTGAAGAGCATACTGTAGAATGACATGGAGGCCTTTGTATCTAAATGACCTATTCTTATTTTCAAATAGAATTATTTGTGATATAGTAGTAGAGTGAAACAGCTAAATAGAATGAATACTCCATTAAAATTTAATCACCACAGATCAAATAAAGACATCTATAAGATGCTTAAGCTTTTGTGCTCTTTCATAAGTTGTCATAAGTTGTGGGGAGTTACCCGAAAGGCTTACTTCTTTGTTGTCCATTATTATTTCAGTTTGTTTAAAGTGTTTCATAAATTATTAACTTAAGATGGTGGTCCTGGTGGTTCTTGGAGATCTTGGTGGACCATGATAGCGGAAGAAGCATCTTGGTATGCCTAGCCTATGTACACTGGTACCTCTACTTATGAGCAGCTCTACTTATGAGCAATTCGACTTACGAGTGGCAAACCTTTGGCTTTTTAAACTGCCTGTGGCAAAAGAGATCAAAGCAACTAAGCAGGAGCAGGTGGTGCCATCATACCTCCCTTCCAAACTGAGTTGGGACGGGTGCTTGCTGGTGCATCTTGAGCTGGTGGAAGGCAGGCATGTGCATGCTCAACCTTCCCATAGGAATGCATTGAAATCCATTTCCTCCGGAACAGATTAATTGATTTTCAGTCTATTCCTATGGGAAACCATTGCTGTGCTTACTAATTTTTCTACTTACGAGCATGCACTCGGAACGTATTAAATTCATAAGTAGAGGTACCACTGTATTAGTGATTTATACTGAACTCCCTTCTGAAAACTAATGTCTGATAGGAATAGGGGACTTCAAATGTGTACTATTCTTGATAATCGGTTATCATTTGGAGGCTGATAACGTTTTAACTAAACCATTAGCACATGCCATAGAATCATAGAGTTGGAAGAGACGTCAAGGACCATTCAGTCCAACCCCCTGCCATACAGGAACCCCATCACAGTACTCCTGACAGATGGTCATCCAGGCTTTGCTTAAAAACCTCCAGAGGAGGAGACTCCACCACCCTCTGTGGCAGCGTATTCCACTGCCCAACAACTCTAACCATCAGGAAATTCTTCCTAATGTTTAAATTGAATCTCTTTTCTTGTCGTTTGAAACCACTGCCCTGAGTCCTAGTCTCTGAAGGCATGGAAAACAAACCAGTTTTTGGATTACGTGGTCAGAGCCATAGCAATGTACATATCCATAATAAGTTAGTAGGGAGAAGATGCAGGATCATATGGAAGGTTTTCTAAGGTACATGTGCATGGCTCTGCCCCCACCCCCACCCCACCCCCATCCAGGACCTTCTCTCTCCCACACACCCACAGTGACCATTTTTGTTTCGGTTGTGATGGAGAGTGAAGTTACATGTGTGAGGGAAAGAGCCTGTCCAAGTGGGGCTGAAAATTAGAGTGGATGTTCATGTGCAAACATTTTCTTTTTATCATTGATAAAAGTTTGGATGTATGTGAATGTGTTTTGTAGCCTACAAAACACGTAGTTCTACAATCAGGTGTTGGAATACTAAGTTGCCTGCTTGATGCTAATAGGGAACTAGTATTGTAGGAGTTCATTTGGTGCAGTTTCATAACTCTCCATATTTCTTTAGCTTTCAGATTTTCAATCTCTCCCAGAATAATTACATAAGAGCATAAGAACAGCCTTGCTGCAACAGGCCACAGCCCATCCAGTCCAGCATTCTGTCTCACACAGTGGCTCACCATTTGCTTCGGCGTATTCCCAAGCAGATGTTTTCACCTGCTTACGATTCCCTGCAAATGGCATTGAGAGATATCCTGCCTATCTCTCCAACCTGGAGGTTGTCCTTAGGCATCCATAACGATAGCCATTGATATCCTTGTTCTCCATGAACTTGTCTAATCCTTTCTTAAAGCTGTCAAAGCTGACAGCTGTCACCACTTCTTCTGGCAAGGAGTTCCTCAAAGTCTTACTTTGCTTTCCTGGTTGTTGCCTTGCATTTGATCTGCTAGAATTTATGCATCTGCCTGTTGTCCTCGTTTAGGCAAGCCTTCCATCTTCTAAATGAGCTTTTCTTGCTTTTGATAACTTCCTGAACAGCTCCTGTAAGCCACATCAGAGTTTTCTTGGACCTGGCAGTGTCCCTTTTCCTTTTGGGTATGCATTCCAAGTGGGCCTCTGTTACTGTTTTTGTGAACAATCTCCATGCCTCTTGGAGTGTTTGGACTCTCCCAGTTTTCCCTTTCAGCTTCGTTTTTACTAGTTTCCTCATCCTTGGGAAATTTCCTTTTTGAAAATTTATGGTCTCTGTTACATTTTATCAGTGATTTGCAGTCTGTGATTAAGTTAAAAGTACAGTGGTACCTTGTATAAAGGAATTAATTCGTTCCAAATGAAATTATGTTAAGCAAATTTCCCTTTATACAAATTCCCATAGGAATGCATTGAAAACAGAATGATCCCATTTTTATGTTGTACGGATTCTCCCCATAGGTGATTATGTTAAGCAGATTTCCCCTATGTCTGGAATTTTTTTTGTTGTACAACTTTTATGTTATACAAGCTGTTTGTTATACAAGGTTCCACTGTAATTGTGTTGTGGTCACTGTTCCATATTGTATCAGTCACATTAACATTTTGCACCAGATGCTGTGTATTGCTCAGGCTCAAGTCAAGTATTCTTATACCTCTAGTTGGGTCTTCAACCATCTCTTCCAGAGAACAATCATTTAGCATATCTAGGAACTTTATTTCTTTATCATGTGCTGAACAACAGTTCACTCAGTCTATGTGAGGGTAATTGAAGTCCCCCATTATAACCAGGCTTCCCTTCTTGGATGCCTCCTTCACAACATTCTCCAACTGCCAGTCTCCCTCAGGGGCTTGGGTCGGAGGCTGATAGCATATGCCTACTGTTAGACCATCCTTGCGGCCTGCTACTCTTACCCACAGAGTTTCTAATGGTGACTTCAAATCACCTGGATATTCCAATGTGTACGATTTTATCACTTCATTGACATACAAAGCTACACCACCTCCCATTTGCCCCTTCCTATCCTTCCTGTACAGTTTGTAGCCTGGGATAACTGTATCTCATTGGTTATCATCTGTCTACCAGGTTTCAGTGATGCCAATATTATCAATATTTTAATCTGTTGCTAAGTATACCAGCTGCCCTATTTTGTTCCGGAGGCTTCTGGCATTTGGAATCAAGCATTTATCGATGCTTTTCTGATGCAGTCTTTTGAGTCCAGTTGCATCATTAGCCTGCCTCTTGCACCCTTCTGCTGGAGTACTGGTGACTAGCCCCAGGTTCTGCTCACTAATTTTTGCATCCTCCTCACTACTCAAGTAGACACTTTCCCGAACTGGATGCTGCCCAGCTCCTGTCGGCTTTCCCCCAGTTATCAGTTGAAAAGCTGTTGTGCAGCCATTTTGATGTTGAGTGCCAGCAATCTGGTTCCACTATGGTTCAAGGGCAGCTTGTCCCTCCTGAACAGGTTTGGCTTGTTCTCCAGTTCCTGAAAAATCTGAAGCCCTCCTCTTGACACCATCGCCTCATCCATGCAGTAAGGCTTCTGAGCTCTGCCTGCCTGGTTGATCCTGCACGAGGAACAGGCAGCACTTCTGGAAATGCTACCTTGGAAATCCGGTTAATAAATATGTCAGTTAATAAATAATTGGAGTTTGGACAGGCAACTTTGGTGGCTCTGGGAGATATTTACACTTCTCCTATGACCTTAATGGTTTATATCAGGGCTGTCCAACTTTGAACAGGCCAAGGTCTACTTTTTCCGGACAAAGTGCCTGAGGGCTACTACACTAAAACCTCTACTTATGAATTTTATCTGTTCCGACCATATGCTCATAAGTAAAAAAAAAATGTAAATAGAGCAACGGTTTTCCATAGGAATGCATTGATAATCAATTAATCCTTTCTGGGGGGAACATATGTCAATGCATTCCTATGGTGAGGCTGACCATGCACATGCTTCCCTTACACCCGCTCAAGCTGGTGTGGATGGGTGCAAGGGAGGCTCGTGCATACTTGTGCAGATCACCCCTTCTGCTTGCCCAGGTTGCTGGAAGACTTTTTAAAACAGGTGCACTTTCCCTACCAACCTGCCCGGGGCCTGACTTGACCCTACTTCTCCTCCTGTTTTCCCCCTTCTCCCTTCCAGCCCCCTCGCTGCCACTGCTGCTGCTGCCGCCCATAGCTCTCACTTCTGCCATGTTCTCTGTGCAGCTGGGATGGGCCAAGCCGGCAGCGGGGCGATCACATCGCCATGGCAGCACAAGGAGGAGGGAATGGCTCAGATGGGGAGCAAGAGGAGTGGTAGGTCACAGTCTCTGTGAGGCAGCTGTGGGGTTGGGAGGAGGAGGAGGATGGGAGGAAGGAATTCTCTGGTGGCGGGGGGGAGAAGAGGGGGAAGTCACCATGCAAAGGAGGTGGGCACACCCATGACCCCACCCCTCACTATCCCCTCCAGTCCCCTTCCTCCACTCTGCACCAACAATTGGTCACAAGACAGTGGCACACCAATCATCTGGCCAGTGGGGGGAGCAGGGGAATGCACCATGGCCCTTGAACTGCCCCGCTCGGCTGAGACAGTGGGCTGGCAGACCCAGAGCTTTGCTGGGGCAGTGTTGGTCCTTGGGATGGGGGAGGTAGGGGTGGAGAACTTATCCCCTCATATTTTTTATTGGTGGCCGGTGGGCTACTTTTGAACCCTTCACGGGCTATTGGTAGCCCCCGGTCTTCCTGCTGGGCAGGCCTGGTCTATATCATTTTAAAATTCTTTACCCCCTCCTACACCAGAAGAAAATATCACTGTAAAAATGGTCCTTCATCCTTTCCTTGGCTTTAGGGATATAAAAATAAGATAGCTGGACTTGATAAGCAAATTCTTTCTATAAAATGTAGGTGCAATGATGGTACTCATACCAGTGAAGAAGAAGAAGTTTACTTAGGACCAAATACTATGTATTTTTTTCTCAGACTTCTCTTCTGTGGGCTTGGAATAGAATGCTGTTCTTTGGCTTGTGCTGTTTGGAGAGGTAGTGGAACTTATTGTGCTGTTCAGTAGGTTATATGCACCTGCATTTTATGCTGGCTCCTTTAGAGAAGTACCTCTCCCTGTAACTACTTCCAAGTATATATGCACAGTTTGCAGCCCTAACCCTCAAAATCTAAACATTATATTTCAGTGGGAGGGGGGGACCAGGGACTGTTTATGTGTATTCATTTATTGCATTTCCTTGGTACATTTCTCTCAACAGCAGGTCCAGAGGAGGGCTACCAGGATGGTTGAGGGTCTGGAGGAAATGTCTTATGAGGAATGGCTTAGAGAACTGGGAATGTTTAGCCTTTCAAAAAGAAGACTGAGAGGGGATATGATAGCTATGTTTAAATATTTGAAAGGATGTCATATTGAAGTGGGAACAGGTTTGTTTTCCATGGCTTCAGAGACTTGGACTCAGGGCAGTGGGTTCAAACTACAGGAAAATAGATTCCATTTGAACATTAGGAAGAACTTCATGACAGAGCTGAAATTCGGCAGTGGAATATGCTGCCGCGGAGGGTGGTTGAGTCTCCTTCTTTGGAGGTTTTTAAACAAAGTCTGGATGGCCATCTGTCGGAAATATTGTGATGAGGTTCCTGCATGGCAATGGGTTGGACTAGATGGCCCTTGAGGTCTCTTCCAACTCTATGATTCTATGACTTGAAGTGGCTGAGTCTTCTTCATACACCTTGAAGACAGCCTTTTAGCTCAAGTTAAAAATGCCTCAGCATAAGCATGTTTGATTTTTTTAAAAAATTATAGTCAGTGCAGAATGTCAGAAACCTATTAAACTTGATTCTCCTTAAGAGTCAATATGTTTACAGTCTTGATTTTTTATTGTTTGCTTACTGAAACCAGGAAATGATTGCAGTTATTCAAAGCCTTCTCAATATGCGTTGCCTGCATTAACCACATGGGGGCACTTGTTGTTGTTCATCCTGAAGGACAAGTTGAAATATGTTGTTTAAAGTCTTGCTTCACATGTATTTCTGAAATAGGACTTGGTTCGGCAAAATGTGGTGTGGTATGCGACTAATATTATGCATGTTAGAATTTAAGTCTCACTGAGTATAATAAGATTTAATCCTAACTAAATGCATACAGGATTGCAGCCTCAATGCTATTGAAATGCATTTCTATCTTTCTTAACACTATTTCTAATTTTCTTTTGTAATTTGATTTAATTTGTATTTATTTGAATGTCATTGTTGCTGGGAGCAGTTGGCAGCAAGGCAGAGTAAAAAGCAAGTGAAAAGAAATAAGATTGTACTACATCCAAGCACCTCGAACCCATTGCTTGCATAACACTTAATGTGCAATGTTGTACGTATATATACATACAGAAGTAAATCCAATTCTGTTCTCTAGAATTTATTCCTGGGGATTTATCTATAAGATTGAACTTCTAGCCCTAGCTGTATCTTCTTGGATTGAAGCCTGTGGCTATATTTTATTAAATCTCCCCCCCCCATCTTTGTGTCTTTAAGGTTTTGCTTTCTTCGAAACTGTGGATGTGTATTCTCTGAACGTGCTCTCAAAGAAATCAAAACTGATGTTTGTCACAAGGTAAGTTTTGTTTTTTCTCTGTTCCCTTTTCCCCTCTTTTAGTCTAAAGTTGTGCTGTATTCCATGTATATACGTAAGCTTAAGTCCCTCTGATTTCATGAGAGTTTTATGCTTGCAAGCATAGGAGCTGGATAGCAGCAGTGAATTCAGGAATCAAAATAATCCTACTTTCCCTTGATTGAATTTTGCATGCATTTGTGTATTAAAACAAAGAGTGAAGTTGTTTGTTTCTTTTTTATCCTAGAGGTTTGGCTTTCTGTCTTAATACAGTATCTCAAGCAAAATTGTTTTGTGTCAGATTGATAGCTCATTGTCTAGGTCTCCTGAACTAAGATTTTTTCCTCTACTTGTACAATGTTACTTCAGTAGGTCTTTTTGTAAAGAAATGCTGCTTATGAATCTTACCCCTTTATCATTCTCAAGTTTCTAGAGTTTTCTAAAATATAGACACTGTCCAGGTTTTGTGACAATTAAATTGTTTTTGTTATTTGGGTCCTACAAACTTCTCAACCATTGCATCTCCTCCGTGAGACATTGGAAACACATGTACATACAGACATACCTGTTTACGTCTCCACACCTGTTTTCTCATCACTTTTATGTCAGTCCTCTGACTTCAGTCCTTCACCTCAATAACCTCAATAAAGAAATGGTCTACATAGCAAAAAACAACAAGGAATCTTGTGGTCTCTTAGTGTTTAACAGCTTTTCTTGGGTGTAGGTTTCCATGGGCTGTGGTCCATTTCTTCAACATCATCAGAAGGAATGGGCTGCGTTGCATGAAACTTAGAGTAAATGCCTAACACAAAGGATTAATCTTTAAGGTACTACAGAATTCTTTGTTGGTTTGCTGCAAGACACTAACATGGCTACATTCACTGTTTACCCACCCTGAGTCTTTAGCATTAATAAGGCATGCAGCATTGTATGTAGTGGTTTTTAATCTTTCATCCTCCAAATGTGTTGGTGTTTTAATTCCCAGAAACCCTAAGCAAAGGAATTTGAAAGTGAAAAGCACAATTGTCTGGAGGACCAGTGGCTGAGAATGGCAGTTCTAGAAAAATTGTTACTCTAGACCGGTGTTGGCCAAACTTCAGCCCTCCAGATGTTTTGGACCACAGTCCCCACAGTCCTCTGTCATTGGCAATACAGGCTTGGAATTCTGGGAGTTGTGGTCCAAAACATCTGCAGGGTGAAAGTTTGGCCACCACTGCTCTAGACTTACTCAGTGAAGCTGCAGTACTCTGATTTAATATACTGTATATTTTCAAGATGAGACTGAGGTGTTGGTCTGTTGCAACAAAATCATCAGAGTCCACATTGGATGATGTGGGCTGCAGTCCACTAGAATTTATGTCAAACAAAACATAGAGGAATTACACAATACAGTATTTTGTTTCTGGTTTAATCAATTTCAATGAAATACACTTGAGTGTGTCCTATAGATTATTTGTATTGGCATAGTCTGTTCTGCACAGTGCTACTATGCTGTCATTTAACCTAGAATTCAGTTTTCGTGAGTGTACAATCTGAAGTAGGAACACCAATACACCTGTGATTTATTCTTTCTGTGCATAATTGTTTTGAAGTAAATGCAGAGTTCCCAAGAAATTCCATAGGGTCCCACAGGGGTTGTTGTTAAACACAAATACACACATACAACTTTTTGGTTTCAGTGTGCTGCATTCTTCATCTGTCTGGTGTTGTTATTACTTCTAGTCCGGCTTATTTGTTTGCTGAATTTCTAGAACGCTCATCTGTTAATAGGACCATTCTGGGTGGTTTACAACCTTAAAGTGATGGCCATAGAATAAATAATGTTTGTCTCACTTGGGATCTTCTTTTGCATATGCCGACAGGGCTTTTATTACCATAATTCATGTGAAACAAGATGTGGAAAAGGCCCACTGCATAGCAGTAGAGGAACTTGAATATTGTACGCCATGGTCTCAGTTCTGTTGGTGATATTTCAAGCTGAAAAGGCTGGGAGGGACCTCTGCTTGCAATGAGAGAGAGATATTGTCATTTGGAGAAAACATTCATTGGCTAGATGCATTGTTGCTGTAGATTTTCTATTTGGCTTTGTGTATAGGTGACAGCAATGAATCTACACATTTTTTCTTAAATGTATAAATGGCAGAAGTGCAGCATTTTACTTATACTGTGTAGTCTCTGGTGGCTGCAAGAACACATTTCCCTGGTTGCCAGATTTGAGAATCACTATTCAGTGGGTTTATGTGTATGGTGCATTTGATTTAAATAAAATTAGGAGGAACCCTATTATTGATTTATGCTGGTGTTAAATGCAATAGTATAAATCACAATGACAAAAAACCCCCCTTCTAATTAGAATCATATGGGAAGCGGCAGCAGCCTTATCTCCCACCCAATCAGTTTCGGAGTAGAAGGTTTTTCCCCAGGGTGCACCCTCTTTGCAGTTTCTTAACTCAGCCCCCTTGCCCCCAAAATGTTTCAAAATTTCATGAGTTCTCTAAAATTGCTTTATGAAGGTATCCCTGCTGCTTTGGAGTCTCAAGATAAGTAAATTTTGGTTGCTTATTTTTTTAAAAAAATTGCTTACCTTGAGGGCACCAAAGTAACAGGGGTACCTTCAGAAAGTGATTTTAGGGAATCCCCTGAAATTTAGAAACATTGGGGGTAAGGGGCCTGAGTTACGAAGCTCCAAAGGGGGTGCCCCTAAACCTTCTCATTGGAATCATATTGGAAGTGGGGGCACCGCGCTCGCTTGACAATCAGGACTTGCCCCCTGCCCCCCACCCCAAGCCGGCAGAGCACCTAATTTTAACCCCCCCCCCCGAAAAAAAAAAAAAAAACTGGGAAACTTACTGACTCAAGAATAAACTGAGGGTGTTTTTTTCCCAGCCAAAAGTAAGGGCTGAAAAACTTGGCTTATATGATGAGTTTTATTCCTATAACTTTGGGAAACAATGGAAACCTTTTGCAGTTAGTCCCTTGAGAAGGAAGTTGTCAGTGAACAATGCTGTTTATTTTTCACTTGTCTAATGAATACATGTAAAATTGCTTGTGTATAGAGTATTGAAATGTCAATAGAGGCCGATCTGTGAAACGTTTAAATCTAGCATATTGTATTGATGTTCTGTAGAACCAGTTGTTCTGGTCAGGCCTGTTCTCTCTCTTCTGTATTCCTGGCAGCCAAATAACATGAAAACAAGCTTAGACTTGCTTGCAATTGCACCTTCTGCTGGGGCCATTTGACTTTTAGATGACAGTGGAAGGGGCCTCTAAGTAGCAAAGACTGTTGAGTAGGTTTGGAGGCCCTGCTGAAGGTGCCATCCCTCAAAGAGGTGAGGGGGTCTTCTCGGCAGTTGCCCCCCCCAACTCTGGAATGCCTTCCTGTGGTGGCAAGGGCTGGGAGGGTTTCTGCCTGTTTCCCCATGCCCTGGTTTTGCCTTGGAAGACGTTTCTACCTGCTTGCAAGGCAAAACTAGGACATCATGGAGCAGGCTTCACCTCACTCCCCCCCTCCTTTTCAGGCACCCAGAAGTGGAAAGGAGGAGGGTAGCAGGGAGGTGAAGCCTCCGGGGCAGTGGTTCTCAACCTTCCTAATGCCGTGACCCTTTAATACAGTTCCTCATGTTGTGGTGACCCCTTGCTCTGCTTGGAAGAGGCCACAAGCCCCCTTTGGCAGGCCACTGCTGCAAGTACCATAGAGAACTTCCCTCTACAGGCACCCTCAGCCAGTCGCAGCCCTTGGTGCCATTGACTGACATCCCTTCAAACCTATCAAGCTGTAACTCATTCTCTCTCCCCCTTCCTCCCCCTCCTCCTCCAGACCCAAGTCATTTGTGCCTTTTTCTTCCCTGGCTTGTGGCGGCCCCTGTGAAATGGTCGTTCGACCCCCAAAGGGGTCCCGACCCCCAGGTTGGGAACCACTGCTCTGGGGGAAAGACACTCTGAGCTTCTGAAAGCAGACGGCACCTTTCCCCCAGAGATGCTACCCTGCCATCCTCCACCTTTCAGCTTTTGAGTACTTGAAAAGGAGGAGGGGCCAGGGAGGCGAAGCCGCTGGGTTTCACAACCAGCCACCTGCTTTTGCTCCCCACCGAACTGAAGGGCAGCCGGCTTGGTGGAGAGCAAAAACAGGTCACTGATTGTGAAGACGTAGTAGGAGTAGTAAATTTATTTACAGTCAAAGACCAAAAAATTGGTTGTGAAGCCTTTCCTGCACTTTTAAGGCTTCATAACCAGCCATGAGTGGCTGGTTGCAAAGCTTTAAAGCACAAGAAAGGATTCGCAACCAGCCACTCCTGTGGCAGGGGCAGGGGTGTGGCTTCCCTGACTGAGCAAGGGACTGAGCGGGCAGGGGGTGAAGTCACCTCTCATGCAAGAGGGATGAGCAGGAAAGCGGGGAAGTCACCTCTCACCTGCTCACCCCCCTTAGGTCAGGACAGCCCGGATCCAGGCTGCCCCAACCGAAGGGGGCTGAGCAGATGAGACGTGACTTCCCCGCTTTCCTGCTATTCCCTCTTGGGTCGATTACGAATAGAAATCCTGCTCCGGTATGGGGGCAGCCAGGATTCGGGCTGCCTCTATACCAATGGGGGATTTATATTCGTAACTCAAAGTTTTCATAATTAGGGTCATTCGGAATTGGAGGTACCACTATACAGTACTCTCTGCCTGTGTGGTTGATCAGCTGAGACGATTTGAAGCACCAGATATAACTAGTTGCATATCTGGGTTGTTAAAATATATAAGGATATACAGTGGTACCTCG
>JAHTLZ010000129.1:93962588-94001335 GCA_023846285.1 Phrynocephalus versicolor
CAGGGGTGTGGCTTCCCTGACTGAGCAAGGGACTGAGCGGGCAGGGGTTGAAGTCACCTCTCATGCAAGAGGGATGAGCAGGAAAGCGGAGAAGTCACCTCTCACCTGCTCACCCCCCTTAGGTCAGAATAGCCCGGATCCAGGCTGCCCCGACCGAAGGGGGCTGAGCAGATGAGACGTGACTTCCCCGCTTTCCTGCTCATCCCTCTTGGGTTGATTACGAATAGAAATCCTGCTCCGGTATGGGGGCAGCCAGGATTGGGACTGCCTCTATACTGATGGAGGATTTATATTCGTAACTCAAAGTTTTCATAATTAGGGTCATTCGGAATTGGAGGTACCACTGTACAGTACTCTCTGCCTCTGTGGTTGATCAGCTGAGACGATTTGAAGTACTAGTAGCATATCTGGGTTGTTAAAATATATAAGGATATAGTTGCTTAATATGCTGATTGTGACCACATTTAACCTTTGAACTATGTCAGGGAAGAGTTGACTTATTAAACCCCCACTGATTCAGTGGACGACTCTGTTTGTGAGGTACTGCTTTGTATGAGATTCAGCCAGTGACTCCAGACTGTCTGCCTAATTCAGAAACCATTTCCTCCCCTTGCCCTTGAGTTTCCCTGGTGCCCTTTAGCTACTCTGCAGAGGAGTCCTCCAAGAATCTGTGAAACAAGGTAGTGGGGCTA
This sequence comes from Phrynocephalus versicolor, assembly GCA_023846285.1. Lineage (NCBI taxonomy): Eukaryota > Metazoa > Chordata > Lepidosauria > Squamata > Agamidae > Phrynocephalus > Phrynocephalus versicolor. The sequence continues at coordinate 93,963,281 of JAHTLZ010000129.1, forward strand.
AGGAGCTAGAGCTTGCTAGCAATTGCCAGGGAGCAGCTCTCATGACTAGGATTAGCTGAGTTGGAGATAGTGATGACCTAGTCAAGTTTTAACAGTTCTGGTGGTGTTAATACAGTTAAAGGTTAGTGCCTAGTTTCTTCACACTCCACTGTCACTCTAAACACTGGATTGTATAATGCTTGAGTAGAGTAGTTGATAGAGATGAGGTTTTTTTTCTGTTACCTTTGTGTTCTCCTGGGGAATTTGACATCTTCTGGAAAGTCTAGATCCTGTGATTAAAATTCCATCACATTGCTTCTTATCAAAAGCACTGCTCCCAAAATAAGTTGGTGAGGGTTTTCTTAAGTCCTCCTTGATGTTTTCTAAGATTTCAGCAGATGCTTGATGCGCTGTGTGTGAGAGATCATCCAAATGCCCCCCAGTTCAAATAAATGCACATGGGCCACAATTCTCTTCAGTTGGGTTACCATGTTGAGTTTTGTTTTAAAAATCCTGTTGAAAACATTTTATTCTACATTTCAATTTATATTAACTCCACTCTAAATGACAATACAGTTATAAATGTGTTTTAAACAATGTTACAATTTGATTTTGATAATCATAAAAGCACATAATGGACAAACTCAGTCTTAATGAATAGGAGCAGCACCAGAATAAATTTCTAATCAGTAGAAGTGATCATTTTCACAGAGTTCTTTTGAAGACAACATGGCATGGAGAAGTAGTGCTGTAGTCATTAGTCCTTGTCCTCCTTGGAAGCATGCCAGGTTACTAAATGCTGAGAATAGCCTAAAGTTCTGAAGTGGTACCTTTAAAACAGAAGTGGGGAACCCATGGCTCTCCAGATATTTGGGACTTCAATTCTTGGAAGCCCTACTGTACGTGGCCCATGGTGAGGGTTTTAGGAACTGTTGTTCAGAACATCTAGATTCTAGAGGACCAGATATTCTTTGTTTCTGTTCCATGACTACATCACAGAGGAAGAAGTCTTGAAACAGAGAAGTCCTTAAAATCAACAAATCCAGCAGATTGCTGCCAAGAACTAACTTTCCGATGAGATCTGTGTTCATTGTTTGCTTGCTTCTGCACCCACACTCAGATGTGAGGTTTTTTTAGACTGATGTACTGAACGTGAATGTTGACTGGAAGGACAGATTTTGAAGCTGAGGCTCCAGTACTTTGGCCACCTCATGAGGAGAGAGGAGTCCTTGGAAAAGTCCCTGATGTTGGGAAAGATTGAAAGCAAAAGGAAAAGAGGACGGCAGAGAATGAGATGGTTGGATGGTGTCATCGATGCAACCAATATGGATTTGACAAAACTCCGGGAGGCAGTGGAAGATAGGAAGGCCTGGCGAGCTCTGGTCCATGGGGTCACGAAGTCAGAGACGACTCAAGGACTGAACAACAACAACAAACTGACTGGAACAACATTTTTTAAATTTATTAATCAGGCCATTTGAAGCCTGAAATAACTATGATCATTTTTAGCCTGTCTTTATCACCATATTTCATATTATTGGGTTGGGAAAGAATGCAGAATGTAGAGGCAGGGCTGAGAAAACTGAGGCAAGAATAGATAAAGCACAGTAACAAATGCCAGTTATGTAAGAATGATAAAACCTTTTATATGCGGAAAAGCCCTGTCATTATCAGCTCAGTCTCCGGAGTGTGCATTTCAAAGCTCTCAGGTCATGGTGTCAAGCCCCTACACCTCTTTGGCCCCCAAAATGTTGACATTTGCACTTGTAGCCATATCTACAAACCAGCTAAGCTTTGAAGCCTGAACACAAACCAGTTTAGCCTCATAGAAGCCAGGCACGACTAATTGTGTGTGTGTGGGGGGGTAGTGTTAGAAAGTATTATTTATGTATAGTTTTTGTTTATTACTCTGTGTGGCTTACAAGAAATATTAACTCCTGCAATTTTCATAAGTATTTTCAAGGTATCTTTAAAATTTTCTTCAAGGAGAGATATTGAAATTGGTCAGTATTTATTTATTTATTTATTTATTTATTTATTTATTTATTTATTTATTTATTTATTTAAGAACATAAGAGCTATGCTGGATCAGGCCAACGGCCCATCTAGTACAGCTTCCTGTATCTCACAGTGGCCCCACCAGATGCGTTTGGGAGTGCATGAGACTAGATATCTGTCTCCTGATACCACTCCCCTGCATCTGGCCATTGAAGTACCCCGGTTTTAAGCCTGGAGATTACACATCCCCATCATGGTTTATAACCTGTGATGGACTTTTCCTCCAGGAATCTGTCCAATCCCCTTTTGAAGGCATCCAGGCCAGATGCCATCACCACATCCTGTGGTAGGGAGTTCCACAGACTAACAACACGCTTGGTGAAAATATATTTTCTTTTGTCTGTTCTTACTCTCCCCGCCCTCAGTTTGAGTGGATGTCCCCTAGTTCTGGTATTTTGTGAGAGGGAGAAGAGCGTCCCTCTATCCACTTTACTCATGCCCTGCATTATTTTGTACGTCTCAATCATATCCCCCCTCAGGCGCCTTTTTTCCAGGCTAAAGAGCCCCAAATGTTTTAGCCTTTCCTCATAAGGGAGGTGCCCCAGCCCAGTAATCATTTTAATCGCTCTCTTCTGCACCTTTCCAGTTCCACTATGTCTTTCTTGAGATGTGGTGACCAGAATTGTACACAATACTCCAGGTGCGGCCTTACTATTGTTTTGTATAATGGCATTATAATAATGTTGGCTGTTTTATTTTCAATCCCCTTTTTGATCATCCCTAGCATGGAATTGGCCTTCTTCACCGCTGCCACACATTGGGTAGACACCTTCATGGAGCTGTCCACCAACACACCAAGATCTCTTTCCTGATCTGTCACGGATATCTCAGAGCCCATGAGTTGATAGATAAAGTTTTGATTTTTTGCCCCAATATGCATTACTTTACATTTGGCTACATTAAAACACATTTGCAGGGTCTTAGAAATGCACAGAGTGAGTACAGGGAGAAGGCCCAAGGAGACATCACCTTCCAGCTGCATCTGTTGCAGCAGAGCTCAAGGTCAAGAATCAACCCCAGAATTTTCTGAGTAGCAGAGACTAGGAGATTGTCGGCCACTCTCATCAAGCTTTCTTCTGTCCTCTGCAATCCTTGTAGCAGCTGTTCTTACTCTCCCCGCCCTCAATTTGAGTATATGTCCCCTAGTTCTGGTATTTTGTGAGAGGGAGAAGAGCGTCCCTCTATCCACTTTACTCATGCCCTGCATTATTTTGTACGTCTCAATCATATCCCCCCTCAGGCGCCTTTTTTCCAGACTAAAGAGACCCAAATGTTTTAGCCTTTCTTCATAAAGGAGGTCCCCCAGCCCAGTAATTGTTTTAGTCGCTCTCTTCTGCACCTTTATCTATTCTATTCTATTCTATTCTATTCTATTCTATCTATCTATTCTATCTATGAGCATTCTTACCCCCACCTTTCTCCTTGGCAAAGGACCCAAGGCAGGTTACAGTAATGAGGAGCAATATATAGTCTAATACAATATTCAAGTTTAAGAACATGGAATTGAGGGGTATCTTACAGCATTAGAAAACAACATTTGAGCTAAAAGAAAATGTGAGTAGTTAAGAAAAGAGTATAAATTCCATGTAATCATGTACGATAGACCATCTAAAAGTTATGAGGGATGGGAACAAACAATTGATAAAATAATGACAATGCTATTCACACAAGGAGAGAGAATATAAACCAAAGTCTGTATAGGTATGGTCGTCCGTCATTTAAGGAAAGCTTGCCTGAAGAGAAAGGTCTTTGCATGTTTCTGGAAAGACAATAGGGATGGGGCAGTCCTGGCTTCTAGTACGAGGGAATTCCAGAGTCTGGGTTCAGCAGCCAAGAAGGCCCTTTCATGTGTTCCCATGAGACTTACCTGTGAGGGTGGCAGGATGGAGAGAAAGTCCTCTCCTGATGACCTTAGCACCCGAGATTGGAGATTGTCACCTTGCACTCTGCTGGCACATTTCTTGGCACATAATAGTTCATTAAAACATTCAGTGGTATCTTGTATAAAGGAATTAATTTGTTCCAAATGAAATTCTGTTAAGCAAATTTTCCTTTATACAACATTCCCATAGGGATGCATTGAAAACGGAGTAATCCCTAATCACGACCATTTTTATGTTGTACGGATTCGCCCTATAGGCGATTCTGTTAAGCTAATTCCCCCTATCTCCATAATTTTTTGTTATACAGATTTTATGTTATACAAACAATTTGTTTTACGAGGGTCCACTGTACTCTGGTTTTGTTTCATTTTGTTCATGCTCATCCAGTTCATTACTGCAGCTAAACACTCGTGTAAATTTGAGATAGTCGCACCCACAGAATCCGGAGGTGAGGAGAGGTAGAGCTGGGTATCATCGGCATACTGGTGGCACCTCACCCCAAAAGACCTGATAATCTCCCCCAGTGGTTTCATATAGATGTTAAATAACATAGGAGACAGAACTCCACAGGTCAGCGCCCATGCTGTGAACATGAATCATCTAACACCCCTTTCTGCATTGATTCCTGTAGGAAGGACTGGAGCCACTTTAATGCATTACCCCCAATTCCAGTTTCAGAGAGACGAGTCAGGAGGATGCCATGGTCTATAGCTGGCTTGTCCAAACTTCGGCCCTCCAGATGTTTTGGACCACATCTCTCACAGTCCTTTGCCATTGGCAATCTAAGTTTAGAATTCTGGGAGTTGTGGTCCAAAACATCAGGAGGGCCAGTGTTCAGAGATGCCTGGTCTATAGTATCAAAAGCAGCTGAGAGTTCTAGCAAAACCAAAAGGGACAAAGATCCCCTATCCATTTCCCTGCGCAAGTCATCTACCAATGCAGCCAGTGCCATCTCAGTCCCATAGCCAGGCCTGAGGCCAGATTGAAATGGATCCAGGTAGTTTATCTCATCCAGAAACCTCTGGAGCTGCGACTTGTACCTTTGCAACCATTTAAATTACTATTTTTGTCTAATATATGATAATAATCTTGCCTCCTCAGGGCAGTGGTGTTCTGTTCAGAGTAGTATCTTTTGTGTTGTTTTTAGCATTTGTATACAATGTGAATGCATGTTTGTCATGAGTGTATAATCAAATTGGTGTTACATATGTTTACACTGCAGAAACAGAATCGCTGTTTTTTACATCAGAAGGTCTTCATAGTGGTCAAACGAACATAACTAGGTAACAATTGGTTGAATGGATCTTGTTGATTGTTTGCCAATCCCATCTGGAAAAAAAATTATGCACTATGAAAATAAAGTCACTTTTCAGGAGACCTGAAACATCCTGAAAAGTTACACTCCAGTTTTCAAAGAGCTTAACTTTCGGTGACTGACTGAAGGCTGACTCTTGAAACTCTTTCAGGCTTCAAATATGGATCCAAATAGAGAATGCAAGAAAATGGTAAGGATAGAGTTTGGTGCTATTTACAGTATTTTCAACTATTAAAAGTAGCTAATTATGACACAATTGCCCTTGCCTGCCTCTTTAATATATACAGTATAACATACTGTGGTTGGATTTACAAAGAAACCTGCATGTTTTGGATCAAAAGAACATGGAGAGCGATCTCAAAATCAGACATGAATACACTGGTGCATCTGTAATGCCTTCTCAGTTCTTTTTCGCTATTGTTCAGCACACATTCATATGTACACACATACAGAGCTTGACTGGCTTTGATATAATGATATATTCTTAAGATGTTCAGCAAATGGGACCAGTGGGAGTTGGTTGCTGTGTTTCTAGTAGTTAATGTTTTGTTTTTATTTTAGTCAGTAATAAACTCTATTCCCCAAGTGTGTCCCCTCATTTATATGCCTATTGAGAGCTAAACTAATCACAGTACGAAGTTGCTGAAGCAACAAATAAACAAAAAAGACAGAAGAGATCATTTGTTTCTTTGATTACTGGTAATCATATTTTGCATGCTACACCACTGATCCATTCCTTCTCCCTGGACTTGAGAATAAAAAAAGGGTATTCAAATATTAATAGCTTATTTAGAATGTGCATTTTAGGTAGTTACAGAATTGTATATGCTGACAGCTAGGCATGGGTATTATGTCTGCATTCATCAACTTCACTGTAGGATTTTGTTACTTGCTACAAGAGAGAATAATTATGCACTCTTGTTTTATTCATCACTCCCTTTGCAAACTTACCAGGATTTAGACTAAAGTTCATTGTTGCAGTCACTCAACACTACCATCCCCAGCAGATATATTAAATTATGTGACCCGGCCTGTATCATTGCCATGCTTTAGAGCTCACAATTTTCCTTCTGGAAAGCTCCAGATGTATAATGCGGGCTGAAGGGCATTAGTTCTCCTCTGACTTCAAAGATGGGCACAATTGATGAAAAACAATGTATATTTGAAGTTATCTATTTCATATACTGTACAGTATATATTAAACACCCTAAAACATATTCAGTGTATTTGGCCAAAACCCTAGAAGCAATATCTGGTTTTCATGCTATTTTCCAAGGCATCATGGGTGCTTCAGGAAGCTTAACATGAAATTCTCAATGAGAAGGTTTTTTGAAGAGTTGATTGCTCACTGTGATTAGTCTTTTCTTAAAACTCTCTTCCTTAGGGGTGATACTTATTTATACAGCTTATATGCCGCCTACTACAGAAGGTAACTTGTCTTCAAGTATAATCATGTTAAATCCTTGCAGTTTAACATTGGGACCCCACATATATTGCCAGTGCTGTAGTTGTATGGGTTGTACACCCTTAGTTTTTGAGTATGTTGTGCAACTCATGAAGCTTCTGTAGTGGAGTGGGCACATTCGCACAGGGAGATAAGAGCCGTTAAGGGCTGTAGCAGGCGGTCATATCTTTTCAGTGAAGATTTTGAAGAGCAAAACTCTTTCAAGTTGAAGCTTTCATGGTGACAGTGATGATTTGGACACCCAGCAATCCAGAGAATGTTTCAGAAGGGGCATGTGGCATATGATTTGATTTAGAAAAAACACAGGAGGTTCCTCAGAGATAAGATTTTTTTTTTTACAAAGCTTACATAAAACTTGAACATTGAAATGGATTTGAAGGTGGATCCGATTTTGCCTATGTGTGCCTGGTTTGTGACTGTTCTTAAGAGTTCTTTTCTTTGGAGCATGTATTCTCGTCTAGTACAGCGTGGTCTTCATCCCATCAAGACAATTATATAAAAATATTATTATTCCTGCCTTACATTTGTTGTATGCATGGACTCTGGTATTTTAGTCTATAATAACATGACGGGAGTGTAGTATGTCAAATGATGTGCCAAATGTGGCCTTCCTCATATTTACTAGTTGTAATTCTTATGTGCTGAAGACAACATAGCTCATGATGGGAGTCCTTGTCTGGCTTAATATGGAAAGTTGCATTAGAGTTCTGTAGTTAAGTGTAGTGCTTTAGGCATTTTATAATTCTGTCCAAGCTCAGAATTTGAAAGTTGCTCTTAGCTGAAGAAATATTTCAGAATCGGTGAGTATGTGTCAATTAGCATGCCTGTATTTTAAAAAAGAATTTATTTTGACATACCACAATACTTTTTTTTTGTTTCTACCACATACAACCCGTCAATATATCAGCATTTAATCTGTTGCTATTATATCATAGAAGCCAGAAACAATGTACATGGGACTGATTCACAGTGGTCCCTATTCAGGAAATACTTCAGACCTTGTCCATAACAAGCTGTTGTTTTGACTTATGCACTGCCCTGTAGTGCTAAAGCACTCCAGGTCATGTACAACGGAACTATGCAATACTATACTTTGGGCCCCTGCCCCCATGAGCTGGGTATTCGTTTCATCAGCCTCAGAAGGATAAAAAATGTGAGTACAGTGGACCCCTGTATAACAAACAGTTTGTATAATATAAAATCTGTACAACATAAAGGAAAATTTGCTTAACATAATTTCATTTGGAATGAATTAATTCCTTTATACAAGGTACCATTGTATACCCGAACATGTTGGGATTGAACGTATGTTGTGATCAGAGGTTTGCCTTCAGTACTGCAGTTTAATCACTGTGCTGCGGGGAGTTGTGCCCCATCTCTTCAAATAATTTCTTTCCTGAAATGGAATGCATGAGTAGACAGAAACTACTATGACAGGTTTGTGACTCACAAAGAAGGAGAATATCTTTTTCTTCAGGATTAATTTTCTATTCATGAACAATCTTTTGCAGATTTAACTGATGGGTGAATCAGTTGATGGGTGACTCAGTTAAACCTTGTATCATTTCTGTGTGATGTCTTCATGTAAGTAACACACTTACCTACAAGCCTAATAACGACCTCAGCTTGTTATACTAAATTACACACACAATTTCCAATTACCATTTCATACTAGTATTTGTCCTGGTTTATATGTAGAATGTTGTCAAATGTGAGCATTTTTTTTTTCTCCCTTAGACACTCCTTCCGGGTCCCCTTTTCATACAGAACTATTTTTGCAGGACTATCCCAAAAAGCAATTGGTGATGGGCCCATGTGTCAAACTCCAAAGTGATGATCAACAAACTTCATTGGATTTACCGCTGGATAGTGCTGATGTGTGAAAATTTCAGGCACGGTGATGGTGACACATCAGTTTTAGACATACAAGGGCATTGAATACATTGTCATATTGGGACTAAACAAGGCAGTGAAAAGCAATAAAGAGACAGAATAGCGTACATTTCTCAAACCAGTGTAAAACTCATTGCTTTGTATCGTTCTTACTGAATACAGGGGAATAGACCAAGATTACAATGATTATTTTTAAAGGTGTTATTTCTGGAAAATGTGGTGAAGAAGGGACAACATCATTATTTTTGTATAGTCTGAGTTTCCCTGTGGATTCACCTCTTGCTGAGAGTATAAATGTATTTTATTTTATTTTTCAGGAGTAGGATAGAGCTTCATTGTCAGAAACTGTGGGTAATTCCACTTTAATTTTGAGTGTGTTCTGTGTGTTCGATTCTGACTTGTCTGTGCCTTCAAGTCAGAATTGACCCACAATGACCCTAATAGGGCTTTCAATGTGGGATATTTAAGGAGTGCTTGCTAGCTCCATTCTCCCACTGAGTTTCTATTGTCAAGTGGGGATTCAAACCATTTTCTCTGGAGTCCTTGTCACTCTGTCTGCTACACCGCATTAGGAAAAATAACAAATAAAATTCTTACATAGAATTTAAAAGGTACAATTCCCTATCTGACAACAGAAACAGAAGGCTATAAGGAGCAGAGCATCTTAAACTATCCATGCCATTACAGGCCAGACTGTGCTGTATCTAGATATTGTATAGCTTCATCATGTCCATGGTTATTTGAGGTAATGTCCAATTGATTTTTTAGAATCCTAAGTCCTAGGAGCCTGGAATTCTGCAAAACTCGGTGTACAGGAGAAGGGTGGATATGGGAAAACCTTACAGAGGTACATAAATCTTTAACTTAGAATAACACCTATGTAAGAAGCGGTGGGAGCAGCTCTCCTTCCTTCCTTCACTGTGTCGGAAAGGAGGCAGCAGCCCAGGCTAACTCAGGCCCCTCATCACCTTCTAGGCAGCAACTCAGGATGAGGAGCAGTAGCCGCGGCAAGGGCAGCAAGGCTGGCATCACTGCACGCGGATCCAGCCATGCGCCCTGGCCATCACGCCCCTACTGCGCCCCAGAGGGAAAGCAGTGTCCTCTCTTGGCCCGGCCCAACGATGCGCTGCAACTGAGAGAGGGAGGGAGCAAGGGCTGGGAAGGAGGGAGGGGAGGCAGGAAGGCCTGCCGAAGGCCTGCCCAAAGCCACCCGCAGCCTGCTCACTGGCCATGCACAGCCAGGCTCTAGTGCTCTGTTGGCTCGCCAGCCCACCCATCACCAACCAGGGACAAATGCAGCCCCGCCAGCTTCCCAGGAACCAGGCCCGGCCCACTGTTGGCCTTCCCTTCCCTTCTCTTCTTTCTCTGCCACCTCCTCCTCACTGGACTCTAACCCGGCAGTGGTGATGGTGGCCTCAGCCTTCATCCATGGCTGGTCTCCCTCCTCCCCTCCCTCGCTCAACAGAGCAAGGTAGCAGCTCGGAGGGGGCTGGGTGGGCTGGCAGTAGCTCCATTTCTCCCTCGGTCACCCACCATCCATCCCTCCATCAGTCCACTGCCATGGCTGCTCCAGCTCGGAAGGCTGGCTAGCACTACCTCCACCTGCCCTCTTCTTCACAACCACAATAACACAGGCAGCGGCCACACAAGGAAGGCAGGCAGGCTGGATGGAGGAGGAACAGGGGTGGGGCCCCGGGCCATGGAGGGAGTGGGAGACCTTGCCGCAGCCCTCCCATTTTAAATTGGCCCACTTGGCTGCAGCCGGTACCCCGACCACCTGGATGGCGGGTGGGGGAAGCAGGGGACCTTGCTCTGGCCCTCCCACTTTGAACGTCCCCCCTAGCCAGCGTGCCAATCATCTGGGCGGGGGGTGGGGGGAGTGGTGGAAGCAACATAACCCACCGCTTTCAACTGCCTCAGCAATAGAAGCAGCTGCGGAGGCTGACTTGCTCGTGAAGCAGGGGGTAGGTGGAGGATCTGCAATTGGTTCCCATGGCTGGATTCAGGACCCTGGGGGGCCGCATCTGGCCCCCGGGCCTTAGTTTGAGGAGCCCTGGTCTATTCTCTGAACCTTCATAATGAGCCCTCGGCAAACCATACACTATGCCTGCTTTACTAGCATTAGCCGTTGCAGCTTTGTATTTTTCTGTCAACTTTAGTCAATGTGTAGAAACATGCTAAGTCACATTCTTACAACAGACTTGCCACATTTTTTGCCACATCCGAGTTCTTAGGAAACACCTTGCTTTGGTAGGAATGGTATCTCTCATTTCTGTGTACTTGTTTGATTTATTTTTTAAAAAAAATCTATGTCTGCCTTTGATTGAAAGATTGCCAAGGTGTCCGAAAAAAACAGATTGCAAGAACAAAACTACAGTACATTCACAGATAGTCTTGATGAAGCCTCGGCTTTCCTGCATCTGTAGAGTTTTAGGACAACTGTTGGGGTTCCAGGACAGAGAAACAGTAGAGTTGAGTGGTGAGCGTGTTGAACTGGAACTTGGGAGACCCAGGTTCTCATCCTTATAGAGCCGCAAACCTTACCTGCTTCACAAGGATAGGGAGGGTAAAGTGCGAATGAACAGAGCAGTGTACACTTTCTTGATCTATTGGAGAAAAAATAGGAATGTAAATGCAGCTAATCAAGGACTCTGCATAGGAGGCACAAACAGCCTACAACAGAGTGCAGCTGGTGGGTAGAGCCACATAGGGTTTTCTTCCTGAGTGGTAGGATATAGCACCTGCCAACGACACTCTGCCTTCTTTTCATAGAGGTTCTTTAATACCCAGCTTGCGGGGGGGGGGATGTGTAGCCTGCACACTGTAATTAAAATTGTAAACCGCCCAGAGACTACTTGAAGTGGTTTGGGGCAGTATATAAGCAGAACACTTTGCTTTTGCTTTTTTTTTAAAAAAAAAAAGAGAATTGCATATAAAGTATGTACTTTGGCATCATTCTTTTAAAATATGCCCTGTTACTCTATTTGGCCTGCTCGGGTCTTTTCAGTTTGATAATCCTATAATGATTGGAATGAGAAGCTAAATTATTGAAAATTGGAACTGGGTGGATGAGTTGATCATGAAAGTAAAAGAAACATGAGAGCAACTGATTTGAATTAATAGAAGTAATGGAGTTCTCAGTGTAGGCAATGTTTGTCCTATCTAATCTCATTACTGTACTTTGCTCATAAGCTATACCAGTTGCTAGGCACTGAAGGGGTGGACTCATTCTCAGAATGCTCTTCCTGGTCTTACTCAAATAGCTGAATTGATTGTTTCTTATTAATAATTAACCTTTTCCTCACAGCAAGCAGGCTGTGATTGTTTTTGTCATATAGAAGGAACTGCATTGCATGATTCCACCATTGTGAAGATAATCAAATTGGTCAATAATTTGCCACAGGTGGCCAACCAATTGTTTCTTTATCAGTCTCAGTAAAATGCTAGTTTATAGGATTATCAGCGCTAGGATTATCAGCGGCATACAAGCTAAATAAATAAATAAATAAATAAATATAGTCAGAATTATTCTGGATGAGACATGTTTCCTGCTTCCCATCTCTCCTCTCTCTCTCTCTCTCTCTCTCTCTCTCTGTGTGTGTGTGTGTGTGTGTGTGTGAGAGAGAGAGAGAGAGAGAGAGAGATCTGGAGTGGAAAAAATGAGTATCACATTGACTTTTCGTCACTCCCTCTAACCTGCAGTTGTCATGTGCAACTTTTTGTTTATTACCTTCATTGTTGTGTGTGTTGTGTCATTACAGTCGTGACCGACTCTTTGTGACCCCATGTCCATGGAGTTTTCTTGGCAGGAATACTGGAGTGGTTTGCCAGTTCCTACTCCTGGCGCCCACAGCACCTGGTATTCCCTGGTGGTCTCCCATCCAAGTACTAACCAGGGCCAACTGAAATCAGGCGAGATCAGATGTGCTTAGGGCATCTAGTCGCTTATTACCTTCATACTTCATATTTATTACAGCACAGTGTTTTGAGCTAGTATTATCTATTTGTTCCTTCACTTTTATGTCCTTCCCTCCAATAGATGAAACCTTGATAACCATAGTCCTAAGACAGCTTTATATAGAAATATTTGACCAATTACCTCACCTCTGATCTTGGCACTTGCTCCCCACACCCACCCACCCCTCTGCAGGAGATGCAGAGTATTATTTACTTCCTCAGCTGGTCATTTGGGTGATAAATTTATGTAGAGAACCAAGGAACTGGTGCATCCCATAGTATCAAAAAACTGAATGGGGGGCTCTGTCTCACATTGTAGAAAAACATAAATAGATAATCTTTATTCTGTTTTTAAAATGCTCAGTGCACTTGTTCACATGGCCTTCAAGAACAAGCACCTTCCACAATGAAACCTGAAAGCATCACAAAAAGTCAGACTGAATATTTGCATTTACATTTGCAATCTACATCTTATAGGAAGAGTGAATAAGTGTCTAGCCCTCTTCCTGTAATGGTGTATTATTGAGAGCTGGTAGACTAAGTAAGCTAATGAAGTTTCAATTCTAAAATCTTGCTTCTCAAGAAGGCCATGTGCCAAAGTACATTGAACATTTTGAAATCAGAATAAGGATTATTTGCATGTTTCTACATACTGAGACCTAGCTCTCATTCTGATTTCTGATAAATCTCTGTCCCAGGTTGTGTACCCTGCATCACATAAAGAAGATAACCATCACATTTTTCGGTGTATATTGGGAACATGCCTTGTCCTTTTTATGAGCATCTCTTTGAACCAGCATCTCAGTTAGGGGAAAGGCCTTTGTTTTCTTTTTTGTACACTGTGTGAAGTTTTCCTTATTTTCAGCCCCAAAAAGACCCTCTTTCAAAAATTTAATGCATCAGGAGGAAGTTTTCTTACACCGTCAAATTTTCCATCATTCTTGCCCAGTAGTGCCATTGTTGATGAGAAGTGACTACAACATATATAAATACCAGCCAGATAAGAGCTGTAAGCCAGCTGCAATGATTTCAGTTAGATTCCTCTCTAGGTCTACCTAGAGATGGTGGGAATGGATCCTGTGACTTTATTTGTGTGAAACATGCGGTCTGCTGCTGAGCTGTGTCTCATCTCCAAGGCAACCTAATTTGGGTTTCTATCGGAGATTGATCACCTACTAATTGATATTGATGTATTATTAATTAGATGTTTGTGGCATTAAAATAAAGTTTTCCCAGCCTGTCACTTTGCAGATATGTTGAGCTACAAGTATACAGCATGTATAAGATTCTGAATATCTTACCTGATTAATGACACATTAGATATAAATGAAGTGCAGTCACAAAGATTTTCATTTTTATTTCATCTTTTAAAATGTACACCTTTGCATTGATTTATGATTTTTTCCCTTTAAAAATGCAGTGTGTCACAGTTTTCAACAGAAGTTGAAACACCTTATACAGACACCTTGGTTTCACATAGAATTAGTTCATTGGTCAGTGTTCTGCAGTCATACTAAGATGGCAACACAAGGTAATTACGTCAGCACCCATTTGCACAAGCTTATTGAGCTGAAACAGATACAATAGGTTGTTCTTTATTATTATAGCCATTTCTTCTTCATAGGATGCACTGAGAAAAGTATATCATCACACTTTATAGCATCAGCTATTTTAAGTCATATATTAGAACATGTGGCACTCAGGTTTTTGTTGGATGCAAAATAATCCTTAACCAACATTATCTGTGGGCAAAATATTATGTAAACTAATATTTAATGGTTGAATATCCCTAAGTTAATGCATATTTGGTGAAACTGCACTGTAAATGTTGGTTAATGTTATAAGCCAGAGTTAATCTTTAGTTGAACATTTCTTAACCATCCTGTCCTTCACTTCAACGATAGAGGAGAAACCTTTACTATCTGAAAAGTTTCCTGGACATCCTGAGGGATGAAGTGGGGAACCCTTTAATATTTGCAGACTTCTGCCATTAGCCCCAATCCTGGTGACAGAACAGATGGTGGCAATTTTAGGATATTAAAGGCATCCCTCCATCTTGACACTCCCAAAGGCTTCATCAGGTCAGAAGGCATCTGTAGGGAGTTTTGATATTTGAAGTAGGTGAAAGGAGGGTAAAAATAAGCTAAAATTAATTAATTAATTGATTAAAAATTAACATTGATGGTTGATGATGTCAACATTGTCAACCGTGGAGCTGTACAGCAGGATTTCTGCCTAACTATACAATTCTGTAGTCATTTTGGTATAAGTATTAAGCTCTGTAGGGCTTAAGGAGATATGTCTAGAATTACACTGTAAATGTTGAAAAAAATCTAAGAAGTGTTGCCATTCAAAATTATATCCCTCTTATTTGTTTGGGCTGGGTAGAAAATATCTCCCATAATTTTTAGATGTTTATGCAGCTAGTGTATGTAAAATGGCTTCCCCCCCCCAAACAATATCACAGCTTTTTCTTAGAGTTCATCTACAATACTTTTCTTTAAAGGGCTTGTATTAGTATTCTGCTAGAATTGGCAGTTATCTTGCTGATTTACTTGTTGTATTTAAAAAAAAAATCAGGTAGGCACAGGCCCTTTGTGATCCTTGGAAATCTTTTGTGAACTTTGTATCTTCATTTTGTCTGGGAAATCTTTGCTTTCCTGTCATTTGTTTTGCTCCTTAATTGACTTTGTTGAGATAACATATTCAGAATCTCTGTAACTAAAAATTGAAGATGTCTACAGTATTTTCAAGCTGTTGTGATAAAAAGGATATGGAAGTAAAAAAACCAAAGTGTTCTGCTTACATACCACCCCATGTTACCTCAAGCACTCTCTGGATGATTTGCAATTTAAATTATTCAGGCTACACATTACTTCCCCTAATGACCTTGGAAGGATAGGAAGCTGAGTCAACCACAAGCCTACCTGTGATTGAACCCTAGGTCATGAGCACCGTTTTGGCCGCAATACAGCAGTTTAACCACTGCGCCACAAGGCAAGAAACATTTTCAAGCGGTGATCTAAGTAGTGTGAATTTAATAGATGTAAATGTAATTAAGGAAATACCTGTTGGAGTTGGGTAATTATCAATGTCTTGTTGCTTATCATGTTTTTGCCTTTGGCATTATACAGTATTATATGCAAATATCAGTTTATTGATAGGCTCTTAATATTAAGCCGCAGCTTTGAAAAATGTGTATGAAAATGTGTATACAAAGTGTATACCTCCTTCCTTGGATATTTGAACATCCTACATCCATGTTGGTGGCAGAGCCAAACCCAGGATTAGACAGAGAGAGGCAATAAGCGCAGGTGGAAGGTTTCTGGGGCAGCAAAAGCAGCATTTTGGCTTTTTTACAGAATAGATCTCTGTATGTCATACTGTATAATGTATTCTACAGCCACTCAATCAGCCTGTGTACTAGAGGTCATTGCCTCACTGCTAGTCTTGAAGTTAAATTCACTTGTCAGCCAGATCTGTTTCTATATATGAGATGAAGGAGTGAGGTTAATGTCTTGATCTCTTTCAGGCAACAAGATCTTTTGGACCAGATCAGATAGTAGGCTTATTATCAAGAGTTCTCAACTCCTAGTTCCCTGAGCTCCTTGCCCTTTGAAGATGCCAGCCACAGAGTCTGGCGAAACGTCAGGAAGAAAAACTTCCAGAACACGGCCAAACAGCCCCAACAACTCACAACAACTATCTTAAACATGTCTTACAAAGGTCAGACAGGTGTTAAATCTTCTGCTAATGGCAGGTTCTCCGCTTGTTGCTGTGGAAGAAAATAAATGCAAAGCATCATCTTGATGAAACTTTTCCTAGTGGTCTAAGTAAAGCAGGGGTGCCCAAACTTTTTGTAAGGAGGGCCAGATTTGGTGGCCGAGAATGTGTCAGGGGCTGGTTGCTCCCGACCCTGCCACCCCACTGCAAGCCCCACCCACTGACCCATAAGACCCACCCACTGACCCCTTGCAACCCCACCTGCAGGAAGGAAGACAGGGACCAAGGGAGGGAGGGAGGGAGGTGGAAACCAAGAGAGGAAGGAAGGAAGGTGGGGAACAAGGAAGGGAGGGAGGGAGGGAGGGAGGTGGGGACCAAGGGAGGGAGAAAGGAAGGAAGGAAGGTGGGCACCAAGGGAGGGAGGAAAGAAGGAAGGTGGGGACCAAAGGAAGCCGTGGCCACAGGTCGCCCCTTGGAAGAGGCGATCTGTGCGACCTTTCATCCTCCCAAGCTCCCCAGCGATAGCGACGGCTGGCCCGCCAGCCCACCCCAAAGCTCCTCGGCGGTGGCCTGCCCACCTCCACACATTCCCCTGCGGTGGTGGTGGTGGCAGACCGCCCAGCCGCCCAAGCTTCCCAGCGGTGCCAGTGGCGCGGCGCGCCTGATCACTGCTCTGCGCGTGCGCCCAACCTCACAATGTCCCCGGCTATGCCAGTGGCGGTGGCCCTCCCGCGCGCCTAGCTCCACAAGGTTCCCAGTGTTGCCGGTGACAGCGGCCCACCTGCGGCCCCGCCCCTGCACGCCCAACCTCACATGGTTGCTGGCGGGGCCGGTGGCAGCAGCCCACGCGATGGCTGGCCTGCCGGCCCACTGAACCCAACAAGCTTCCTGGTGGTGCTGGTGGTGGTGGCCCACCCCCTCGCCCACCCGCCCGCCCAGCCCCTCAAGCTTCCCAGCGGTGTCAGTGTTGGCGGAAGATTAAAAAAAAATGGGGCGAAGGAGGGGGAGGAGGAGTGGGCCAGCCAGCGGCGGGCCACTCAGAATGGCCTGATGGGCTGGATTTGGCCCCCAGGCCAGACTTTGGGCAGGCCTGAACTAAAGGTTTAGTGGTGTTCCTTAGGCTCATAGAGGTTTCCTTTGTTTTGAATCCTTGGTCTTGAAATCAATCATCATGGGCTATTCTGCACTGGCTGATGTGCTTTTGGGGAGGGGGGAATTGATGAGATAAACATCATTCACACCTCATGGTGGATTACTGTAAAAATTAATTCTAAACTACTGTTGCACATAAATAAAATTCCCACCTGCAGCAAAAGCTTTCAATCAGTTTTTAAAGCTTTCAATCAGTGCAGATTTTTTTTGCATCAATTGTTTGTCCTGAAAATATTATTTTCCTGTCTCATTGATTCTGTACTGTATGACATACCTAAGATTCTTTTGTCAATCCTTTGGCAAGCATCTCTGTTTTTGAAACACTTGCACATAAGAGGAGTTGACTTCACATATAACGCGGCAGCAGATTACCAGTGATGAGAAGTTGTTTGAAGGAACCTATAACTGCTACTGAAAATTATCATGGGTATGCTTTCTTAATGTTGGTGAGTTTGTATATTCAGTGCCCCTTTTTTGCAAGCATTACTTTGAGCAATTCACAGAAACTTAAAATTGAAAACTCTCAGAGTAACAAAAATAATAATTAAAGAACAATATATTAATACAGACAATATTTGTAGCTATAAATATAAATAATCCTCTTAAAATATAGAATTAATTTTAAAAAGTCATTATTGACAGCATCTTAGAGGTTATTAAAGACAGCTTTAAATAATTACATCTTTATCATCATCCTAAAAATAAGAAGGAAAGGATCCTGGTGTATCTTGATCTTGTAGTAGCTATTTTGGCCTCGCTCAGCATAGCAACTCTTAACTATATTGTTAGACATGGTATGGTCATATCATGAGTTTTGTTGTTTAATATTTAAAAGTCTTTCAAGTGGTAAAATTGCTTCATTGAATTAAGTATAGTGTAGTGTCCATTGATACAGCGCCTACTTTTATGTGGCTCATATTTTCTTTCTGTAAATATGGAACAGGCTTCACTATTGTATACAGTCACAGTGGTGTTAATAATTAGTACATTTGTTTGGGCTTGATCAGAAGAAGGATTTATTGAAATGGAACATATGTTTCTAGGACATCTAGGATTCCTCTCTATCCATTTCCTTGTGCAAAAATAAACAAAATGATTTTCTTTCATAATTTCCTTGACTGTTAGAATACAGGTAAGTACTGCTGTGATTTAAGATCTAGCAGGGCTGTTGATGTAGTTTGTTGTGATGAGTATTATATTGAGAAGCAATAGATTCTGGGGCAGTTTGGGGTTAGTATTTGAGTTTTCACGGAATAGGGCACCTAAGTAAAAACTAGGATTGGCAATGGAATCGTAAGAACCAGTTCCCAGAAAAGACTGTGTTTTATACTAGCATACAGCCATTCCCTCATGTGCATGTTTTCAATAGTTTTTCTAGATCCTGTTCAGCGTTTCCTGTTTAGATATTGAAGCCAAGGTGCTTGTGTGCCACCAGAATTATTAGACATGATCTGATTGCCCATACGGATCCAATTTCCTGATATTGTACATTACTTTGACCGGGGTGGGGGGGTGGGGGGGAGCATCTGGATCCTCAACTCAGCTTTCAGCTCAGCATTTTCTCTGCAGTTTTTGGCAGGCTTTTATCCTGCACAGTATGCAGAAGAATTAATAATGGAATAAATCTGATTCCACCAAGTCAGCCTGGTTGTTCATGATACACACATAGCTCTGTTTTTTGTAAGTGAACATGATATAGACCTTGATGTATGTGAAGCTATATGAGGGTGCAGGCACAAATGTTAAAAAAAAAAAAACATGTTTGTATTCTTGCAATATAGCTTGAGAACTGTGGCTGCAAGTTAGAATAAAGTTAACCACCAGTGGGAGGTAATTTTCACGTGACAGTTATCTGCTTCCATTGATGCAAGACGTGATTCACCCATAAATTGAAGCCTCTTTTTGTTAAACAGGTATCATCAGAAATTATTTACATGTAATCAAAACTGAGGGTTACCGCTGTCAGGAGTTAACATGAGTAATAGATCATTTGTTTTTCCTGCACCTTTTTTCTTAAACTCTATCCTCATACCATAGTATCTTTTGCCCAGACACTCCACCCTTGCTTGAAACAATTACAGGAGTGTGTGAGTTCTGCTTTAGTTAAGGTGAGACCACACAAAAATGTTCCCATGATTATAAAGCTCCAAGTTCCATCAGTGTTACACATTGAGTATAGTAGTAGAAGACACTGTTCCACTGATAGCATTGAGAAGCAAAGATCATCTACCAGTCAAATCTACTTCTCTATGTAGAAATTGAGGAATTCCTCTCTCTCATTCTTTGTTTTAAACAGCAAAACCTCTTGGAATGGTCCTGATTACAGGTTTCTTCCTGTAGATCTGTTCCCAGCAGACATGTTCTATAGAAAATTAGATATTTCATATACCTTTGTTCAACCACCAATCCAAATGGAGACTGGAGTCAAGAAATCAGAAGACTGAGACTCTGAAGGGCAGCAATGAAGGAATTAGAAAAGATTGTCAAGCACAGAATGTGTCATGTGTCACTGGAGACTAAGGCCGAGATTTTTGACAGTCTTGTCTTCAAGATCACTGCGTATAGGTGTGAAAGCTGGAAAGTGAAGAAAGCTGGCAGGGAAAAAATATTTCTTTGAAATACGGGGCTGGAGGATTGCTTTGTGGATACCCTGGCCTAGAATACCAGAAAGACAAACAGGTGGGTCCTACATCAGTCCTCTGGAGGCAAAAATGCTGAAGCTGAGGGTGTTCTGTTTTTGTCAGTATCATGAGGAGACAGGAGTCTGTGGAAAAGACAATAATGTTTGGGGAAGCTGGAAGGCATCATGAAAAGAGGAAGATCAAATACAAAATGTACTGACTCCTGAAAGGAAGCCATAGGCTTGAGTTTATTGGAGCTGAACAGGGCAGTTGAGGTCAGTATAATTTGGAGATTGCTTATTCTTTGGGTTGTGAATGGACAGTCCATAACAACAACAAAAGAAATCAATGGGAAGCATTTAGTTTTGCAAGACAAAAATCAAGGGGTTACACCCTTGCCCCAGATACTTGTCATGGAAGCATGACCATTTACTTTTCAGTCTTGTTGCTAATAAGACTTGACTCTCTCTATTAGCCTTTTTGTAAACTTAAGAGTTCATAAATGAGTTCTTGATATTCAATTAGAATATGAAGTGATGCCATATATTTGCCACTCTTTGACCCCATATAGTTAGCCCTTTAAATCTACTTTTGCGCTACAAGATTTCATATTTTTTCTTTGCATATGAAGCAAGACCAGTGTGATTATATCACAGATGCCTCGGTCATATATTAATTTTACAACACCTATATATTGTGTTACCGTTATATGTTCAACTTCTTGTAGATTACTTGCATTTGGGTCAAGATAGGATGCTGCCATTCTGTTAAAGAAAGGGATAAGTTCTATTTGATAAAATAAGTCTGCATAAATTTGCCTAGGGAAAATATTACAAGAAAGAAGCATACTTTGGGGCGCATCTGGATTTAGTCATGTTTAGAACAGACCCATTGAAAACAGTAGTACAATTCCACAATAAGTTAATTCACATCAATTTCAATATGTCCACCCTGAGAATGACTGGTGTTGGATTTATTTCTTTGTATATAAATAATAAATTTATCTGTCAGAGAAAGAATAAAAAAGGAAGTCCATCTTGTATGAAATATTCAAGTGTCTCTGCTGAGATGCTGTACAAATATGGATTTTAAAATTTTGATTGGTTTAAAGAAAGGTATAATACCTTTCAATAGATTAGCCAATTAGCTGAACATTGCATCCCTGTATTCTTGGAGATATCCTGGAGAAATCAGTATTGATAAAAGATACAGAATTTTAGTACACATTGTCAGTTGAGCCTGTTAAGAGTCTCTTTTTAAAATATCACTAGACACAGAATGCAGTACTGTGTTGTCCAGATTCCAAAACTCTGTGTATTTTGGAACGTACAGTGTTCACTTATTTGTATCTATTTAAGATTTCCTTCTGTTCTGCTTTGCCCTCAAATATTGACTGAAGTTAATTCAACTGTCCAGGTTCCTGGTATTGCAAATGCCAGTGTGCTTCCAGTGGGACTTCAGCCTGCTGGAGTACCTTAAGCCTGTGATGCCTCTCCAAGCATTCCATAACAAGTGGGTATGTTGCTGGTTCAAATTTGTTGGCAAACAAATGTGGTGATTCAACAATCCACTTCAAATCTCCAAGACCATAAACACAAATGTCTCTGACATAATGACCTGCAAAAGAAAAATCATAAATTAACAATCCCTAGCTGGCTGTGTTCAAGGAAGTGAAATGTGCAACTGATGTAGCATATTAAAGCGTGGGAAAGGGTAGATTCATGGCTTAAATCACACATCATACATTCTAACCTTGAAATGATGATATTATGTTGTGGCCCCTGATTCCCCTTAATCCTTATATTCAGTAGAGCCATATCATGGACTATATTGAGTAGGGATGACTTTTCTTAAAAAGGCACATGAGGTCACTGTGTGGATGGCAGGTGAAGTAACTTGGGAAACAAAGATATTTCTCCCACCCTTTCTTTCCATGACCTTGCTATCATATTCTATCTTGGGGTTCTGTGCTGAAGATCCAGCCAAGATGGTGCAGTACAAAAAACTTTGGATGTAGGTCTCTAGCAAGGTTAAAACTAACAGTGTACTTTCAAATAAAGAGTGTTCCACATTGCTATTGCAATTATAAATTAAACTCCAAGGTAACAAAATCTGTTGTTTAAGGAGGATGAAGTACAGGTGAAAATCCATGAACACTGCTTTGAAATCCTTTGAGGGAAGGCTGGACATTTAGATAAATTACTACTGTAATTGCTAGCAGATTGAAACAAAAAAAAAACCCTGTTACCCAAGTTTGTTTTTTCTGTACTTTGTGAATGGCTATGAGCCCATAGAGCTTGGCAGTATGTTTTGAAGCTATTCTGTATTTTACCTTTACAGCCATCATGGCTTTTCCCTTCTTGATCTCTCCACTTGATAGCTCGTATATTTCCTTCCCAGTCCAAATCTGGTGTAGAACCTGGGGCATCTAATAAAAAAATAAAAGAAATGTTACCTATGTTTCCCCTTCAAATAAATAAATAAATAAATAAATAAATAAATGTGTACATGCTTGAATATACAGTGGTACCTTGTATAAAGGAATTTATAGCCCTTGAGAGAAATAAGGATACCAATGGCCGAGGCGGAACCTTTTACATTTTCTTTGGGCCACTCTTTCAGACAGTATACCAATAACATACACCTACAGTCGATTATTTGAACACAACTCTACACTGCAGGGTTTTCCCCTATCTCAGGCATGATCATATTCTTCTAGATGAAGAGGTTGTCTCATATTGGACTCTTTAAATCCCTATTCTTGCTTTGAAACTGCAGGCTCTGACACATTCTTGGCCTCTTTTTAAAAGTTTGGGATTCATATCAGTTCCCTTGATGGTGAACGGAGGAACTCCTCTGCTCAAGAAAAAAGAATGAGAATAAATACAGTTGGCCATGTCTGCTTCACAGAATGTAAACCACACGCCAAACTACAGACCAACACTTTAGTTAAAAAAAACCCTAGAATCAATGAATTAGTCTGCCTTGTGAGATGCAAAAAGAAAAGGAACATCCAATACAGAACAAGACTGGCACCTATTAGCTATAGTGAAAGGTTGCATATATGTATGTATATATACATATACAGTAGAGCCTTGTATAACAAACAGTTTGTATAACATAAAATCTGTACAACATAAAAAATTCCGGAGAAAAGGGAAATTTGCTTAACGTAATAGTCTATGGGGTGAATCTGTACAACATAAAAATGGGATTACTCTATTTTCAATGCATTCCTATGGGAAATTTGTATAAAGGATGGGGGAGGCAAGCCCATGAGTTGGGGAGATCTTTTGACTCCACTCTCCCAATCCCATATTCATACTTTTTAAGATAGGGCTTTAGAGGCAATGGAACCATCAAACTGGAAAAGAGTGATATCACATTCATATGGCGTGAGCTTACAATTGACTCACCCCTACTCCTTTCTCAGGAAGCTCAGAGAATACTTTAGTGATAGTTGGGATCAAAGATTACTAGTTTGTGAATTGTTTTTATTCTGATCAAGACTTAAGGAAAGGATGTCATCTTGAAGAAGGAGCAGGTTTGTTTTCCATGGCTTCAGAGACTAGGACTCGCGGCAATGGTTTCAAACTACACGAAAAGAGATTCCATTTGAACATTAGGAAGAACTTCATGACAGAGCTGTTCGGCAGTGGAATATGCTGCCACAAAGGGTGGTGGAGTCTCCTTCTTTGGAGGTTTTTAAGCAGAGGCTGGATGGCCATCTGTCAGAAATATTGTGATGGGGTTCCTGCATGGCAGGGGGTTGGACTCGATGGCCCTTGAGGTCTCTTCCAACTCTATGATTTTATGAAAACAAGCATCACATTAATCTCCTGCAAAAGGGCAGCCCCCCCACAACAAAATAATTCCCATAAGTGGACAATCAAGTGTTGATAGCCAGTAGGGAGATTGAGGAGTTTTGTATTGTGACAAAATTCAAACACAGATTAGGTGGGAAAATCTTATTTATCTTCATGTTAAAACTCAGCAGTTTGTGTGGAATCATGAAAATCCTGATACAGGATTTATCTTGCTCAATATCTGGCAGTTTGCAAGAGAGCTAAGGCTAAACTGCAATAACTCTTAATCACATTGCTGGAAAACAACAAAAAAGCCTTCAATTCGAATTGCAAAAGGAAGAGAAAGGAGGTTCAGTATTATTTTGCTTCTATTTATGATGTGAATATCTTGCCTTGAACAATCATCTCCTCGCCCGATGACAGCTCCCTAACTCCAAACTTCTGTATTTCAGTTAAAGCCCAGGGAAAGATGCCATAAGTAGAATCACCCTGCCAGACTTATTCTATCAGGAAGTATGGGCATCCAAGGAAACTGCAGAGTAATGAGGAAATGTAGAATTCCCTCTCACAAGAAGTCAGAATGGCCCCTTTTTGTTGTTCTGAGGCAGGCCAAGGCTTTTCTCTCCAGGCGGGCCTTTTCTTAGTTACTGACTGACTTAGGCTGCTGTTTTCTTTTCTTTAGTTGTTTGCTTCTTTGCCCCCCCTTCCACTTTTTAATGTTGCTTTTCTAATATTGCAAGCCTCTTTGCTTCCTCTTAAGGAGAAAGGCGGAGAATAAAGAAATGTATGTATGTATACTGTATATGTATGTATTCTCTCTCTCCCCCCCCCTTTCTTTCTTTCTCTCTCTTTTTGTGTGTGTGTGTATGTGTGTTGATACATTATAGTAGAATGGAATATGTAGCCCAAAGAAATTCTAAATATCTCTCGAGACTGGGGCAGAAACACTGAAGTATCTTGACCAGGAAATAAAGCTCCAGAGAAACTGGAGAAGAAATCATGGCACAGCACAAGCGTCACCTTTTTGTCTAGAGCCAGACAGGGCACTGCAGTCCATGATACCCTCCACGAGGCTTAAAGGAACAGAGCTGTGTTCTAAATATCTGCAGAGAGGCAAAGTGTGTCTCAAAGGACTGCCCACCAGGGGAGGTGATAAACCATGAAGAATGACAACAAACACTAAGGTTTTGTGTTTTTTTTTTTTTACTGAGAAACATTTTGATATTTTAGTTTTCTCGACCTCCTAAAATAGATGGCAGAATTATTTGCATCATTCTTTCCAAAATGTTTTCACTATTTGTGGCCAGATCACAAGCAAGTCTGCCTCTCGATTTTAGTGTCCTAGAATGACACTAGGTACACAATAGTGGTTAAAGAAGCTGAATTATGTCCAGGCTACCAACAGCCCCCCCTCCCCGTAGTCCAAAGATCAAGCAAACATCTCTTGTAAGAGGAAAATTAAAATGTGCTACAGCCATTGCTAATGATGAACTGAACCATTGTAAAATAGATGGAGAATTTTTTCCTGCTTTTGGATAAATCTCATGAAACTTTACCTCCAGTTTCTGCTCCACCCCAAAAGAGGATAAAATATTGAGTTTTGTGGGTGTGCCATTTTCCTAGCTGCTGAAATGGTAGGAAAATATATTTAAAGTGTTCTGCTTATATACTGCCCCATACCACTTCATATAGTCTCTGGGCAGTTTACAGTTTAATTACAATATGCAAGCTACACATTGCCCCCCATGGGTAGCCTGCATACTGTAATATTTAAGAAACTGTAGTCTGTATAGCCTGCAATGTGTAGCCTGCATACTATATACAGTGGACCCTTGTATAACAAACAGTTTGTACAACATAAAATTTGTACAACATAAAAAATTCCTGAGATAGGGGAAATTTGCTTAACATAATTACCTATGGGGAGAATCCGTACAACATAAAATGGGATTACAGTGGAATCTTGACTTACATGCTGCTTGACATGCAGCATATTTGACTTGCAGCAAGAAGGGGCCTGTTTGATTTGCGCCACAGGCTTTGATTTACAGCTCGGAGCCCCGGTGCAAGGCCCCGGAATCGGGCAGCAGCCATGACCCAGCATCGCAGCTGCCGCCTCCAAACTGCTCCTGCCTTCTTCCTCTCCTCTGGCAGCAGCAGCTTTGGCGAGGCCAGCTCCGAGCACCTGGAGCTGGTCCTCGGCCTCGCCGAAGCTGCCGCTGCCGCCGGAGAAGAAGAAGGGCCGGGAGCTCGGGGCTGGCCTCGCTGGTTAGACAGTCGGCTCAGTCTTGTAAAAAATCTGGCTGCAGAAGTCTGGTCCACAATGGAAGCATTTTATTTCGGAAGCTGTACAGTTGTGGGACTCTAATGGTAAGCATAGAGTTGTTCAGAACTTGGAACGTCAGGTTAAAAATCAGTAAAACTTAAATGTTAGACATTGTTGCTATGAACATTATAAAGTGGAGGCGTATAACTTGTGGACTATAATTCCACTGCCACCTCCTCTCTTTGAAGAGACATTTCATTTACATCCCCGGAAGGAATCTCCTATCCCAGTCAAATTTGTGTTAAATTGCTGTTTTCGGGGGTCTTTTTCATCATCTGGAATGGATTAGTCCACTTTCCCATTACTTTCTATGGGAAAAGTTCGTTTGACTTAAGTCATGTTTGACTTATGTCTAGACCTCCGGAACGGATTAATGACGTAAGTCAAGGTTCCACTGTACTCCGTTTTCAATGCATTCTTATGGAAATTTGTATAAAGGAAACTTTGCTTAACATTTCATTTGGAACTAATTAATTCCTTTATACAAGGTACTACTGTATTTAAGAAACTGAATGTGTTAGTTCCCAAAAAGGGACCTTCCTGGAGTTCTGCATTCAGTACTTGGGGATTATTTTTACAGAATAGATAACATTGCTTACCTGGTATGCGGTTCAAGGTGACCCAGTAGTGCTCGTCAGGACTATAGGTATCCTTTGACCATTCAAGCAGATCTTTTGCACGTATATCAGTCAGTGTAAACTCTACAAATTTTCGTGTGAGTACATAGTAGGCACCTCCAAAATATATGGTCAGATTATGGGGTGGCTCACCTTTAACTTGCTTAGTGGGATACACATAAGATTTTCCCGAATGTACATATTCTTTGTAACTTGTGTGCGTTCGGTGTTTCATATGTGGTGGCTGAACAATTCCTGGAGTCATGTTTTTTCCATTCCATTTGCTTTTAATATATTGTATAAGTTCCTTGTTAGTTTTGATAGGATAATCCTGGCCACATAGATTAATAACATAATTCCATTGATTTTTTGAACGAATCAAGTCCTTCATACAATTGATATCTGCTTGTAATCTGGAAAATCCTGCATAGACAACAGTCTCCCTCTTTGATGCAATAAAAATGTTTTCAAAGCAATTCACTAGCATTTGAATGGCTGATTTATAATCCGTTGATGACTTTTCATCAATGTGTATACAGTAAATATTCTGTGGCACATAAATGGCTCTGAGTAACCTTATGAACATATCTAGTTCCTTGTGGATGGTGATGATATAAGCCAAGGAGAAGTTCCCTTCCTCTTTGGACAGTGGGTTCATAATGAAGTGGAGTCTCTTCTGGAGCGTTGAGCAGTTGCAAGGACTCTGTGTGCAAATAGACATGTCTTGTTTGTGAACAAGCTGCTGGCACACCTGCCCAACTTGAGAAGCAGCGCTTTTCCCTTGAAAGAGGGCTGAGCAAAGTTCATCCGGGTAGGAGCCACACTCTGGTAATTCTGTGAAGAGTTTTTGCTCGTTATCTTCCTTGAAGACCGTATTTTTAACATAGATGAAAGCGAAGATGAAGATGCAACCCACAATGCAAACTAAAAAACCTGATTTTGCTTTCTCGAGTAGGTTCATCTTCCGCCTGCCAGAAGTATTCTTTCAACCATAGTTCAGTGAAACAGTGTTGGCTCTATCTGAGCAAGGAAAAGATTGGGGGGGGGGGAGAGAGAGAGAATATTTGAATATTCTGATGACGTTATCGTGATTCATCTAGTTAACTAGAGGTGGAAAGAGCTTCCTTGGAAGAGCTGATGGTGAAAGCTCATTATGTGAACTTGGGCTTTTTCTGAAAGACGGTAACTAGCCCTTAAGAACTATTTTCTCTTTATTATGGTGTGATTCTGAATATCAGCTTTGAGTTTTTTCCCCTAGCCCCAGTTACTGTAAAAGCCATTTGTTTCTGTTCTGGGCTAAATAGACATGATGATGATCCAGGTGTGGTTTCACAGGTGCTCATTCTGTCCACCTAAGAAAAGTTCTTATTTTTTAGCCATTAAGAGTACATGGAATAGGGATGTTAAACTTTCTCACCTTGCAATTTGTCTCCCCATCTTCTATCACTCCTGGCACTTTTCTCTATTCCCCAGTCACCAGGGGAATGAATCAGATAAAGAGGAAAGTCCCAGGAGCTGAGGACTGAAGGGAGAAGAGTGTGCAATCATTAGGAGAGAACAGCGGCTATAACAGTGGGGAAAATTAAACAAACACACCAGTGGTGATCCTGACACATTTAGTGGGGTAGGGTGGGGGTTAGTCTTCTCCGGTCTAGCAGTACCTCTAAGATCTACCAGTTTTGCTTGGCACAAACACTGCACCCATGTAATCAGGTGCCAGGATTTGTTTCCTCATCTAGATTGTCATTTATGGCATAGTATGATTGAGCTGTTGTGCTTCTCCTTTTTTTTAAAAAAAGACTGCCTACACCTTCATTCATGGCTTGGTTCAGGCTACATCACCATCTTCTAAACCAGTATGCATATACTTTTCAGTTGGACCCCCAAAACATGTCACTATTCCCTCCCACCATCTCTACTATATTAAATAAATGATGTATGTATCAAAGACTTATTTTCATTATGTCCTGAGTTCATTAATCAGTGATTTTGGAGGTCGGGGCAGAGTGCAAATCCTTGGTTATATGGAGCTAGGTGTATTGTTCTTCAGTATGCATGTTCCCTGTGTTTGGTTTATGCTACTAAATACTATTCTCTCTAGAAAGAATAAAACAATTGGTAATAGTTTGGGCTGTATTTAGACGTAGTCATGGATAGAATAGCCTGCTGAAATTGGGGAATATGTTGCACTGATCTCTGTAGATCTATTGAATGCAAGACCAAAGCTCTATGAAATTATTTTTATAAATGTAAGCTGTATGTTGTCCCTCTCTATTGTAAGCCGCCTTGGGTCTGTTTCCAAGGAGAAAGGCAGGGTAAAAATACTAAACAATAAAATAAAAAAATATATAGAGTATATAAAAATATATATACTCTATCATGTCAGGACTTGATAGAGTAGCAGTGTGGTTTGGAACTAAAGGGTGCTCCCCTGCTGCTGTTTTCTGTTTTCTTTTTATCTTATTTATACTGATATGCCGATTTATTTGTCTTGTTGTTTTGTATTGTACTGTTGTATTTGCTGACTTGCTCAGCTGTGTTAGCCGCCCAGAGTTACCGTTGGGAAGATGGGCGGGATATAAGTTTAATAATAAATAAATAAAATAAAAAAATATATGATAGGATGACAATAGGAACTAGAGAGCTGGCCCATTTCCTCCTTTGTTATTATTTGTTCTTTACACGTTGAGGGCAGAAAGGCATCCTCTGTCCATGCAGTCTTTCCTTGGGATATTAGAATTCTGATAAAATAGCATTCCAAAATCTCAAGGGAAGATTCCATAAAAGTAGGAGGCAGTCCTTTCTAGATAGTCTTCCCTCTCTGCTTGCAAACATAACGTTGATTGAGGAAAGGCTAGCATGTTCATCCATGATCTCACATAATGTAAAAAACTTGTATACTGTACAAGCAGAGCCAAGATTGAACCAGCATTATATTTTAGCAGCTTGGGATTTTGAGAGGACAGAAAAGACTACAGTTTGTGCCATGATTCTAATAAACCGTGAATCTGTTAAATTTTCTCTTGTTATTCATGTTGCTTTAACTTGCATAGGTAAAGGGATTTTTTGCATACGAGCTTTAAAAATGAAACTGTTGTGCTGAGCACCATTTATGTTTTTCTACTAATAGAAAATTCTGGTCTTAGCAGCACGGCTCGGCCTCGTAATGTTCTTTAGGGTTACTGTTCCCAAACCAATTTGAGCAAAACTGTTTACCGTTGCACATTTTTACCTTTCTGAACATGTTGTGCACAAACGTGGCTTTGTTGAAATGTCCTAAGCTTCTCAATGCAGCAGTATGTTTCTTTAAAGCTCAGAAGTGAGGTCTCCATCCTTGAGCCCTTAGATCAGGGGTCCTCAACCTAAGGCCCCCGGGCCGGATGCGGCCCCTCAAGGTCCTGAATCCGGCCCCCAGGACCAATTGCAACCCCCCCCCACCTACCCCTGTTTTGTGAGCAAGCCAGCCTCCGTAGCTGCTTCTATTGCTGAGGCAGTTCAAAGCAGTGGGCTATGTCACTTCTCCCACTCCCCCCAACTACCGCCAAGATGATCAGCATGCTGGCTAGTGGGGCATTTAGAGTGGGAGGGCTACGGCAAGATCCCCCGCTGCCCCCACCCACTGTGGTCCGGCCCCCAGTGGTGCCTGGGGCGTGGTGGACCGGCCCGTTGTTTGAAAACTTTGAGGACCCCTGCCTTAGATGCTAGGTATATGCAACAGAAAAGTAATTTAACATCAACAGTGACCAGTTAGAGTTTTTTTCTGAGCCTTTGGCTTTGGAAAAATAGCCAAAAACTTTATTCAGTTGGGGGGGGGGGTTAAATCAAATATATTGTTTGTTTTTCTACCACCATCAATGACTGAATTACTGTACTTTTATCTTAAAACAGGAGCCCAAGATATTGCCAGCAGACTAATATGCACAACTACTAATTCTTCCCTTGGGCTTGTTTGTAGTCTTTAAAATCTAAGCACTTATTTAAATCAGTTGCATATATATCTAGCTGCATATACTGTCTCATTTAAATATTTCAAAGGGTGAGATACAAAAAGACATACATGTATAAGCAGAGTTATTGGAAAGCATGCATCTTATTGTCCTTACCATTACTCTTTAAAAGCCTGTTCCTTTCCCACTTTATTTTGTTGAAATTCCTCCCGTAGAGTGCTCACCGGAAGATGCATCCATTTTGCTGCTTTCTCCTGTCTCTTCCTCAGTCACGCTGTGCTGCTGTAGGGCTGCCTGTGCGGGCCTAAAAAAATAAAATAAAAAAATCAGGAAACCAGTCCCAATAGAATAGTATTTGCCTAAAGGCTCCCTCGGGGATAGGCTTACTGTGTAAACATGCTTATAGAAGCAAGCATAGTCTTAATATGAGCTTTAATGGAAGTGTTCAGTGTTCCCATCAGTCTTCTGATGCTGTGAAGGCAAGCAAGCGGGGGAGGAGGAAGTCTCTGAAAGGTGGACGCAAGGTTTTTTGAGCAAAACAGAATCGGGCATGCTCTGAGATTGCAGTCTGCTGCCAAATGACAAACAAAGCCAAGAATAGATTGCATAATGGACACTATGTACACTGCAGTGAGAGTTACCGGTGTGTCGGGGGCGGGGGCGGGTTTACAGTAAGTGGCACTGGCTGTGTCGCAGAGTCAGAAATGCTGTGTCGTGATGATTGAGCCAGTGAAAAAGAAATGGCAGAACAGCTCTGAATTAGGCAGATCTGAGGTTAGTAGCTTATCAGCTTCATCACTGGGAAGGGCACAAGCAGTACAGTAAAGGGCAGCAAATCTTGTACTTCAGTAAAGGTTTTTTATTATCGGTTTTCTGATACTACCATTTAAAAAGTAGTTTGTTTTCTTTCTCTTGCCCACTCCAGGGATATATAACCTCAAAGTAATTGGAATTTCTTGCATTTGATCTCTGATCAAAATATTCTGTGCAGCTCACCAGCATATCTTCTTTGAATCCAATACAAAATACAAATCTCCATCAATTCAAGATTTAAAGGATTGGTTATAAATACATTTAAAAACAATTTTTTTCTAAGCCAGTCGAAAGAGGAACACATAAAGAGGGACTTGTGTGGAGGATCCACAATAGCTACCTTCAAGGTCACACCATAGCAAGGCAACAGGGTATAACGCCTTCTCTTGTGCACTGCCACCAACTTTTCCTTTTGCATTGAAAGTATAGAGCTGGTGGAAGCTGGGGTATTCTGAGGTTAATGACCCATCTTGATATATTGATTACTAACAGACTATTCTGATTTAACACCAAATGGGTGTTTACTCTTTTCTATAATGAATCAGAGCTTCCTAGGGCAGTGGTTCCCAACCTTGGGTAACCCAGGCGTTCTTAAACTACAACATCCAGAAAACCCCGGGCAGCATAGTTGGTGAATTGCAGTCCAAGAACACTTGGGTTACCCCAAGAACCAACGTCCCAGGGAACATCACCCACAGCTTAAAATGAGCCAGCATATGAAATGGGCAAGGTGAATACTACATGATGCTTTCACATTAACGCAGATGGAATCACTACGTCTCTGCAAGAAACAATGTACTGTATATGGCCAGTGATGGTCTGAAATGTTAGGTATTTTCTAAATGGGTTAACCATCCCAGCATTATTTTGATTCACAGTATATTAAATGTTCAAGGGTGTCAGCTTGCTGACAACTTCTGCATTCTCTAAGACACACAGAGTGTTAGATGTGCAAAGGAGGGTTTTGAAATATCTTCTGGGATGCAAAACCACAACATTGTGAAATGCTTATGTGACAAGAAGTTGAATTAGAAAAAAATGTGTCTCTTTAGAAGTATAACTTTAGCCATGCTCAGAGGAACACCATGTCATATCAGGTAAAGAAAAAGGAACAATTATTAGTGTATCAGCTAACTGGTCTAAGCTAGTTCCCGTAAAAGTGGAACTGGTGTGGAAGATTCTGGACTCTGGGTGTGGCAGGCTGAAGGGTATTTAAGGAAGTGTTCTGGACCATTTGGTTATCCGGAATTTCTGTGACCACTGATAGCGTCACCCAAATTCTGTGATCCTAAATGCATTTAGCTTTAGGTCTTGGATCTTTGCAATCCCAATCAGTATTGCTGGTTCTAATTCCTAAGATGGACGGTACCACCATCTGGCTCCCTGTCTCTCTGTTATATGTTGTGTCAACTTTCTATGTTATACAATAAAGCTTTATTTGCCCCAGACAGCAAGGTGTGAAAGTGGTTTGTTTGTTTTTTAAACCAAATTTGAACTTATCACCAGGCAATTCACTTCAGCATATGGAGCGGATGATACTGAGCTTGAAGTTATGCAGTGTTTTAAAAAGGCAACACCAAAACAGAAGGCAAAGTGTGCTGCTTATATAACGCCCCATAGCACTTAAAGCACTCTCTGTGCAGTTTACAATTTTACATTGCCCCCTCCCCCAGCAAGTTGGGTATTCATTTTACCAACCTCGGAAGAATAGAAGGCTAAGTCAACCATGAGCTGGCTCCCTGGGACTGAACCCCCAAATCATGGGCACAGTTACAGCTTCGGAACAGCAATTTAACCACTGCACCACCAGCTCCCCAAAAGCAAAATAGGGACAGGGATCAACTAAGGATAATTACCAAGCTTGCACTGGGGAGGAAGTGGTTACTCCGGGACTCTACAGTCCTGCAATGTGTGCTAAGTTTGGCATAGGTGGGGTCTCAATGTTAGCAATTGCCAGATTTTACCTCTGCCATCCTTCCTGCATCCACATGGTCATGACATCTGGGAACAGACTGCAAACATTTTAACATTTCAGCTTCCTTGCTCGTTTTTAGAAAAAATGTGGGTTTAAGTTCTTATGT
Source organism: Phrynocephalus versicolor (assembly GCA_023846285.1). NCBI lineage: Eukaryota > Metazoa > Chordata > Lepidosauria > Squamata > Agamidae > Phrynocephalus > Phrynocephalus versicolor. The sequence goes on from JAHTLZ010000129.1 coordinate 93,996,917, forward strand.
TTATTATGATATTCTGTTTTTTAAATTTTGAATGGTGTGTAAAACTATTTTAAACAGTCTGCCATCCATTTGCACTGTAAGGCAAATGCAGCAGCTGGGATGGCTTCAAAGAAGGTGGATAGTTTTGGAGAAGTGAACTCTTTAAGCGAGCTCTTCAGACCATTTCAGTTCTTTGTACCATATGCAGTCTTCAGAGAAAATGGTGTGTTGTAATGCTAGTAATTGTATTAATGGTTAATGGGCAATAGGCAAAGCTCACATGTGCTTTACAAGCAGAAGATCCCAGGTTGACCTCCAGCCTTTCTTCTGGGAAATGGTTTCTGCTTGAAATTGTTTCTACTTAAAAGAGAGCAATGGCATTATTTAATAGATAGAAACTATGGTCCTAAAGCCGTCTTCATGTGTTGCTAGTACTGGTAAATGAGTTTTTCTCTTTCGTTTTTTAAGAACAGTCATGATGTGACTCAGAGTCAGCTCATGCATTGTGAATTTCCTAAATGGAGATCTTCCTTATAGAGGAAATTATCATTTGTACATTGCATTTTTGATCACATATATTTCACAACATGGACCTCATGGCTCAGTTCAGACACTGTACTACATCATAGTTTGGCAGATACACTGATATGCCTGCATCCTTCTTTCCACTGGAGTAATTTTACTGTGGATTTCTAGGCTGAAAAACTATGTGCTTACCTCCTGACATCCAAATCCCAAGTTGAATTGGAATTGGCTGTAACCCTGCCCAAGGATTCTGGAATAGCTTGTGTTAACCCCATAGAACTAGGAATTTCCTTTTAAATCCCAGAATCTAAATATAGTGATTGCATATTTTAAAAAGCAGAGGATGTGGGAAAATGGCTACTGCTCTGTCATAGCTTGATGACTGCAATAAACCACTTTGACAATAAACCAATGATCATAAGGCTTAGGGGGACCAGAAGGGACACAGACTCTAGCGGTTTGGCCCCAGACAAGATTTTTCCGTGCCTCAGATTCCTTTACAAATTAAGTCACATAATTTAGGCAGTAGTGAAGAAAATACCCATAGCCGTGAGTCAAGAGTGCCAAAACACCTACCCACTGGTGAAAACTAGATGTCAAAGTTATATTAGAGCAATAAGGTGTTACAACTGGAAAGTGTGTTGCAGTAGACTCAGTTATTAGGCTTTGGAACAGGTGACTTTAGTGCCCTTTCAAGCTGTGAAAGTGTCTGCCTGTTCTTTGAAGCAGATTTTTGGTGTGACCAAAACGCCACATTTCATTATAAACCATTTTTAGAATTGGAGAGCTCTTGACACTGCCAGGCTGAAAAAGCTCTGCAGAATATCTGCTGAATATACTGACTAGTACAGGAGTGACAGCTGTCTATGTCCCCTAGTTTTCTTTTTCAACTGAAGTCACTTTTTAATATAAAAATCAAAAAGAAAAAGGAATTAGTAATGTTTTAAGATAGAGTGATCTTCACCAAATGTGTCTAACCACAAATAAGAGCAAGTTATTTTTTCAGAGTAACATTTTTCAAGTAACATTTTTCAGAGAAGTAATCATGTTTATATATGTCTCCAAAGTATTATGGCATTCATGAAGACTAAACCAACTTGTTTCAGTGTGAGCTTTCATGGATTACAATCCATTTGTTCAGACATATCAGTAAAAGAGTCCCAATTCTTGTTTATGATGTGTTTCTACAACTAAAGGAAATTTACAGACCTGGATTGTTTAATAGATTGGCTGAATCATTAACATTTTGACATTAAAACGAGCCAGAAGTGGTTTCTTCGTACTTGCCTTTTTAGGAAATGCCTAGTAAAAATAATTTAAACACTTTACATAATAACACATTTTTGGCTGAAAATGAAGGGGATATAATTCAATGTAAAGCATGTTGGTTTTCTGATATGAAGTACTACATAAGTTTATATACTCAGATGTAAATCTGTCACTGTTCAGTGGGACTTCCTTCTAGATCAGCGGCATCAAGGTTATATAATAAACTACAGTAATCGTGCAGCATATTGAAATAAATTTAGAATCCAAACACTCACCCAGTGAAGGGAAGGACAGACCACTTGAAGCCAGGTTTGAGAACTGAGGGAAAGTGTTCTTAGGATCCATTGCGTTTCAGGTGAGCTGAGACTTCAACTCCTTCGATTTCTTATGCTGGTCTCTGTCACATGCAAAGAGTTAATATTTAACTCGAAATGATTGTATTCATGGGTTTGTTTTCCTTAACCACTTAAGTCCTTTGTTTGGGGAATTCAGCAGTAGTAATAATCTGGATAATTAAAAATAGCTAAGTTTTTTGCTAAAAAGATTTCCTGTCTTTCTGACAGCCTTTTAAGGCAGTGAAAACACTCTTTGTAAATGAGATCTGTAGATACTGCTTTGCTGTTGATTATAAATAGTCTTGGATTGGTTTGAACCTCTAGGCTTGTGGCAGAGTACAGTGAACAATGTGGAAAAAAACCTTGCCCCCTTCTTTAACTCTCCCTATGCTGAAACTTTCCTCATGATGAGATATTTGTAAGAGCAGTGTAAGAATTTTAAAACTGCCAGACAAGTATGGAGGGGAAATTATGAATCACAATGAGAAATATGCTTTAGTGTCTTCCTCCCTGTCAAGATCATTTTGTTCTTTGAGGGTTTTTATTTTTTTTTTACCATGGGAAGACTTTGGTTCTTGTCTAAAAGTCTGCGAAGATTCTCAGTCATCCAGGTGAGTTTCTCTGGAAGTTGAGTCATGGCTACTGGACTTCTTTTTGAGAGATAGAAACGTTTTGCTGTTCATCCAAACAGCTTCATCGGTCTGAATACAGCTAGTGTGAGTCCTCCATCTTATAGTCAGTTTTGACCTCTTGTCATCCTGGTCTGAATTAGGCTCATAAGATGAACAATGGCCTGAATAGGCTCGTTAGGGAGACAATAGTATCCATAGCCTTAAGGTGAACAATGTTTCCTGTTCCTTACTGAAATCTCAATTGGACTACCTACAATGTGGTCATAGAATGCTTAGAGTGGTAGAACAGATATACTCTACTCAAAATTTGTTTGGATGAACAGCCAAACGTTTCTATCTCTCAAAAAGAAGTCCAGTAGCCATGACTCAACTTCCAGATTGTCTAAAAGTGTTGTCTTTGAGGTGTAAATAAGTACAATGGCAGTAGAGGGATGCTGAGAAATCTAGATTCATTTATCAGCTAATTTTGTGGTGTGTTGGGTAAAGTCTGAAGTCATAAGCATAGCCATTCTCATGCCTTTAGGCACTTTGCACGGACAGACCGGTATTTCTTTTATGCGATGAACTGGATGAGGAAACAGATGCTGAACCTGGTATCTTTCTCCTTGCTTTAACTGTTGGTACCATGCTTGAAGCTCTGCTCAAGAAGATGTTCACCCTTCCCCTTTCCACTCTTGAGGTATAATGGGGTTCCGTTTAGTGTCCCGATTAGGCCTAGTTGTTACAGAATCCAATATAGCTAACAGAGTTAGAAGGGAAGAACCAGCTTTCCTCCATACTGCTTTTTCCAGTGACAAGTGTTAGGAAAGATTTGTGTGCACATAATAGGCTCTGGAGCAGGACCCAGATTTTCCAGGATTCTTACTTATCTGTAGACTCTCTAGGGCAGAGGTGGCAAACCTTTGGCACTCCAGATGTTTTGGACCACAACTGCTAGAATTCTGAGCCTAGATTCCCAATGACAGTGGGAGTTGTAGTTCAAAACATCTGGAGTGCCAAAGGTTTGCCACCACTGCTATAGAGCTACTGTCTTCAGGATTGTCTTCACTTGTATGGGAAAAGCAGTGATAAAGGGGTCAGGGGCATGATTAGGCACACCCCTCTAATTGTGTTGACGCTGCTGGAATCTATAAAATGACTAAATAGGGCTATTGTTCCCTCTTTCCTGCCAGTCAGTCAGTCTGTATGATATCTGATAACAGGAAGATGCAGACCGACAATCAAGCTCCACATTGCAGAAAACACAGCCATCCCAAGAGCTTTTTAACACCTCTAGTTTGAAATTTGCTCGCTTTTATTTTATGATTGATCTTCTGGATGCAAACACTAGGTTTTTGGCCCCCCAAGTCTTGATTTCTCAGATACAAAACTGAGCTGGAGCACTAGCATGATTTCAGGTTAAAAAATTCACTATCTGTAATGTGTAGTTTGGCCCTTATCTCTGAGTTTTTTCCTACTAGAGCTGACTCGTATCTGTCTACTTCACTTGATGTCTCATCACTTAATAAGTACAAGCCACTAGATGAGTGATTTGCCTTTGTTGAACGATGTCATGAGTTCACACTGGAATATCAAGAAGTTCATCTGATTGTGAATTGATGGGGCTTACTTATTTTGTTGCTCTAGTTAACTAAAGTTGAACCTTCTTGTGCAAGACTAGATAGATAGATAGATAGATA
>JAHTLZ010000129.1:94001345-94018087 GCA_023846285.1 Phrynocephalus versicolor
ATAGATAGATAGATAGATAGATAGATAGATAGATAGATAGATAGATACTTTTTGGAATCCCAGTCAAGCATATTGCATACAGTGATGTGGGATCAACTGTTACCTAGAAGAGGCTTGGGAAGAGACAGGCAGACCCTCTGTGGCTTCTCTGTGAAATGTCACACACACTTAATGGTTGTGACTGTCGGCTAAGTAGACTAACCATGATTTTTTAAAAAATTAGTCTGTTGTGCTTTGTTTTTCCAAGGCTAAAATGTAACATGAACTGGAGAGAATTTTGATTGCAAATGCACTCATATTGTCAGTACATCTGGGCAAGGACATAGGATAGAATGTACACTATGCTGTCTATGAGGATACAGTCACTGCTATCTTTTACTTACTTATATTTATGGATTTTCCCCCCTACAAGTCACAAGAGTGCCTAACCCCCACAAGGTCCTTATTGTGGATCTAGCTGAAGAGGGAACACATGATAAACTATGATAACCGTGAGAAAAAGACTGAAAACTCTTGTTTGCATTATAGTCCTTTTGGGGGATGTTGGTCAGTCATATACGTAATTTCTTTAAAAATGATATTAATGTTCATCCCAGGAGTCATCCTGTTTAATGTCTTTGATTTCTTTTATAGCCTTTCATGCGTGCACATCCTCTCGGAGTGGGAGAATTATGTCTTCATATATCATTGCTTTTGAGTACAATCAGAAATAGTGATATTACCCACTTTCTTCCTGACTTATTTCTCCCCCCCCCCCGCCGCCGCCCCCAAGGGTTTTTCTCCTTTGAACTGGAAGACACTGGCAGTTCTACCTCCTGAATGCATCCTCTGTTTAAGGAGTAGTTGGCCAGTGTGAATAGTTGTCTGTTCCTCTGCCCCCATTACACAGGACAGAAAGTTCTAACAGTCAGATCACAGATCAGAAATGTGTCTTGGAGCAATGCATTCCCTTTAAATAACGCTCTGGCAAATAAGACTGTTTTTGCACCCACCCATCCTTGAATTAACAGTGGGGAGAGGTAGTCATTTTCAAATGTCAAAGAGGATTCAAGAACTGTTGGCCATGCTGGTCTTTTCATCCTTTTTTCAAAAAAATCAGCCTGAAAAAAATTATTAGGATGGCCTGTCCTCAGTGGGCAATTGAGCCATTTTTTAAAAATCTAACAATAGTTTGAGATTTACCTTTAAGCACACTGTAATAGATTTTGAAAGGGGCTCATGTTCTGTTACTGTGTTTCTAGCGTTTACCACTTTCTTTGTATCTGTGGTACTTATTCAAACTATCGAGTTCTAAAAGAAGAAATTATCACCCATTTCTTCATCAAAATAGATGACTGGATAGCTCAGTGGTTTATCCAGCGTGCTGTTAGTCTGTGGAACTCCCTTCCACGGGAGGTGGTGATGGCATCTGGCCTGGATGCCTTCAAAAGGAGATTGGACAGATTCCTGGAGGAAAAGTCCATCACAGGTTACAAACCGTGCTGGAGATGTGTAATCTCCAGGCTTAAAACCGGGGTACTTCAAGGGCCAGATGTATGGGAGTGGCATCAGGAAACAGATATCTAGTCTTGTGCACTCCCAGATACATTCAGTGGGGCCACTGTGAGATACAGGAAGCTGAACTAGATGGGCCTTTGGCCTGATCCAGCATGGCTCTTCTTATGTAAGTATCTGGCTGTGGAACCAGAGATTTTGAAACGGATTCCCAGCTGGGCCTCCTTTGAGTGGAGCCAACCTGTGTGACCTTGGGCAAGCTGGCCAGTGTTCCAGGGTTCCCTCATAAGAAGGGAATGATAAACCACATCTGTGTATCATCTCCCTGCAAGAGCCTGGGGGTGGGAAGGGTCACCATCAATCAGAACTGATGTGATGGCACATGATTATTATTATCAGCATACCATCACTTTTCTGCCTTCCTATTTTTTTTAGGGGGAAAAAGAGTTTCCTCACATTTCCTGACCCTTCAGGGAGGAGAAACATGAAATGACCTCATTGAATAGTGTTTCCAGTGGAATGCTGTTGTTGGCAGTTTCTGTCTTGCTTCCTGAACACTCTTTTGTAAACAGCCTTGTTTGTGCTGGCGCACGTATGATTTTCACAAGCCATTGTATAGCTTCAGTAGTTGAATTACTGGTAGGTTTATTAACTTGAAAGCCTTTTCTGTTTTCTATATATAATCAGCTTAATTTTTTTCAAAGTTCTATATATTTATAAACATTGGATGTGTCTAAGCGTGGGATGTACCAAAAGGGAGGGAGAGGGAGAGGGAGCAATTTTGTGGCTTTATTGAACATGTCTGGTCTATACACCTTCCATGGATCCTGAGCAGCCTATACACAGTTAGGTTTAATATGCAACAAGAATAGATAGCTGTCACTTAAATGCCACCCCCACCCCCACCATCCCTAGTACATTTCTCGCAGAATGAGAAATGAAATGTTACATGTAGATGGAAATACAGGATGAAGTACAGGAGAGTCTTAAAGTCCAGTCATGGAAATGTGTTGGAACCAACCCTTGCCAGAAATCTTCCTGATCTTATTAGACCAACTCACTTCAGTCACTCTCTTAAGCATGCCATGAAAGACAATTTCCAACAACACCTGCAAGTTGATACAGTCTCTCACATGCTGTTCCGTTCTGTCCAAAAAACTTCAAGTCGTATTAGGTCTCTCTTGTGTTGCTGACCTCCACAGTAGTGATAAGAAACGAAACTGGGCATGACTTGGAGATGTATTAGAATGGAACATCACATTATTTTGGTGTTTAAAATGTCAGCAAAATTTGTGTCAGTTGAGAAAACAGTAGAGTGATGAACATACAACATATAACTATAAAAGAGACTTCTGGTTTATTATTTTCAGTTTCTCAAATTATTGCTTTGGTGCATTCTTGCCATGACACACTCTGATTCAATGCAGCTGGAAAAGTCTAGAGCAGTGATGGCGAACCTATGGCACGGGTGCCAAAGGTGGCACTCGGAGCCCTTTCTGTGGGCACTCGACATTGCCCCTTCATAGCCAACTGTATACAGTTTTCAATTACTGTATTGGCACTTTGCAAAAAAATTAATGGGTTTTGAATTGCAGTTTGAGCACTAGGTCTCTAAAAGGTTCGCCATCACTGGTCTAGATAATACTTAGAGCAGCTGTGATCTTTGCTAAGGTATATTGTGTTAAAATGTCTTTAAAACTTACACATAAAGCCCAAAACTGCAGCCAGAAAAGCAGGCAAGATAAGTATTTGAAAAAAGGAGAGCTTTGCCACCTGTACAGATTTCAAAATATTTTAAAAAATAAGTAAACATTAAAAAAAATCTAACTGAGAAATGTTGGTGAACCAGCGTTTAGATTCATAGGCTTGAGGGCAGAGACAGAGAAGGGTTCTGGGTGTCCTGACTGTCACAAAAAATACGTAGGAAGATTTTTGGCCATTATTCTTTTTGTTTCTTGAGCTGAATGTGATATGGTTCTCCATTATTGAGTGCTGGTTCTGAATAGGTGACAGTGCCAAGGAGTAGCAGCTAATACAACAATTGTTAAATAGAATTAGGACATGGAGTTAACATATTGACCCTTTTCAGATCTATGAGCATTCTGACGTACATCTGACATCATACAGTGGGAGCAGGAAGTGCCTTTTTAAAACAATCTCACGTTTCATTTAAGCAACGGCATCAACAATTTTTAAAGCAAATCATGAAGCAAATGACAAACTAACAGTACTATGATGAAACCTCTCAAAGTAACGTGGCTACTGGTCTTGGCTTCAAGTGATTGTGAGGTGGGAGCTGACAGCCAAGCAAAGTTTGCCTTGGAATTGTCTGCCTACCCGTCTTCTTTTTAAACTGTGCAGACATTTCTGAGCAGGAAGAAACCTCCTTTGCAAAACAAATTATGCAAAGGAAATATATACAGGTATACTGATTTTGAACAAGTTGTTCTGACAGTGGAATATGGATTTATCTGGGGGCAGCTTGTGTCCAGTCAACTAAACTAGGATAATTTCATATGCGAGGTCTCCAAAGTTCGATTGTTGTAATAAAATCCTGGAGGTTAGACTTGATAGTTCTGTAACTGCCATTTGATTAATGTTTCCTATGAAGAGTCTTAAAACCACAGACAACTGGAAATAGAGAAAATGGAACACTTGCTCTGAATGTAGAATGAAGGTGCTCGATCAGAAACCTAATAAAAAGATTATATAAGAACATAAGAAGAGCCATGCCGGATCAGGTCAAAGGCCCATCTAATCCAGCTATTTATAATCACAGTGGCCCCACCAGATGCGTCTGGGAGTGCACAAGACTAGATATCTGTCTCCTGATACCACTCCCCTGCATCTGCTCCTTGAAGAACCCTGGGTTTAAGCCTCGGGATTACACATCTCCCTCATGGTTTGTAATCTGTGATGGACTTTTCCTCCAGGAATCTGTCCAATCCCCTTTTGAAGGCATCCAGGCCAGATGCCATCACCACATCCTGTGGCAGGGAGTTTCACAGACTAGCAACATGCTGGATAATTTTTTTTCTTTTGTGTGTTCTCACTCTCCCAACCCTCAGTTTGAGTGGATGTCCCCTAGTTGTGGTATTTTGTGAGAGGGAGAAGAGCATCCCTCTATCCACTTTACTCATGCCCTGCATAATTTTGTATGTCTCAACCATATCCCCCCCTCAGGTGCCTTTTTTCCAGAGTAAAGAGGCCCAGATGTTTTAGGCTTTCCTCATACGGAAGGTCCCCCAGCCCAGTAATCACTTTAGTCTTTTGCACCTTTTCCCGTTCCACTATGTCTTTTTTGAGATGCGGTGACCAAAATTGTACACAATACTTCAGGTGTAGCCTTACTATCGTTTTGTACAATGGCATTATAATGTTGGCTGTTTTATTTTCAACCCCCTTTTTGATAATCCCTAGCGTGGAATTGGCCATCTTCCCCGCTGCCCCCTGCCACACATTGGGGAGACACCTTCATTGAGCTGTCCACCAGCATACCAAGATCTCTTTCCTGATCCATCATGGATAGCTCAGAGCCCATGAGTTGATAGATAAAGTTTGGATTTTTTGCCTCAGTATGCATTACTTTACATTTTCCTACATTGAAATGCATTTGCCACTTCACAACCCCCTCCCCCAGTTTGGAGAGATCCTTTCTGGAGCTCTTCACAATCTTCTCTGGTTTTTACCACACGGAAAAGTTTAGTGTCATCTGCAAACTTGGCCACCTCACTGCTTATCCCTGTCTCCAGGTCATTTGTGAACAGATTGAAAAGCACCTGTTCCCAGGACAGATCTAAAAGGTTTTGTGGTCACTGAAAATGATATGCATTTGCTTTCAGTACCTTCAGGTTTTGTTGTAACAGCTTCCTGTTGCTTCAGTAAGATAATGGCAAATATGAAAAGTAATGACTGGGTAGATGGAAGAAGAAATTGCATAGTGAAATCATGATGCTGAGCATGAGCCATTGAATGCAACTTTATCTCTACTTCCAGTTTTCTCACCAGTGAATTTGTTGTCCACAGATAACTATTTACATGTTCTTTTCTTGAGACATTTTACAGCTCATCCAAACAGCTTTGTCAGTCTGATGAGATAAACTCACCTGGATGACTGAGAATCATCACAGACATTAAAATAACTAGAGGACTAGAAGTGGGCTACTTCATAAATTGCATGTACATAAGTGCTACATTGATTGCTTTCTACAATCACAGAGCATTTGTCCTGTATTCAAGTAGCCTTATTTTCTTGATTATTCCTGTGACCTTCCTAGTTTGCTTTGAAGCCTATTAAATGATTTCTAGATGGGCCAGCCACAGGCTTGGCCTGGTAGGAGACACTCTTCAGAATTTATCCATAGATTTAGCCTAGCGTTTTCTATCTGGAAGGTGAGCCATGGCAACTTGATTTCTTTTCTTGTTAGATCAAAATGATTTGTTGTGCACCCAAGTACCTTCTTTAGTCTGAGGAAGGTTGCTAGGAGACCTCCAATTTATGCTGCATGTTGGCTTCACTTCACAATGGTCTGAATAGTTTACTATTGAAGAAGCTACTTGGATAAGTAGCAGAATGTTTCAGTTGAACAAGAAAAGAAGTCCAGTTCCCATGATTCAACTTCTGGATAACCTCGCCTGGATTACTGAGAATCTTCACAGACATAGCCTCTTCTAATTTAATATTTAGATAGAGCTTGAGATATGTGCAGATAACTTCCCCTTGTTTTTAGGCATCATATAGGGCAGGGGCTCCCAACCTTAGGTAACCAGTGTTCTTGGACTACAGCTCCCAGAAGCCTTGGACAGCACAGCTCTGGGGCGCACAGAGAGAACTCCTAGTTCCCTGAGCTCCTTGCCCTCTGAAGATGCCAGCCACAGAGTCTGAAAAAAGTCAGGAAGAAAAACTTCCAGAACATGGGCAAACAGCCTGAAAAACTCACAACAGCTGTTACTGTGTTTATTATTTTGTATCATTTTGTTCATAAGTTTGTATAGCATTCCATATACAATAAGGCATCAAACACAGGGGGTAGCTTATATCTGTGAAGGGTCTGCTCCTTTCTTCTTCTTTTTTACTGCTTTCTCTGTTATTTTTACTGGACTTGGAACAACTTTTTAGCATCTCCTATTCCAGTTCTTTCATAAAAATGTGCTGTAAGAGTCACTCTGTGCTTTAAAAAGAATGGAGGACATGTTAATATCTTGCATTAGGCGCATGATTTTAAGATTTCAGTGATTCCTTGTGTGGTGTAGTAGATAAGAGTGTCAGACTAGGACTCTGGAAAGCAGGGTTCAAATTTCCAATCAGGCATGGAAACTGGCTGGGGGAGTGGAACTGGGAACACTATTAGGGTCACTGTAAGTCAGTTATGTCTTGATGGCACAGTACACAACACACACATCATTGTACCTTACCAATAGTGTATCAGCATTGTCCAAACTTAATAATGATATATGAAAACTAAAGATAATATAAGGTTGGGGGGAAACCTCTGTATGTGAGAGTAGGAAATGATATTTCTTACATTGAAAGATAGTACACTTTATTTACTTTTTTTCTCATTCAAGTGTGGGACTCCTTTTCAAGAAGATGACGTGATTGTCCTTAATGGCGCTAAAGAAGATGTAGAAGTTCTGAAGAAAAGAATGGAAGAGAGAAGGATGAAGAGCAAACTGATAAAGGTAAGGCCTTGGGTGGTGTGTTCACTAAGGTACTTGCAGAGATAGAATACTCAGCCAGAAGTGGTAGATAGGAATAGGAGGACATTCCTGATTCTAGAAGAACTGCTGGGATAGTTTTTCTGCTTTCACGGCAGTGGCCAGGGGCTTTATAATGGCCAGTGAGATATGGCATAGTACAACAAGTTTAGAAAACCTTCCCAATTTCAATTGTTTCTTTCATGTTGGTTGTGATTGCCAGGAGCTTCCTGTTCAAGGAAGTGCAGGCTGTTGCATCAAATCCAGTACATGGTCCAAGTTTCATTTTATCTTCTTTTGACTGAATTCCTCATTAGCAATTCTCATTCAGCTCAGAGTTAATTAGTTTGTCCCAGAATGGGCTCCCACAAGAGAGCTACAACAGTCTTTTGAAATCGTCATGCTTTATATATTCCTGAGTAATACTTTTATTGGATCATTTAAAAACTTGGACATTTTTTAAAATTTGCAGATGAGCTGATCTTTCAGATTCTGTAGTACAATTCAGATCTAGATAGTACAGTGGTGCCTCCTAAGACATATTCATTGGTTCCAGGGGTCCAATTGTTTTATGAAAAATTCTTTTTTTAAGAGGCACGTTTCTGATAGAGGAATGGATTACATTGGTTTTCAATGCATTCCTTTGGGAATGCTGTCCCAAACCTCCTCAATCAACCGGCAATGGAAGGCCTTTCTCCAGCCTCGCGTGCTTGCATGGCATTGCCTTCCTTTCTCCAGCTTCCGTGAACGGAGAGGGTGGCTAACGGAAAGCAGCAGCTTGCAAGCATGCAAGACTGCAGAAAGGAAGGCAGCACTTTTCAATTTCCTGTGCCCAGACTGGGCGCTTGCCTGGCTTTCCTGACCATGTAGCACCCAATCCACGGGTGCTATACAGGTGGAAAAGCCAGGATCGAAGCTGCTGCCACCTCCTCTTTTCCCTGTCAAATCCAGGCAAAGAGGAGGTGGTGGCGCTTCAGGCCTGGCTTTCCCAATGGATCGCTGCTACTTACATGATCAGGAAAGCCAGGGAGGCTTTTGAATTTCAAGCGTCCAGAAGGGTCATTCATACGCATGCCTGGCTTCCCCTACCATGTAACACCTGTTCCACGGGTGCTATACGATCAGGAAAGCCAGGATTGAAGTGCCGTCACCTCCTCTTCGCCCAGGTCTCTGCGCCAAAACCTTGGCAAAGAGGAGGTGACAGCGCTTCAATTCTGGCTTTCCCGATCATATAGCACCCGTGGATTGGGTGCTACATGTTGGGGGAAGCCAGGGAGGCTTTTGAATTTTACGGACCCAGAACCCCCTTGGGTTGTGGGCACACCTGCCCCATAAGACAGATTTTTTGCAAGACATCGGGTACTCAAACCATCGTCTTGCGAAAAATGCCTATCCCTGGAAAATTCATTCATCTTACAAAGAATTCCTCTTACGGGGCATTCGTCTTGCAAGGTACCACTGTATAGCATTTTGGGATGTCAGGAGAAGCTGTCCCCCCCCCTCCAAATGTGATGTCTTCCAGGAGAAAAGAATTTGAAGGCTTGTTCTGTTTGTGAGTTTTTAGTGATCCAATAAGCATTGTTGCTGAGAAGAAAGGACATAGGGCAGGCCTGCCCAAAGTCCGTCCCGGGGGCCAAATCTGGCCCGTCAGGCCATTCTGAGTGGCCCGCGGCTGGCCGGCCATCCCCTCCCTCCCCCTCCTTCACCCCATGTTTTTTTAAAGAAAGTAGGTGGGGCTTGCAGTGGGGTGGCAGGGTTGGGGAGCAACCAGCCCCTGACACATTCTCAGCCACCAAATCTGGCCCTCCTTACAAAAAGTTTGGGCACCCCTGTCATAGGGGAAGGGTGAATGGAGAGCAGAGCAGTCATAAGTTTCCTTAAAGCCCTTTATTGCCACCTGGTGGAGGAGAAATGGGAAACTTAAAAAAAACCATTTCAAATGATCTGTTTCTACATAGATACACTACATTTGGGGTAAGACCCAAACAGGTTCCTGTGAATAGAGCCCTGAGCTACCCTGTGCCCTTTTGGGAACACTTCAGCCCAATTCTTGTCAGGGTTTGTGATGGTATTCATAAATTTTTGGAGCAAAACAAGTTGGGAAACCAAATACAAGACTAGACTAGGTGATACCTTTAGGCTACTAGTAAAATAACAAAGTTACTAATATGCCACTGAGAGAGAGTGCCACCAGAGAGACAGACTTGGTCTTCATGCTTTCCATGTGTTTGATCTTAGTCAGAAAGCAAATTTGAAACAGTGTCTCTCCTTTGATTGTATATTTGTCTTAAAAGGCATAGATAGGATGCTCCGTCTAGTATACGTATTATGACACATTAGCTGTAATCCAGTAATAAGGCTCCATGAGCATAGGGTCACTAAATCACTAGAGATTTGGTGATTCAATGAGTGGTGACTTCCTACTGAATTCCAGCCTGTATGATATTAATTTTGGGGTTAATGACATTTAAAACCATTGAGGTCCCTTTGCACTTAATTCAAAGATCATATTTAAACCGTCTTTAGATATGCATAGGCTTTCTCTTGAGTTATTTGTCTGTCTCTTATACAGTTTCCATCCTTTATAAGTTCTATGTACCCGTATAAATTGATCACGAGGTAGACACAGAAATATGCAAGTTAGCCTCCCATCAGCTGAAAGGGTTGTGTAGCTCTTTCGGCAAAGACCAACTGTATGAAATAAAATCTCTCATAGAAAGCATCTTAAGATGACCACTCGCCTTTATTGTTTCAGAAGTCCAAGAAACCTAAAGCAGCAGAGACAACTGTGAAATCTGAAGCTGTTGAAAGTAAGTTTATTGTCATGTGCAGATGCAACAAATGGCTGTTCCAGCTTATTATTATTTTAATACTGGGGTTGCATTGCTCCTGCTGTCACTCTGTGCAGGCTCCACATATTGTTTCTCAAGATAGTGATTCTTTTGGGAACCCATATTTTCTCAGCACACCCATTGAAAAGCTTGATTGCTCGCAAGCATTTTTCTCCAACAGACCCTCATATCTTCACTTCTGCATGCTGTGTGAACTGTTGCTATGCAAACCAGAAACTTGTTGGCTTGCCCAACTTGACTTCCCTCCTGATGGCTGAAGCTGCTATCTTTTCCACATCACTGTGCCATTCTGTTGTTTCTAAAAGCCAATTGGATGTCACTGGGCAGAAAAACAGAGCATTTGGGATTTTTTTTTTGAAGGATGGTGATCAATAGAAATTGTCTGTGTACATATATGAAATGCCTAGGAAAAACTCAATTTCTCTGCCATGCTTTGAAATACAAGAGCATTCATCTTCGACTTTCAACAAAAACCAAAATGTCTAATGCAAGTAACTTGTACCAGCATTCCTGTAACTTCAGGAATATCCTACAACCCCACTCCACCACGTAGGGATATTCAGCATTTGTTCCCTGTGCCCCCACCTCCCATGCAATCCATCCTGCTCCTCTTGTAGCCTTGAATTAAAGCTGTCTCTAACTTCTTTTTAAAATGACAGAGCAGTGGTACCAAAACAGTCATAGCTGCAGTTTCCCACTCTTTGCTAACCCCTATACAAATGAGAGCCCTCTCTTTACGGCCAGTATAATAAGGCTCACTCACTTGCTCTTTTTGCATAAACTACCACCAGGGACCTAGAACATTGTGGGAAGGCTCATCCAAAGGGGGAAAATAAAGTTGAGATATCTACCTGGAAACCATGTGAGGAACTTCCATTATTTAAAGCAAAACTGGCCATTAAGTATGCAGTTGCTAATACAATCTGTCATTTTTCTTTGCCTTTCTGCTGCTGTAAGGTTTAAAAGAACAGCAGTAGAAGTTTAGATGCCATGAGTTTCTGAAGATGACGGAACTAATCCAGAGTTTCTTTGTCTGCAACCACATGCTAGCATATCAGAAAAATAAAAATAAAAATAAAGAACTCAAAGACACGGTACCTTAAAGACAAACTGTTATATTTTAATGTGAGCTTTCATGGATGAGTCCACTTCCTCAGACAAAAAAGTCTTATGTCTATGGAAGTGGACCTGTCCATAAAAACTCCCTTTATGATACATCAGTTTGTGTTGATAATTCAGTTTAGCAGTAACTCTGAATAATTGTACAGTAGGACCCCAGTATCCGCTGGGGATTGGTTCCAGCCCTTCCCATGTATAATGAAAACCGTGGCTAAGAGAACACCAAAAATCCCCAAATCTGCTGTTTTATGATAGTTGTTTGCTTTACGGCTGCTGTTTTGTGACAGTAGCTTGCTTTACAGCTGCTGCTTTATGACAGTAGCTTGCTTTGCAGCTCTGGATTATGTATTTATTTGTTCCTTTGCCAACTGTGGATAACTGAATCAGTGGATAATGAATTAGTGGATATAGGGGTCCTACTGTATTCTATTATTTTGATTACACCTCACTCCTGTTGAATAGGAGTGTTGCTACAGAAGGTAATGGGATACAGATTGCACTTTTACCTTTCTTTTTTCTCCTTCAAACATTTTTCTTCTTCACCCCCCCCCACAAATCTTTTTTTTTCTTTTTAACAGATGAAGCCAAAACACCTGAAGCAAATTCTGAAAAGGATGCCACAGTCATTAAATCTGGAGAAAAGAGAAGCATCGCCTTCTGCAAGGGCACAGGTTGTTATGAAATATTCAGTTTAATAATCATTGTTTATAATGTAAAAAGTATGATTAAGCTTTTACTAAACAATTGCACCCTAATGTCCCCCCACTCCCACCCCCAAATCTATTTATAACTGTTAGAACCACAAGTCTTGGTCATATCCTAATTGAATGGTGAGAGAGTTTACAATAGGCCACGTCACAGCAAACCACTGGAGGATGAATCCATTCTTAGGTCTATCCTCCTGCATTTTATCCATGGTTAAATATCTTAAGCACTGGTGATGGTTAATCTTAACCAGGGTTGAGTTTAACTCAAGATGGAAACTGGAATTGAATCTACTTATTAGGATTGAAAAGCTTCCCCTGATCTGAGTCAAAAATCTTCCCTGAATGTGTCACATACATTGTTTTTGTTTAGTTTTTGTTGTGGCTGGAACAGATTGACACAATTCTCTCTCTGAAAATCCTGTAAAGGTGGTCCGAGTGGGCTAGGTAGAATAATATATTGTTTTCCAACGAGTTGGATTCGATTTAGTTTAATTTGTTATTTAAATTGTTGTTAAAATTCTCTTGATGATTTGAGGTAGAAAAATCATTTTTAAAATTTAAATTGTGATTTAAATCATTTGCGTTTTTATCTACCCCTTGTTTTCCAGTTCTTATAGCTCAGCAAGTATCCTGCAGTGTGCTCTGGCAAAGATTGCACGGGAGGGCCATACCACTCTCTCTGAGCAATGCTGTGTGTCCATAATCATAGCTATCATCAATTTAGAGATCTTTATTATCTTAAAACTGCAGAGCTGGGAGAGGCCCTATGGATCATAAAATCCAGACCCTGTCAAGGAAGCACAATGGGGAATCAAACTCCCTACTTCTGGCTCAGCAGCTAAATAACTACACCTCAGAGCTATCCAGCAGTTCTAAATAGAGGAACCATTTTAGCTTTTGCCTCCTTTTTAAAGTTACAAAAAATTCACCTGTGCTGAACTTGAAGGTTGAGAGAGAGAGAGAGAGAGAGAGAGAGAGAGAGAGAGAGAGAGAGAGAGAGAGTTTTGCTAATCCAGCTAGAACAGTGGTTCCCAACCTGGGGGTCGGGACCCCTTTGGGGGTCGAACAACCATTTCACAGGGGTCACCATGAGCCAGGGAAGAAAAAGGCACACACGGCTTGGGTCTGGAGAAGGAAGGGGGGAAGAGTGAATCACAGCTTGATAGGTTGAAGGGGATGTCGGTCAATGGCAATGGAGGCTGCAATTGGTTGAGGGTGCCTGTAGAGGGAAGTTCTCTATGGCACCTTTGGCAGTGGCTGGCCAAAGGGAGCTTGTGACCTCTTCCAAGCAGGGCAAGGGGTCACCACAACATGAGGAACTGTACTAAAGGGTTGCGGCATTAGGAAGGTTGAGAAGGAACTGAGCTAGAATATACCACCTGAACTTCAGTGGGCCTGTTCCTCTTGGGATTGGAAATTGGATTCAGGTCCGTGCGTGCATGTGTATCTGTACAGATGGATTATTGTGGGTGGAGTCAACACATGGTCTCTCTTTGCTTTGTCCTGTTGCAGGCAATGAAAGTATGTTGTCTTCCTCTGGAAAAGACAACAGAAATGCAGCTGGAACCTCCAAGCGATCCTTTGCAAGCAGCGAGGAGAAATCTGAAGCATACAAGTCTATTTTTACTTCCCACAGTTCTGCCAAGCGCTCCAAGGAAGAGTCTTCCAATTGGATTACACATACAGCTTACTATTTCTGAAATGGAGGTGGGGGGACTGATTTCTGGCTCTTTTCCACCCTGCTTCTTTCCTCACCTTGTTATCTGGTAGTATGTAGCTTTGCAAATGATCCAAAACCGAGCCAGCATCATATTGTATAATAGGTAATAAAAGTAGATGTTAAAAGGGGCTTTCCGTTTTAAAGGGGACGTGATTTGAACAAGTACAGTACTACTAATCATTAGGATCAGTGCCTCATGCCCTTCTTCACAAGGGATGAACTCTGATCCTGCCCAGTGTGTATAATTATGTTGTGCACTATCTTGATTGCAAATTAGCAGTTGTCTCAACCACAGCACCCAGTTCGCAAAGGTAGTACTTTGTCCCTGGCAAGCTTCCCATCTACCCTTTGCTCTGCTTCAGCGGGGATTTCAGGCTAGTAAGAAAAAGGTGTTTCCATATAGCAAGAGACGAGCATTACAGTTTCTGTGCCCACTACTTCTAGATTTGTTGTATCTCACGTGTGGGTCAAGGTGCAGCCTGGGATTAACAAAAGACATCCCATCATCCCCGTTTCCAAATGTTCGTCTTTAGTACGTCCCTGTCCGAAACCAAAAACAGTAATCAAGTATTAGAGGTCTGTGAGGTGGCGACCACATGGCAGCTTTAGGGAGTCTGTCTTAGCCTGCTCTCCTAATGCTCTCCTGCATTCATTGGAGGGATGCTGCTGAATATTGACTTTGAACATCCCCTCTTGCATTTTTTCAGTAAAACAAAACAGGGTCATTTGTCATCTGAAGAGTCCTTGTACTTACAAACAAAAACAATAATTTAACTTACAAATGAAAACAATTTATTTTGGAGATGTTAAGCCTAGCACACTCCTACTTGTAAAGTTTTGAGAGTAGAGATCAGCACAAACCAAACTGCAAACCAGAAAAACTGACAAGTCAGGCTGGTTCATAGTTTGGTTCATGGCCCAGTTTGGGGACCCTGTTTTGCCAAACCAAAACAAGGTGCCAAAGTTTTCCCCCCTCAGTGCTTTGTTTTTCTTCAGCAAAATGGATGCCCGCCCACTTCCCACTGTCACCTCCTTACCTGGTTCTGCAGCTGCTGTCACCATCATCAGAAGAAGCGAGCTGGCTTCCCTTCCCAGAGACAGGCCAGCTGTCTCTGCACATGTACCCTCCACCCAGCTGGATGACAGGGCAGTGAGAAGTGGTCAGATGGTCCTCTGGTATGAACCCACGAGAGGAATGATGAACCAGTTTGTTTTTCATTGGGTTTGTGGGGAGCCATGAACCATCACAAACCACCAGTGTTCCTGCTCATTCCCATCTCTGTTTGGAAGTTCACTTTGACTTCGATAGAAGAGCTGTGACCAGAAGGTGAAAATGTTTCAATGGTGCTGTTCGGTGGACATTTGGGTTAATATCAGGATGTGCTTCTCATGGTTCAGCATCACACTGTCAGGTGTTGCTTTGCAGCACAAGGAACATACGTGATAGGGACACAACCTGTAGCATATAAACAAGTGTAACAATCCATGTTGATACCTTTTTGTGATGCAGTTTTTACATAGAACCTTACAGAAATTGAAGAACCTTTCTCGGTTTGGTGGTAGTGTTATTTTGAAGCAGCATCCTCTTAAAAGCATTGTGTCTTACTGTTTATCACAACAAGATACTTGGCGATATATAAAAAATAAAACAGCAGTTGCTTTCATTTTGTAATGAACAGTGTTCTTTGGAGTTGAAGTCAAGTGAACTTTGGGACTCATTTAGGAATACATCTTCATGTTTGCAACAGAAGGGCAAAATCCCATTGGTCACAGACTATAACCTGTATTTGGTTGCTAGATAAACTTGGATTGGTTGGTTGGTTGATCATTCAAGCCTTTCAGCTTGTATTCTGTTCTTACAGACGTACCCAAATCCTGATCCATTTAAGAGTAAGATGTTTCACCCTTGCCATAGCCAGAAAAATCAGAGGTATCTTTCCCCCCTTTGTTGTCAAAAACTATGAATTTGGAGGGTGGGGAGAAGGGCTATGCATAGAACAAGGCAGGGATAGGGTTGTGCATAGAAGATAAAATAGTGAAGGGGGTGTTATTAAGGATGCCAGGCTTGCATTGTCCACTTTAGTTTAGTTTAGTTTAATACTTTTAAATTAGAACTACAGGCTCGCCAGTTGAAGCCAGACCCAAAATAGTGACTTAGAAGGGGGGGGGGTTAGGTTTAGGATTAAGGAGCTTAACCAACGGATTTATTGTTTTTACGATCTAAGCTCAATGTAAATCCAATTTTGGATCCATCCTGTTAAACAGTTCAGAAGATTACCACCACTGGGGTTTCACTGAAGGATTCGTTGATCATCCTATTACTTTCATTTACTTTGCTTGCATCGACTGTAGTGGTTGTTTGATGCTAGGATTATATACAGTGTTTGAGATCTTTGTTTGTCAGTAGCAGAGTGTTCTACTTCTGTTCCTCCCCATAGCACTTAAAGTATTCTCTGGGTGGTTTAAAATTTAATTACCCAGGCTACACATTGCTCCCCCCCCCAGCAAGCTGGGTACTAATTCTACTGACCTCAGATGGATGGAAGGCTGAATGAACCTTGAGTGAGCTACCGGGGATTGAACCCCAGGTTGTGACCATACTTCTAGTTGCAGTACAGCCGTTTAGCCACTGCACCACAAGGCTTAATAGAGGGCCAGACAGCATGCCTAGCTTTGCCTCCAGTGGATCTGCTTCCTAGTAAGTATGTATCACTTACCACATACTGTATATGTAAGGGAATCAAGGAGGAAAGATGGCTGATTTAATTAAGCACATACATACTCAATATCACATACCAAAGCAACCTGCAAATGAAGGCATGAATTAGTTGCACCTTGTATAGTACTAGGTGGTCACAGTTTTCACATGATGGTGAGCATCTGCTTGATTTGGAATCACTGCTCAAACAACTGAATAAAACTGTACTGGGCTACAGTATATTACAGTACTGGAAAGGAACATATCTATTCAGACATAGTTGGGGCATTGATATACAGGGACCAATTGGCTTCAGATCAGTCCAAGAAGTATAGAAGCAAGGAGCTAAGGGTCCTCTACACCAGTGCTCCCCAACCTTTTTGTGCCCACGGCCCGGAAAATATTTGATGATTTTTCCGTGGCCCGGGGCTGGGGCTGGGGAGGGGGGGAGATGG
>JAHTLZ010000129.1:94027958-94038348 GCA_023846285.1 Phrynocephalus versicolor
TGTATGTATGTATGTATGTATGTATTAGAGATGGGCACGACTCAGAAAAAAAGTTTCGTTTTCGTTTTCGTTTTCGGCTAGGGTCTGAGTCGTTTCGTTTCCGTTTCCGTGGGCTAATTTCAAAATTTTTCGTTTTCGTTTCGTTACATTACGAAAACGAAAAAACGAAAACGAAAACGAAAATTTTTTCGTTTCTCCCCATTTAGCTCAATTGAGTGCTTTTCCAGTAACGAAAAACGAAAATTGGCTCGAAATTAGTCGTTTCGTTTCCGTTTTCGGTCCAGGTTGGTGCTGATTTTCGTTTTCGTTTCGTTTCCGTAACGAAAACGAAAAACGAAAACGAAAACGAAAATACCGCTAAGTCGTGCCCATCTCTAGTATGTATGTATGTATGTATGTATGTATGTATGTATGTATGTATGTATGTATGTATGTATGTATGTATGTATGTATGTATGTATGTATGTAACATCCCACCTTTAAAGCACTCAAGGTGACATACATGGCTTTCTTGAGCCTCACAAACAAAGCTGTGAACTTGATCAGACTGAGAAAGACGATCACTCAGAGACGTTCAATGGGGCTTAAAACTGCCAAATGCCAGAACAGCTCATGGAGAAGTGGGGATTTGAACCCAGGACATGGCTAATTGGCGGAGCAGAAGGGTACATTGAAGCACTCTGCTTGGCAACAGTTTGTTCTGGACACACATGCACACGCGTGCGCATGCACACACGCACGCACATGCACACGCACACACGCACACACATGCTTCCTTAGAAACACACACATTGACCAAACTGTCCTAATGACATTGGCTAAAGAGTAATAAAAACACTTGGTAAATATTTATATTTTTTAAAAGTTGCCTATTTCTTTAAGCAACACAAATCTTGTCTTTCCATGGGTCTTGTAGAAAGAAGAGTCTTCAAGGAAGAGGAATCAGCTACCAGGGACACCTGGACATGTCAATAGGATTTACAGCCTGCTGCTTGATGTCATCACTCCAAAGAGCATTACACGCAGTGCAATGTGACAAGTCAGGCAACTGGACAGTTGAAAACTACAGTGAAAACACAAACAGAACTGGCTAACAAGAACTTTATTCTGTTAATGAATGAATGAATGACTCTTAACAGCACGAGGGAACAGGTTGGGTAGCACTTAGAAAATAAAAAGAAACAGCACCCGTTGAACATGTTTTGGAAGGAAGTTCTGGAATCTGAGGCCTCCCTTTGTAGCCCTGAGTCCTCTCCTCAAAAGACTTGTTAGCTTAAGTCAGGATTCAGTTACACCTACATAGATCCTGGCATGCTGGTCCATCTCGGCTGCCATCAATGAGAACTGCCAACTCCCCACCAACACCACCCCTCCAAACAGGACCCGAAGCAGGGCTATTTGGGGGAGGGGGCCCAGAAGTTGGGAAAACGTGGCTTTTCCTGGCCTGCACTTTGATAGAGAAAAATCTTTTGAATGAGCTGAAAGTTTTCAACTAGAGCCCAGCCAGTGGTGGCCTCATGAGATCAGGACTTGGGGAGAAACATAAATGAAGCAATACAGAATCTCAGCTGAAGCTGGGATGGGTTAATCATGACCCTGCCAGTGTAACTGAACAAGCCATGCTGGTAAGGCATGATGGGAGCAGTAGTCCATTCTCCTTTGGTGGACTGAATGAGTGCAGAGACTCCTATAACTTCTATTGAGTTTTGAATTTCTAGTATTTCTCTTTAACTGGCGCTCACCGTCTCAATAACCCACTTTGAGACATTAGTAGTGGAAAGAATAAACAAACAGATCAACAGTGAACAAACAACATTGCTTCCAACAGGTTAAATGGGGGGAGGGAGAATTCCTAGCAGAGAAATAGGCCTCTCTTTGAATTCAAAGGCAGGAGGGAATAATTCATAAGAACATAAGAAGAGCCATACTGGATCAGGTCAAAGGTCCATCTAGTCCAGCTTCCTGTATCTCACAGTGGCCCCACCAGATGCATCAGGGAGTGCACAAGACTAGATATCTGTCTCCTGATACCACTCCCCTGCATCTGGTCCTTGAAGTACCCTGCGTTTAAGCCTGGGGATTACACATCTCCGTCATGGGTTCAAACATGTGATGGGCTTTTCCTCCAGGAATCTGTCCAATCCCCTTTTGAAGGCATCCAGGCCAGATGTCATCACCACATCCTGTGGCAGGGAGTTCCACAGACTAACAACGTGCTGGGTGAAAAAATATTTTCTTTTGTCTGTTCTTTCTCTCCCAGCCCTCAATCTGAGTGGATGTCCCCTAGTTCTGGTATTTTGTGAGAGGCAGAAGAGAGTCCCTCTATCTACTTACTCATGCCCTGCGTTATTTTGTACGTTTCTGCTGGTTAGATGGACAGTCATCCAGCCCAAAAAGATCCCTCCTGGCCACGTATTTGCACTTGAGATTCTAAATAAAACTCCAGCAGCAACTACATTAATTTGTGTCTGAAATTTATAGGAGCCACAGTTTCTATAAGAGGCCCTTTTCCCTTTCTAAAATGGTTGGTTTCCGTTAACAACAAGGTGAAAGGGATCCAGTGTACTGATCAGGATATGAACCAAAGCGATGGCTGTGCAATCTCAGCTATGCCGCAGCAGATGTGCATTTGCCAATTAGCAATTACCTGGAATGGAAAGCCCGGACAAGAAATATGATTTGTGCCTTGAGCCAAAGCGATACGTCTGGATTGTTTCAGGAATGAACACTCAGTGTGCTTTTAAGCAGGCCTTGAAACAGAGCAGGCACCCGCTAGAGCTTAACTTCCATCACAACTGTCACAATTTTCATGGTAGGAGGCTCAGCAGAGCTCAGCTTAATTGGAAGAAAGGGGATAATTATCTTTTAATATCCCTTTGCTGGCTTAAATCTGATAAGTGCATCTTTTAGGAGTTCTCACCACACCATACAGAGTGATGTGGGCGTAAATGATCTTTTAACTCACTCACAAGGTGTAGGTTGAGCTGGAGGAGGCAGGAAAGAAAGTCTCTGGGGTTTCCCTGATGCTGAGTTTCAAAAACCTTCCAAACTTGGCAGCCTTCCTTTGCACTTTTAAAGATGCATATGGATAAGAAGGAAATAAGACACCAAAGCAGCAGCACCAGCAAACCTTTGAAAGCATTGATTTCCAGAGCTTTAGAAGAGCTTCTGAATCACACCAAAAGCAATTCCATGCTAGGGATTATCAAAAAGGGATTATCAATAAAACAGCTAACAGTATAATGCCATTGTACAAAACGATATTAAGGCTGCACCTGAAGTATTGTGTACAATTCTGGTCACCGCGTCTCAAAAACGACATAATGGAACTGGAAAAGGTGAAAGAGAGTGACTAAAATGATTACTGGGCTGGGGGACCTCCCTTATGAGGAAAGGCTAAAACATTTGGAGCTCTTTAGACTGGAAAAATTGTGCCTGTGGGGGATTTGTTTGAGACCTACAAAATAATGCAGGGCATGAGTAAAGTGGAGACAGGGATGCTCTTCTCCCTCTCACATAATACCAGAACTAGGGGACATCCACTCAAACTGAGGGTTGGGAGAGTGAGAACAGACAAAAGAAAATATTTTTTTACCCAGCGTGTTGTTAATCTGTGAAACTCCCTGCCACAGAATATGGTGATGGCATCTGACCTGGATGCCTTCAAAAAGGGATTGGACAGATTCCTGCAGGAAAAGTCCATCACAAGTTACAAACCATGATGGAGATGTGTAACCTCCAGGCTTAAAACCAGGGTACTTCAAGGGCCAGATGCAGGGGAGTGGTATCAGGAGACAGATATCTAGCCTCGTGCACTCCCAGATGCATTTGGTGGGGCCACTGTGAGATACAGGAATGCTTTTTACTAGATGGGCCTTTGGCCTGATCTGTCATGGCTCTTCTTATGTTACTATGTTAACCCAGTCCCATGTTCACAGGGGCAGCCTATTACTTGCCTCGAGGCAGCCCAACAAACAGGACAACAGCACTTTTATATGCATTGCCTGTAATAGCTGGTAGCCAGAGACATACTGCCCCTGAAACTCATGGTGATGTTTTACTCATTGTTCATGAGTTTCCTCTCACAGAGTGTGAGAGAATATTGAGTGTAGCTTAAAAATTAAAATAAGCTTCTTCTAATTATGCAGGCAGGAACCTATAGAGCATATTGGCTTCCTAAATTGACCACCTGTTATTTGTTATTTTACTTCAAGTGGCACTTATTGTCTCAATGATTCATTCAGAGATTCTGATGAGTCTCTGATAATGAATAACATATTTCAGTATACTTACAGTTCTTTATAATTAAAAAAAGTTAACTTGTTACATCACTGAACTTAGCTTCATTACTGACTTAGTAGTGACAACTTACATAGCTTACAGAACACTTTAACTGTCTGTTTCTAACGCTGAACGCTGACCAACTGTAAAAAGGTGAGAAAAGAATCTGAGGTAGAGAGGGAACAGGTGGCTTTTATTGAATGGATTGATGTTCATCCAGCTCCAGAAAAGTTTCTTCCAGCTACAATCTCAAAGGTTTCATAGGCAGGTTGCAATATATTCAACAAAAGTCACCCAATCAACAAAAGGCCACCATTTGAGCTGTGTGCTGTGTCAAAAAAAAGTCCTCCTGTTGGGTCTTTGGAAACTCCCGCCATTCAGGTTCAGTACTTGAGTCCAATGTCTGCATGTTATAGTACTTTGAGAAGACCTTTGAGGGTGTGTTTCTCCCTCCTTTTCCTCACATGGGGTGAAATGGTCTATTCCTCCTGCTTCCTTTAGTTTCCCTTCTTCCCAAGCGAAACAATCCCCAATGGTGTAACTGTTCCTCCCAAGAGAGTTATTCTGGTTACTCTTGCCCTCAACAAAGTCATTACCAGGGCAGGGCAAGTGGCCTTTTGCTCCAGAGCACCGCACTACAGTACTGTGCTGAGTGTTATGAAAATGAACAGCCATGCCTCCCAGCATTATTTGCTCTCTAATGTTCAGACTTAGTATTTATTTTGGGAGGATGGCACATTCTTTTTTTTTTTAATCTGGGGCAGTTTTGCCCATGGCTCAGGGGAGAATGGGCGGGAGATGATTCCCCTTACCCCCCTGGTATTCAAAAGTGCTAGAGCTCCCAGAGCCTTGTGCTGTGGTAGTTAAACTGCCACACTGCAGTCAAGACTCTTCCTGTGACTGTTCACCCCACCTCGATCCTCTCAGATTCGGTTTCTATGAGTTGTCACACTGAGGGATGTCAGGAAGACATCTGTCAGAAACAGGGCCTTCTCTTGGGCTGAATGAGGTAAAAAATAAATTGGAAGGAGGGGGGCAGGAGCAGGATGGTCCAAAATTTGGCAAAGTGTTGAACTTGGTCATGAGGTCTGCTGTCAAACTCAGCTCCAAGATGGAGATTTTAGACAATGAATTGCTGCTGGTATTAGATTACAATTACATCTTGAAAAGTGTGGCCTGGTGGCTCAGTGGGCTAGAGCACTGAAAACTGTCGGCTACGAAGTTGGCAGCTCAGGGGTTTGAATCCCGGGTGCCACGCAACGGAGTGAGCTCCTGCTGTTAACCCCAGCTCCTGCCAACCTAGCAGTTTGAAAGCATGTAAATGCAAGTAGATAAATATATAGGTACTGACATAAAAAAAGCGGGAAGCTAAAACAGTGTTTCCTTGCAGCCATGCCAGCCTTGCACAACACTGGCCCTTTGGCTTGAATATGGAGATGAGCATCGCCCTTAGAGTCGGACACGACTAGCACACATATGTGGGGGCAACCTTTACCTTTACCTAGAAAAGCCTACTGGGATGGAGAGGGAATTATGGGGCTCCATGGCTGAAAACACAAGAGGGTCTGATAATAATTCAGAGAATTATCTCTTGATTTAGGCCAACCACCTGTGTTGCCTGGAAATCAGAGAGGGGAAATACAAGGAAAACATGTAACCTTGCCATAAGCAAATCATGGAATTTATTTATTTATTTATTTATTTATTTATTTATTTATTTATTTATTTATTTATTTATTTATTTATTTATTTTAGCATTTATATACCGCTACCTTTTTCCATTCAGGAACTCAGGGCGGTTCACAATAAAATGGCTAAAAACCACAATAAACACAATTAAAACAGCAAAAAGCGATGAGAATAAAAGGCAAGATAAAAGTAGAAGTTGGCAAAGAGTGGAATTAAATTTGATGTGTTGAACAAGGTTATCGTATCACATATCATATCATATCATATCATCTATCAATCTATGTCAAAGTGAAAACATCCGTTGCATATATTGTAAGAAGACAAGACTCACTGAAGAAGGGTAAGAAAGGTAAGACAAGAGGAAGACTGAACATGTCATGGATTGACTGAACCAAGGAACCCCTGCTGGATCAGAGCAGGGCCTTTAAAGGTCAGTGATTCATACAGTTGCCTAAAGTTGGAACTGATCTGGCAGCATATCACAGTGCTAGAGAAAAACACTGAGTCCCAGTGGTTAGACACAGAAGAATCTTATCCCATTTGTTTCTTCTTGAGCGATCAATTACAGCAATCTCTACAGTCCTTATTATGTGAATACTGTGTGCCACAACTCCCAGAATTCTAAGCTTAGGTTACCAATGGCAAAGGACTGTGGGAGTTGTGGTCCAAAACATCTGGAGGGCCGAATTTTGGGCTTGCCTGCCTCTCAATCTTTTATATGTTTTATGATTTCTTGGTCTTCTTTCATGTCCCTCAGTCCTTCTTCACGAGTTACTCTTGCAGCCCAGGAAAGGCTTAGCATCCCAGATTAAATCCACATTTAAATTTATTTATTTTATTTATTTATTAGGCTTTAATATTGCCCATCTAGCAAATTAGCTACTCTGGGCAGTATACAACAGATTGATGTAACAAAACAAATACTAATAATACTTTTTTAAAAAATGAACTTATATAAGCATCATAAAAACTCTGATTAAGAAGAGAAATACATTTCAAGTACAGTGGACCCTCGTATAACAAACAGTTTGTATAACATAAACTCTGTACAACATAAAAAAATTCTGGAGATAGGGAAAATATGCTTAGCAGAATCACCTATGGGGTGAATCCGTACAACATAAAAAATGGTCCTGATTAGGGATTCCTCTGTTTTCAATGCATTTCTATGGGAAATTTGTATAAAGGAAATTTTGCTTAACAGAATTTCATTTGGAATGAATTAATTCCTTTATACAAGGTACCACTGTACTTCTCTATCTAATAACTGCCTATGTTATATTCAACAATGCCATGCCATACAGTGGAACTGGGAACACACGTCACTGTAGCATGTTATCAAAGCTAGTTTAAAGTTTTTGGTGCATATTCCTGCATGGAGTAGGGGGTTGGACTTGATGGCCTTGTAGACCCCTTCCAACTTCACGATTCTATGATTATCTGACTGCATTCTTTTATCTTAAGGAAGCTGCTCCAGGTCATCTCTAGTGAGTCTAGTCTGACTTTTATTTGCATAGCTATGGTTCTACTGGTCACCTAATGGTATCTCATATTTGGCAAACCTGCTCCATGCTTTTGCTTTGGATCATTTAATTGAATTTCTTGGCTGCTTGCTTTTTACTGAAAATGTATTAAGTATATAACAAATTCATCCTTGAATTAAGCAGGGTCTAGTGCTTATCTGTCAATATGATGACATTAGAGGGCCATTGTGGCTCACTGGCTACAGAGTCAGACTGGGGCTCATAGGACCTGTGTTAAAATCTCTCCTCAGCCTTGGAAACTCACTGGGAGACACTTCTTCAGATCTCATATACCTTGGAAACTCTATAAATTGGATGTAGCACTATGGCAAGCATACAGAGGATGAACTGCAATTGCTAACTTTGTCCATATGGTGGCACTAGCAGCATAGTTATGGAATATGGATCACCAGGACAAAAGCTTTTCAAAACATCATGAGATGGGATTTTAAAAATAATAATAAAGGAACATACAGAAGGAAGATCATGCAGAAGGAAGATTAATGACTGTAGACTGGGTACAGGGACCGATTGGCCTTCTTACTTAATTTAACCTACCAAAGTGCTACATCTGGATGATGGGAATTCCCCTCCTTCCCTCCCTGAACCTCCTTCCAAATGAGCAGGAGATTATCCAGAGGTTTGCTAACCCTAACAGCAGCAGCAGCAGCAGCAGCATACCTTTATGTCAGAGATATGCCAGGCTGGGTAGCCTTGGGCAAGCTGCAGTCCCACGGCACACCAAGAAGAAGCGAGTAGTGAACGACTTCTGAGTATACATTAGCTAGAAAATCCTGGAATGGGCCATCGGAAATCAGAATGGACTTGGCCGCATGTAACCCTCGGAAGTCCTGGAGATGAAGGGAGTGCAGAAAGAGTTGTGTATAGAATGCAGTGTCCTGCAAGGTGGCTAGGAGGACTTACTGGGACACCAAAAAGAAAAAAGAAAAGAAAAGAAAAGAAAAGAAAAGAAAAGAAAAGAAAAGAAAAGAAATTAATCCACACAGCAGATTTTATTGAAGGCCCCAAAGTGATCTATGTTTATCCACTGGAGAGAAGCAGAAGGCAGGGAGAGAACTCGTGTTTATAACCTGTCTTTGGTTTCTCAGAAATGGGAACGTTTAGCCTTTCAAAGAGAAGGCCAAGAGGGGATATGATAGCTATGTTTAAATATTTGAAAGGATGTCATATTGAAGAAGGAACGGGTTTGTTTTCCATGGCATCAGAGACTAGGACATGGGGCAATGGTCTCAAACTACAGGAAAAGAGATTCCATTTGAACATTCGGAAGAACTTCATGAGGGTTAGAGCTGTCTGGCAGTGGAATATGCTGCCACAAAGGGCGGTGGAGTCTCGTTCTTTGAAGGTTTTTAAGCAGAAGCTGGATGGCCATCTGTCGGAAATACTGTGATGGGGGTTCCTGCATGGCAGGGGGTTGGACTAGATGGCCCTTGAGGTTTCTTCCAACTCTTCTATGATTCTATGATTCTATGACTGGTTGGGCTAGCTGCATGTCAGGTCAGAGCTTGGAAATATTCCATTTGGGGGTACAATGCTGTGACTCCCCAACTGAACTTTTTTGAAGATTTACTTTACCTGGATCTCCTGTCCGAAAAGAGCAGCAAGATTTGTCCTATGTTGTGCTAGACATGGACCTTGGCACTGGGACACCAACTATTAACAACATCCAAAGCCTAATTTTTGCCATGTGCCGTCACTTCCAACTTCTGTTTATCCCTTGAATTTTTTAATAGCCCATCTCAAGACTTGCAAACTCAAGGCCATGACTTGTTAAGTGTTAATGGCTCATTTCTGCACATTGAGAAATTCTCAAAGATGCAGGATCAAGCCAGAATGATCCAGTGGGAGCAATGATTGGAACAGCATCATCATTGTTGTTGTCATTGTCATCATCGTCATAAGAACATAAGAAGAGCCATGCTAGATCAGGCCAAAGGCACGTCTAGACCAGCTTCCTGTATCTCACAGGTGCATCTTGGAGTGCATGAGACTGCATATCTGTCTCCTGATACCACTCCCCTGTATGTGGCCCTTGAAGTACCCCAGTTTTAAGCCTGGAGATTACACATCTCCATCATGGGTTCAAACATGTGATGGACTTCTCCAGGAATCTGTCCAATCCCCTTTTGAAGACATTTAGGCTAGATGCCATCACCACATCCTGTGGCAGGGAGTTCCACAGACTAACAACACGCTGGGTGAAAAAATATTTTCTTTTGTCTGTTCTTACTCTCCCAGTCCTCAATCTGAGTGGATGTCCCCTAGTTCTGGTATTTTGGGAGAGGGAGATAAGCGTCCCTCTCTCCACTTTACTCATGCCCTGCATTATTTTGTATGTCTCAATCATATCCTTCCACAGGTGCCTTTTTTCCAAACTAAAGAGCCCCAAATGTTTTAGCCTTTCCTCATAAGGGATGTGCCCCATCCCAGTAATCATTTTAGTCTCTCTCTTCTGCACCTTTTCCAGTTCCACTATGTCTTTTTTGAGATGCGGTGACCAGAATTGTACACAATACTCCAGGTGCGGCATTACTATTGTTTTGTACAATGGCATTATAATGTTGGCTGTTTTATTTTCAACCCCCTTTTTGATAATCTCTCGCATGGAATTGGCTTTCTTCACTGCTGCCACACACTGGGTAGACACCTTCATGGAGCTGTCCACCAGCACGCCAAGATCTCTTTCCTGATCTGTCACATATAACTCATCATTGTTGTAAAGAAAAACCAGGGCATCCCTGGTTTATCTTTACTACTACGACAACAACAACAATGACAACAACGACGACGACGACGACGACGACGACGACGACGACGACGACGACGACAACAACAACAACAACAACAACAACAACAACAACAACAACAACAACAAC
>JAHTLZ010000129.1:94052379-94078610 GCA_023846285.1 Phrynocephalus versicolor
AATAAAA
Organism: Phrynocephalus versicolor; assembly: GCA_023846285.1. Lineage (NCBI taxonomy): Eukaryota > Metazoa > Chordata > Lepidosauria > Squamata > Agamidae > Phrynocephalus > Phrynocephalus versicolor. The sequence goes on from JAHTLZ010000129.1 coordinate 94,052,387, forward strand.
GTCATACTCTTGGTTACACAACTTTCTTGGTTGCCTGTAAGGAAAGGTGTCTAGCTGGCCAAATCAAATGTCACAAAAAAGAATACAAAATACTATGCACCTTCCCACCCGCCCAACCCAGTTTTTAAGATGCATGTTTTTATAGTGATGCAAAGTAACAAAGTGGCAAATGGCAACTCATACATTACAGCTAGGAAGCTGGTGCCCCATCTGAGATTTGAGCTATCCCCTTGCAGGCCTACCTCCTTACTAAAGCCAGAGGTTCTCTATATGAGTTTTCCTGCAAGGCTCCGTGTGTGAGAGTATGTAAACACCAGTTTGTTGTATCTCTACCCCCCACCAGCCATTGTGCTTTCCCCCACACCAATCACAACAGGCACCAAACGCCTGTGCAAAGCAGTCTTCACTCAGAACAGAAGACCAGAAAGGGAATGTCCTGTAAACCTCTCTGGGACATGCATTCTATGAACTGGGGTGCCATTCCTGAAAAGGCCCTGCCCCTTGTTGTTAATATCCACCACCCTTTATTAGGACATGCACAATCAGAGCAGGATCTCTGAAGAAAACTACCCTCTCTTAGGACAGCTACATTAAAAAAAGGAGAAGACCTCCTATTTCTTCCATGCTTGTGAAGAAGGTGCAGTTTCATCTAAACAAGCACACCCCACTAAAATTCTACCTTCCGCAAATTCCTCCCTTCCACTGGTTTGTGAGGCAATCGGTAGGGAATAATTCTGGCAACTGTTGCAGTCGGCTACAAAGATGGCAGCTCAGCGGTTCGAATCCCGGGTGCCCCAGCTCCTGCCACCCTAGCATTTTGAAAGCATGTAAATGCAAGTAGATAAATAGACACTGCCATAAAAAGAGGGAAGGTAAAACAGTGTTTCCTTGCAGCCACGCCGGCCACCTGGCCACTAACTTGCACAACACTGGCTCTTCAGCTTGAATACAGAGATGGGCACCGCCCCTAGAGTCGGACATGACTAGCACCCATGTGTGTGTGTGTGGGGGGCTTGCCTTTATCTATATGGGGGTGGGGGGACTGGCAGCAACTTTGGAAAGTTTCCAAGAAAAGTCCTGCCAGAATACTGTCACTTGCCAGGAACTCCCTCCCACAGGAGGCCAGGCCACCTCCATCTTAGTTGTTCTTCCATGACTAGAGGAAGACCTTTCTTTCTCTTCAGGCAGACTTTTCCTCAGCGCCTGAATGTCTGAGAGTTTTTTTTTTAATGGAATGCATTTCATTTTTGTTGCTTTGAGTAACCATTTTACCTAACATATTTAATATACTTAATTCTTCTTTTATATTTAAATAATTGATTACTTTTAGCTTTTAATGTTGTGTTTCTAGTGATGTAAGCCACCATGGGTCCTTTTGGTTGTAAAAAAAAAAGGTGTGGTAGAAATAGTTTAAATAAATAAAATAAGTAGGCTAAGTGATCATGCAATGAGTTTCATGACTGAGTGGACATTTGTAGCTGTATCTTTTTGGTTCTACTCCACTCCACCATGCTTTAGATAAGCAGAGATAAAGAGATAATAGAAGGAGCACCACACCCCTCAAAGTGCATTTGAAATCAGTGTCAGGAATGCTTTATCAGTATGTTCCTGGTGGTGGTAATGGTGTTTGAGGTGGTGGTGAAAGAGTGCCCAGCCCACCCTTGAATATTAGTGATTAATCTTTTGGAGATATTTCATCTAATCTAGACTGATACTACCAAATGAACAACTGAATCAACCTCCTACCGAAACCTAAAATGCTGCCTTGCCCAAATGAAATCAAAGTTTCATAATCATTGGGTAGGATCTGGACTGAATGATTCTCAGGTGTGTATGTGTGGTGGTGGAGCTTGAAACTGATGAGACCATACCCTAGAAGTAGCTAGTCACACTCTAGGTATGAGTAAGTCTGGCTCTAACTCTGAAACTTTAATTAATCTAATTCTCTCTTGAATCAAACCAGCATCTAGGAAACCTGAACACAAGGTACAAGCTTCTGACTGACGATTTCTCCACCAATCTTCAACTCCCCTGCTGCCTTGTATGGTCAACCTGCCCAGAATACTATATGTATTCAGCCTGCAGAAATTAAGGTTGCTAAATTGTTCCTCAGTGACACTTCCCAACCCCCACACCATGAAAGCAAGCTAGATATTGCTTTCTCAGGGAAACACTGGCACCTTGAGCCTCCCCTGACCTGGGCCCCTCCTATGGTAGACAGGGGACTTCTATTCTGTGTGGAACTTACAGCCCAACACATCAGGAGGGATTCTGGGTTGCAACTTGCAAAATATAATCCAATTATCTTCTATGATTCTGCAGAAACTAGCAAGCCAGTGTCTGGTCTGAAACCTATCAGGGCTTATGCTGTGATAACAAGACCATGATAGCAGTTTGGAACTGCAGTGCTGAACAACAGCCATTGAAAACTTGCTTATTAAAAGAGAGTGAATAAGCCACCATTGTTGGTGTTTTATTTTTTACAAAAGACCATAAAACAAAGCCTTAAATGGTAATGCCTTTTTTCTTTCTTTTCCTGTAATCCTCTATCCCTTTTTAAAAGCATAACTTCTCCCTGACCGATACTGACCTCAAAGGTCAGAAGGTTTTACTTAATGGCCAGGAAATGTTCTTCCCCCATCCATCATTATTACCTAATTAGAAACATAAAATATTTCACAACAGATTTCAATGACACTGGATAGCTGTGTTGCCTTGCGTTTGTCTCCCACCTCAAAAAAGAAACAGCTACATTAGCATTTGAAAAGATCACCAGGAGTTTTGAAGGAGTCCACCCTGGCAGGCTTCTGAAGATGCAATTATCTCTGATGTCTGGCACTCAAGAAAATTGCTGACTGATTTCTGCTTCAGCTTTGGAAGAAATTTCCATGAATGCAAGGCTCCTTATCTAGATGTACATAGTGCCACATATACCGGTATCATACACACACACTTAGAGGTAACATGCATCTGTATTTTAGAATATTTCATCTCAGATGCCATGGGGTAGATGTTCTCAATCCATTCAAGGGTGACACTCAAGAGAAAACACTAGTAGACATGTTTTTTTATTAGACTAGCAAAAAGTTAAAAAATACAGAAGTCACCAAGCTGGCTGAACAAGATGTTGGTTGGACAACGGATCTCCACTTCAGATGTTCCTTAGAGAACATCCATATTGAGGCATCCATTGCAAAATATTATTTTCTGTGCCTCGCATTTCGAAATTCCTAAAAAGGCACATTTTATGGGCATTCAAGAACTTGCAGAGGAGTTAAATTCTGCAACCTTTCATAGTCAGTGTGCTCTTGAGCCTGGGAAATTTACTTGGGCTATAATTCCTAGCATTCTCTAACCACGATGGCTAGGATTGTCTGGGAGTTGCAAGTCCCCCAAAATAAACCGATGAAGCTGTTTGGATGAACAGTGAAACATTTCTATCTCTCAAAAAGAAGTCCAGTAGCCATGACTCAACTTCCAGATAAACTCACCTGGATGACTGAGAATCTTCACAGACATTTTGAAGCTTTGGTATGCAAGATCACTTTAAGGTCCATTTCCCACATTTGATGAACCTTACTGCTGTGCACATATTAATGCAGTGGAAAAGAGACTTCGCCTTAAATATCAATGATCTTGTTCATGTCGGCAGCTGAAATATTAGACAAGGAGCTGATGGGGACTATATTATTGTTTATAAGTTTACCAAAATATGTATAGTTCACTTTTCCTGTTTGCTCAAAACAATATGAGTACAGCAAAATGTTACCTGTAATAAGAACTAGCAAAAATACTATATCATGAACCTGTAATAAACAGATTTCAGACAATCTATTCATAGTTTTGCAGAAATATCCCTCCACCCCATCCATCATATTTTATGATATATATATATATTATTTATATCCTGCCTCCTTTCAATGGTAGCTATATAGCTATATAGCTCAGTGGTTTAGGCATCTGGCGGCAGAGGTTTGGAGTTCAGTTCCTCATTTTACCTCCAGTTAGCAGAACCAGCCTGTGCAGCCTTGAGAAAGCTGCACAGTCCCAGGTTGCCTCCAGAATAGAGATGGGCAAAAACTGCTGGTTTGTTGGTTCATTACAGTTAGTTTTCTGGCTGAACAGTGGACCCATAGTTTTGAATCCCACCCCTTCAGCAGACCTTCCAGGAATGTCCAAACTTCGCCCCTCACGATGTTTTGGACCACAACTCCTGGAATTCCAAGCCTGTATTTCCAATGGTAAAGGACTATGGGAGTTGTGGTCCAAAACATCTGGAGGGCCAAAGTTTGGACATACCTAAGCTTATATTGTTTAATCTGGCAACTGACTCATTAAATTTTAAGAGTCAACGTTTAGGGTTGCATAATTGTATAATTAACTGCCCAGATTTCCCATTGAGGAAAATCGGATTCTGGTATACAAATATAAAAATAAATAATAAATATAAATAAATAATACACTGCCCAGAGACAGCTTTAAGCACTGAGGGGCATTATAGGCAGCACACTACTGTATTTTAATTTATTTTTATAACATTGTGAGGCACCTTGAGTCTCCTTTCCTCATCAGCAGAAAGAAAAAAGGAAAAGGAAAAGGTTCTCCCACACATGCATGCTAGTCATGTCCGACTCTAGGGGCGGTGCTCATCTCCGTAGTCAAGCTGAAGAGCCAGTGTTGTGCAAGTCCACAGCCGTATGGCCAGCATGGCTGCACGGAAACACTGTTTTATCTTCCTGCTTTTTACAGCAGTACCTATTTATCTACTTGCATTTACATGCTTTCAAACTGCTAGGTTGGCAGCAGCTGGAGTTATCAGCGGGAGCTCATTCTGCTGTGTGGCACCCGGGATTCAAACCACCGAGCTGTTGACTTTGCAGCCAACAGTTTTCGTAGCCTTAGTCCGATGATTAATTAAGGTATACATTTTCAATCTCAGATTTTGCAGCTGTACACACATCTTGACAGTGGCTTCCTGTAAACTCATGGGGATTTGCTTCTGAGTAGAAGGTACAGAAATGTAGCTAATTAAACAGTAATTGCTGAGTAGAGATTAATTAGTAAGGAAAATGTTTAGTCAATTGAGGTTGTGAGTTAATATGATTTTTTTAAAGAAAAATCTGTTTCTGGTTTGCCTCATAAAGAAAGGCATATATCCATAAGATTATTTACCTTTTAAAACTGGATAGATTTTGTTTCTTAAATTGCAAGTTAAATTATAAAGACAGTCTGGAGGTAAAGGCATATTATTAAATGTAGTCAATTCATTGGTCAAATTTATTTATTTATTTATTTATTTATTCGATTTATATACTGCCCATCTAACCAAAGGCAACTTTCCAACATAGAGCAAACTGTTACAATCTAAAATAATACAATAACATAATACATCACTAAAAGTAATACAAATACAAACATAATTAAGCCAACACCATTCATAAAATCAAAGTGAATAAGATGGGCTAAGGGCAGATGAAACAAACCACAAAATCAGTGGAACAGTGAAAACAGTTAAACAGGGAAAGCAGATTTAAACAACCATGTCTTCAAACGTTTTTTGAAGGTCAACAATGTGGGGGCCTGGCAGATCTCTGAGGGAAGTTTGTTCATAAGTGTAGGGGCCACCACCTAAAAGGTCTGATTCCGTGTTGTTGGCTTGCAGCCTCCCTCGGTTTCGGCACTTTCAGATGACCCGCCTGTGACGAATGAGTGACACAGGCCAAACTTTGGAGTAGGAGCCGTTCTGACAGATAGGAAGGTCCTAAACCAAAGCTTTGTATGTCAACATTAAAACCTTGAAGTCAATGCAGTAATGTAATGGATTGGCAGCCAGTGCAGTGCGGCCAGCATCAGGGTGATGTGGTGGAATCTTTTAGTACCCGAAACTAATCTGATGGCCACAGTATTCTGCACCAGCTGGAGCCTCCGCATTATGATGAATCAACTGAAAAAAAAAATCCTTAACTGGTCGAAAGCCTGAGGCCAAACAGTAGTTCTTTTTCTATCTGAGGTCATCAGCTACTGTGGTGACCTTCACTATGAGGAAATTCTGCCTCTACTCTCTGAAATCACTGGTTCTTCACCTTTGGCCTTCCAGATGTTTTGGACTTGAACTCTCAGAATCATAGACAATTGGCTATGATAAACAGAGATTTCAGGAGTCAAAACATCTGGAGTGGCAAAGGTGAAGAGCCACTGTCTTAGGTCTTTGAACAATAAAGTATCTCATGCCACCTTGAAAGCTACATTTTATCTAGTCTACTGTATATTTTTGCAGACAAGTTGGATACAGTTCATGAGAGCTCTTATTGTATTTTAAAAAATCAACAGAAAGTTTGCTTGTTAAATAACAGATGTGTAAAATTTCCAAATCAAATCCCCTTCAGTCTTTGTCTGTCTATCTGTTCCAAAATATCAGCATGCATCCTACTGAATTCTGAACTTAAATCAGTAAATGGGTTATCTGGAAATTGACTCATGGCAACTGGACTTCTTTTCTTGTGAGATCAAAATGTATTGCTACTCATCCATGACTCATCTTCCAGATAACTTCATCTGGATGATTGAGAATCTTCACAGACACACTAAATGGGTTATTTCTCAAAATGGGATATTTTGCGGCTTTTATTTTTGTTTGTTCGCACAGGAAGATCTAGACATCTGAAAATTTAATATGGATCTACTCCTTTTCCCATATAAAATAAAGATGTAGGTTTCATCTTGAAATCAGTTTGGCAAAACCCAATTTAGCTGGTTGGTCAGTTTCTGGTGTAAAACTGTAATAGCGAGAAATGCAAAATTTTCACACAGATACTGTTGTGGTTTAGGTATCTGCCTGCAAAGCTGGAAGTTCACTTCCCCACTGTGCCTCCTGTGAGTAGAGTCAGCCTGTGTGGCCTTGGGAAAGCTGCACAGTCCCTGGGTGCCCCCAGAAGAAGGAAATAGTAAACCACTTCTCCGTATTCTCTACTGGAAAGCCCTGAAAAGAATCACTATAAGTCATACGTGACTTAACAGCTCATCATGATTATTATTATTATCTGTAAGAGGCTTGCTTAGGCCTTAAAAAGAGCTGAAGGCAGCAGGAGAAGAGGAATCATAGAATCATAGAAACATAGTGTTGGAAGAGACCTCAAGGGCCATCCAGTCCAACCCTCTGCCATGCAGGAAACCCCATCACAGCACTCCTGACAGATGGCCATCCAGCCTCTGCTTAAAAATCTCCAAAGAATGAGACTCCACCACCTTCCGTGGCAGCATATTCCACTGCCAAACAGGCTAGCTGTCATGAAGTTCTCCCTAATGTTTGAATTGTATCTCTTTTCCTCTAGTTTGAAACCACTGCCCCGAGTCCTAGTCTCTGAAGCCATGGAAAACAAACCATTCCCTTCTTCAATGTGACATCCTTTCAAATATTTAAACATAGCTACCATATCCCCCCTCAGTCTTCTTTTTGAAGACCAAATATGACATGGATGTACTCCCAAAAGATTGCTCATGTAGAAACAGATTCAACGAGACCCACAGGACCTTTGGGGTGGAAAAAGTGGGTATTTTTATTTCTGAATACTCAAAAACAGAGATTGAAAAATTAACTGAAATGGAGGAGAGGGATGAATATGAACAATTTGTGATTTTTCCATCCCAGGGAATTTAGCAATCTCTATCCTAACTAAAAAGGTTACACAATAACTAATATATGTTTAAGTTTTCAATATTTTGTCCTAACACCAAAGGATGATAATTAATCATCATAGTGTTGGTGTTTGGACGATCTGTTCTAACATATCACTAAATAAGTCATTCGCCTTCTACCAAAATTGTTTTGTAATAGGACAATCCCACTATATATGTGTGCACACTGCTATTGAGTCCCTCCAGCAGTTTGCACTAATAGCTTGATCCAAAGAGGGTCAAGTAGCAAGAGTACCCTAAATTAAAGCCATTTTGTTTCATTGACAGTGCAATGCATTTCAGAAGGTTCAATTTGCTCCTGGTCCATTGCTCCAGGGTAATGCCAGCATTCAAGTCCCTTTCCTAATTTTACCACAACCTTTTGCTATTTTCACAGAGAAGAATAATAAATAACTTATTGATTTTTAGGGAAGCCCCACAACTATTGAATGTATACATAAACATACTTTCAAACAGGTTGGGAAGTCTTGTTGTTGCCCATTTTTTATGTGTTTGTTTATTTTAAGCTGGGGGTATGCAGCCAAAAATATTCTGAGGTATTCATTCTCTCCTTTCAAAACAACATTTTCCCCAATCCAGTCTGTACCAGAACAATAGACATCAAGTTGTACGCCTTCCTACAATAGGAAAATGTGTCTTGTATTCATTTTTAAACAGTATTGATTTATTTCTAAATTTGAAGTCTAGCCATACAGTATACATTTGTACCTCAACAAATGAATTAGCACATATGATTTCTGTGCAAATAGGTACCCTTTGTCATTATCTGTACCTGTATTAAATTTTAAACCATTGCTTGAAGTTGATTTACAAACTGCCTCATTCAAAATTAATCAGCACTTTTTTAGATTTCTTAAAGAGAAAAAAAAGGACTTTAGTAATTAAAGCAGTCTAAATCTTATCACCTGGTTAAGAGCATAACAGATTTTTGCAACAGTTTATATACAGTCCATTGCAATGAGACCTTTTAAATGATAATAAGATTAACTCCATTGTTTACCCTTTGCTCATCTGATAAGAAACCTCTCTCCCCAGACTGCTGAAATATCCTTAGTCTTTTGACACCATTGAGCTATTGAATCTCTATTATGATTAGTGATGAATGAATTGGTGTGAAAATCAAGGCTCTCCCTTGCATGGCTACCAAAGCAGAACAGTATGGGAGAATATAGCACAGAACATTAGATGAACGCGGGTACAGATTGATTCAGTTAATGTAAAAATGGATCTACAACAGTGGTGGAGTGTTGTGGGTGTCTTTGAATGACTGGTTGAGCCAGGATCAGAGACAGTGTATTCTACTGTTAATGGGGCGTGCCTTCAATCCTGGGAGATGTCTTTTTGATTATTGCTCTCAATCCTATGACTCTAAGGTAGGCACGGTCTGGACAACAAGAATCAGTCTCCCACAAATAAGATCATTTAAGATTATCAGAGGAGGCCCTCCACTTTGTCCCATTACCAGTGCAGGCACAACAGATGAGGATATGAGAGAGGGTCATCTTTGTGTCAGATATAGGTCCAAGACTAAAAAAGAAGATTTTGCAAGTGTTAAAAAACAACAGCAAGTCTTTCTCATTACTCAAAAGTAGCTAAAACAGAATGTGTGCAGTTTAATGAAATAAATGAGACACTGACTGGCCACTGTACATATCTTTTATGTGAGTGGACTCGATCCACATTTGCCAGTCAATTGAGACGTACAAGATAATGCAGGGTATGAGTAAAGTGGATAGAGGGACGCTCTTCTCCCTCTCACATAATACCAGAACTAGGGGACATCCATTCAGATTGAGGGCTAGGAGAGTAAGAACAGACAAAAGAAAATATTTTTTTCACCCAGCACGTTGCTAGTCTGTGGAACTCCATGCCACAGGATATGGTGATGGCATCTGGCCTGGATGCCTTCAAAAGGGGATTGGACAGATTCCTGGAGGAAAAGTCCATCACAGGTTACAAACCATGATGGAGATGTGTAATCTCCTGGCTGAAAACCGGGGTACTTCAAGGACCAGATGCAGGGGAGTGGTATCAGGAGACAGATATCTAGTCTCATGCACTCCCAGACACATCTAGTGGGGTCACTGTGAGATACAGGAAGTTGGACTAGATGGGCCTTTGGCCTGATCCAGCATGGCTCTTCTTATGTTCTTATGTTCTTAAATGCATGTCATTCACTCAGTGAGATCATTTGACAGTTTATTTATTTATTTATTTATTTTATTGTTGTATTTATATCCCACTTATCTTCTACAAGTAGAACAGTTGAGCATATTCCCTGCTCACAAATCTGTAAAACATTCTCCTCCACATCTGGGGCGCAGTCTGCGATAGTCAATGTTTCAGCACGACCTCCATCCAATTCACATCACGCTCAACAAGATTCCAGGCTCCTGAAGGGCTGGCACACTTTGGACCCCTCCCTCATCCCCTACCCATTTCACACATTGCCTTTGATCACTGTCGTAACTTTTCACAGTTCTAAGAACGTTCAGTTTGTGGAATCCTGCTACTGTGTTTCTTTCTTTAAAGAACCACAAACCCTATTCACAGCTACTTTCTCCGGAAGGGAAGGACTTGCCATCAATGACAATGTTAAGTGTCAAATACTTTCTCAATGGTTTGAGACTGTGAAGGATGATTGGTCGTGTTGCGATGGGGGTCATACAAATTCATTACTCAGGGAACAAGAAGAGATCTTTTATGGCACAGAATTGGACCCTTCTAGAATATGGCATGAGAAGAGGAGTAACTGTACAGTACCAGTTTTGCAACATTCTTGTAAAATAAAAGGACAACACAGCCTTAGAGACAGGAAATGTTAGAGGTTTGAACTACAACTGACAGCCCACCAGTTGCCATAAGCGAGAGTTTGTAGCCACTGTTTTGCACAGTCCTGCTATTTCATAATGGTTGTTATACAAAGTTGCTTCTGAGTTAAGGTGACCTTGTGAGTAAAGGTGGGACCCCCCCCCTCCCAGTGTGGTGTTGTGAATAAAGTGACAGACCAGGATACAAGAGGCTGGGTTCAAGTCCTGTCTCTGCTATGGAAACCTATGGCAGTATGGAACTGGTAAAATAAAACCCCTCTCCTTAAGTGTCTCACTTATCTTGAAAGCCCTTGTTGCTGTTTATTTATTTATCTAAAATATTTTACCCTGCCTTTCTCCTAAAAAAAACAAAAGACCCCATGTCGCTTACACTATTAAAAACGCAACATCAAAAACTAAAATCATTACATTATTCAAATAATAAAGAAGAATGATTACAATATATTTTAAATGGTAAACTAAAGCATTACAAAAAATAACAGATCTAGGAGCAACAAAATATGAACCATCCTGCTTATTGTCTCCTAGACTGTTGGTTCCAACTTGAGAGCAGATGAAATGAGCTCAGGCTGTCACTTCCTCTTTGAGTTAGTTCATCTCCTGCCAGGTCTTCCTCTTTTCCCCTTGCCTTAATATAAGAATGAGAAGACCCATGCTGGATCAGGCCAAAGGCCCATCTAGTCCAGCTTCCTATATCTCACAGACCTGGTAGTTTAACCCACAGTGATTCTATGGTGGCATGATACCCACCCTCAATCTCCATTCTGCTGAATTTTACCCCTTCTTTGACATAGATGGCCTTTCCACCTCCAACCCACCCCTCACTATCCCTTCTAAGTATAGAGTTTATAATCTGGGATTGCGGTATCCCACTGGTTCTCCGCATCCCACCAGGTTTCTCTTATGGCTGTTATATCAATGTTATCCCTAGCTGCCAAATGTTCAAGTTCTCCCATCTTTGCTTGGAGGCTTCGAGCAGGCAAATGTGCATAGAATTACACCCCTGATGACACAGGATGTTAATGCCTAACTGAAAAAATGTACAATTGTTGCAAGCCTCCCTGCTTCTCTGCTGATCTCACACAGAATTACATTGATTCTTTGCTCTCCTTTCAAATAGCTCAGGGCTGGAAAGATACAATAATATGTGCCAGCCGCTTCTCTTTCCCAGGTAGACGTCCTACTGTCTGGTTCCCAGCTTCGATGAAATATTGTGTTCATTTTCTACCTGTCTGACCTTTTTCTGGAAGCTGCAAGGCTCTATCCTAGGGGTGGTTGTTGTTTTTGAAATTACTTTGAAAGTGTGACTGGGAAAGAAGTTCTATTTTCATCCCCCTGCTTGTTGCAGTCTGCATGGGGAAAAGGCTGTTTGAAGTGGGAAGTTTCTGCTACACAGAAGCCTCTGCACATTTTGGTATCCAGAAAAAGCATAATTTCTGATCGTAGTGGGGGCACTCCATACGCAGCGGAGTGGTGTCAATGACAGGCAGGAGGTGGGGCTAAATCTCTCTTCCTACTAATGCTTTCAAAGTGAGCCAATTTTTGCAAACTAAATAGGACTCAGCCCTCTTGAAGTACATTCATGAGATAGGGAATGAAACGCTTTATCCTTCAGTACATTTTTTTTTGTACAGGCATATGCATTAACATGAAAACTTGCTGGGGGAGATGCCACCCCACCCACTTTTGCTGTCACACTTACAATTTGCCAAATTAGGGGTAGCTTTGTGGACAAATTGGAGGTAAAAAAAATTCAGTGAGTGGGCTTTGAGATTCCACAGAAGAGTGGTATTGGACAGAAACAGCAATTGTCCTTATTTTTCTTACTTTTTCAAACTCCTTTAAAAATGTGGAAAAGAGTGGCCATAGGGCAGGCATGTCCAAACTTCAGCTCTCCAGATGTTTGGGACAACAACTCCCACAGTCCTTTGCCATTGGAAATGCAGGTTTGGAATTCTGGGAGTTGTTGTCCAAAACATCAGGAGGCCTGAAGTTTGGACATGCCTGCCATAGGTAGTCACTGTTAAGAGGTCCATATGGAAAGGCAGGGCAAGGATTCAGTACTTTTAATGGATTAGTGGCAGATGGAAAAACAAATTCTGAAGCCCCCCCTTTTATTGCAAACTACAGGAGCCCTCTTCTCCATTTCATGTGTCTGCAGCTGCCCCCCCCCCCGACCTGCCCACTTTGCAGCTTCTGTGAACACTGCACGCAAGAAGATCACTAATAGGAAATAATAGGAAATAAAATCAACCAGGGTCTGACCAGGAAGATTACATGCATGCAGATGGCAGTGAATCAGTTTTCCCCCTCTTGACTTGCACGACTGAACACACAACTAGCAGGTGGCTATTTCCTTCACCTGAGGGAGCAGAGAAGCAAAACAGTCAGACAGCAACACTGGGAAGCCCACATGCCCAGCTTCTGACTTAACTGCAGGGATCCAGGAACAATGTCTTTCTACAGATGGGTGGTTGCAGCCTCAGGTGGAATGCTTTGTTTAATGCTGGTTCCTATGCCTCTAAAAAGATATTGGAGAACTGGGGAAGTGCAAAACAGGGTAGTGAAAACCCTGAGAGGGGAGAGCCCAGCATCCCTGCTTGGAAAGTACTTACTGTTGTTTGTGTATACAGTATTGTGCCCCAGAATGTCAGCCCTCAACTACTGCAACCCTTAAAAGGCTTTCAAAGTAAGTGTGATATTTAAGGAGCCTCCAGTGAATCACCATGACCAAGTGTGGTTTATCTGGAGTTCTACCTCTTCACTCTATCTGCTACATTACAGTAGGACCACCGTATCCACTGATTCATTATCCTATGATTCAGTTATCCACGGTTGGCAAAGGAACAAATAAATACATAATCCAGCAGCTGCCAAGCAAGCTACTGTCATAAAACAGCAGCTGTAAAGCAAGCTACTGCCACAAACATCTGCCATAAAGCAAGCTACTGTCACAAAACAGCAGTGGTAACAAAATCTACTGTCATAAAATAGCAGATTTGGAGATTTTTGGTGTTCCCTCTTATCCAGGGTTTTCATTATCCACAGGAAGGGCTGGAACCAATCCCCAGCAGATACTGGGGTCCTACTGTACTAGTAGTTTTCGGGAAGTAAGGGAAGACATATTAGAGTTGTATTGTGTATGGTGTGTGGAAAATGTATAGGGAGCTGTTTTGTTCTTTCTCCACTGCTGCCAAACCCAGGGCCGTCCACTGGATGAAGGTTAGGACATTTGTGACAAAGGAAGAAACTTCTTCACGCATAGCTGAACTGCAGAAGTCACAATTTCAAGGTGGAGTGAGGGCTGCCAACAGTTGTAGGGCTATCCTTGGTTACTAATTGTGACAGGCTATCGATCACCTCCAATCTGAGGGCAGAGAAAGATATCAGTTGCTGTTTCTGAGGCGTTTTCTATGGTACCTTCCCAAATACTGGTCCTTGAATAGTAACTATGGAGGAAGACAGTTGGTTTTAGTTTACTTGTGAGATTTCTAGAAGTATCTGGTTCGCTGCTGTGGGAAACCTAAAGGTTGCCAGATTACATGGGCTCCTGATAGAATCCAGCAAGCCTCGTCTTATTTTATTGTCTTCCTAAGAATGGGTTTATTATGGTTGTCTTTTTACTGCTAGGGAGGGGTACAGTGGGAATGTTTTGCCTCAGGGGCTGAAATAACCTGATCAGTCTTAGATACTAAGTCTCTGCGTGTTCTGTGTTGCCAAGCTGGAACCGATTTATAGAGACCCTACTAGGGCTTTCGAGGCAAATTTCATATTTAAGGAGTGGCTTTACCAGTTCCACCACCATCCCAGTTGTGTTTCCATAGCCAAGTGCCGATTTGAACCCTGTTCTTCAGACTCCTAGTCCCTCACTCTGCCCACTAGACCACACTGGGAACCCTTGTGACAGTAAGTATGTTGATGTAAAACCTAAATTATCTACTCTCGCGCATACAGTAGATGGAAATAAGTAGATGGAGTACATCAACTGCTGAATGGTGACCCAGTTCTTATGTAAATCCCATTTATTCCATAGGCCCATTCTAATTGGGAGTAACAATGTGATTTAAGCTTTTGGGCCCAGCACCTGTGATTTAAGCTTTTGAGCTGAGCACCAGATTTAATCAGGAAAATAACTTGACCTGCTACTGGCTTCACTGTAGGTAACTGGGGAATTCTGACAGACTGACTGATAGATAGATATGCACGTATATCTTTAGGGCAGTTGCTTCTTCCCACAGTACATATTAAGCTGGAAATTCACTGTCACCGATATGGTGGAGGCTACTACTTTAGTAGTTTATTTATTTATTTATTATAGAGTATTTTTACCCCACTTTTCTCCTTGGAAAAGGAACCAAGGTGGCTTACAGTAATAAGAGATAATATACAGTCCAGTACAATTAAGACATGTTCAAGTACTAAGGACAGGGAATTGAGGGACATCTTACAGCATTAATAGACAACATTACATTAAAGCTACAAGAGAATACCAGCAGTTAAAAGGAGAGTAAAGTTCTATGAAGTTTAGGGTCAAGCTACAACAAATTGAGAAAAACCCAATCTGTTGATATAGCTGTGCTATACCACTTGAGATTTCAAATGTGGTTTGACATATTTTCATGCATAATAATAATAATAATAATAATAATAATAATAATAATAATAATAATAATAATAATAATAATAATAATAATAATAATAATAATAATATGATTGAAAATGAGCATGCAAAATTTCTTTGGGATTCCGAATACAGACAGACAGGGTTTTGGAGCATAATACCCCGGATATTGTGATTGTGGAGAAGAAAAAAAGTGTGGATCATTGAACTTGCTATACCAGATGATAGTAGAGTCACCGAGAAACAACTTGAAAAAAATAAATGATATCAGTATCTGAAAATTGAACTTCAGAGACTCCAGCATAAACCGGTACAGGTGGTCCCAGTGGTAATCAGCACGCTGGGTGCAGTGACCAAAGAGCTAAGCAAGTATTTATAAGAAATTGGACTTCACAAAGTCACCATCAGTCAGATGCAGAAAGCCCGCCTACTGGGATCTGCTTGCATAATTCGCTGATACATTACATAGTCCCAAACGCTTGGGAACCGTTAGACTCGTGATTCGTAATACAAAATCCAGTGTAGTTAGCTGTGTGATAATTTCACCACCACCACCACCACCACCACAATCATCATCATCATCATGCAAAATTTCTTTGGGACTTCCGAATACAGACAGACAGACTCATTGGCTCTCTATGTGCAGATACCAGAGAACAGAGTCAGGCTACTTCATTGCCAGGATGGAGCAAAGAGACATGTCCATGCCAAGAGTGGCAGATGTAGATGCTGTCACCAGTGATACGGTAGTTGCAGGCGCCATTCTGCTCCAGCCTACACACACCTTTTCTCAGCAAAGAGGAATCTCCTCCAAACTGGAATGCTTTATATGTACTGGCTGCAAATGTCTTTATTGAAAATATTTTATCCTGCCTTTCAACTTAAATAAAAAAAGGGGAGGGGAGGCAAGGTAGCTTGCATCATTAAGAACACAGTATTAAAAGCTACAAACAGTAAATTATTCAAATGTTAAAGAATGAATTGAAATGTTAGGTAAAAGCGTAACTAACAGATTTAGAAGCAAGGCAAACCGTTATCTAAGTATTTTCTCTTAGGCAGGCAGTCATTAAGGAAAAACCTGCCTGAAGAGAAAGGTCTTGGCCTGTTTACAAACAAACAAACAAACAAACAAACAAACAAACAAATAAATAAATAAATAAATAAATAAATAAATAAATAAATAAATGGAACGGGCTTGGCCTCCTGTGGGAGGGAGTGGAAAGAACCATATTCTTCCCAGATAAGCCCACATTCTTCTTTAATTCTGATACAAGAACAGAAACAACAACAGAGCAACTCTGAGGAAAAGCCCCCTGAAAGAATTCCTGGTGATGGGAACCATCAAGGTGGAGCCCGCCTTGAACTTATCAGGCATCCCTGCAAATTCCAAGCACCTGATGGAATGCGGAACAGCTTCAAATCCATCTCAAAAGGTTGGCTTGGGAGAGCTAAATGGGGAGGGGGGAGGCACCAGTGACAACAAACTTAATCTGTATGTCGCTTGTGTGATACTCAGCCAATTTAATAGAGCCAGTTTATGAACTTTGCCAGCCATCCCGCTTGGCTTTTTAAAACCATCAAGAAAACTTTCACAGCGCTCTTTTCTAAGGGTCGTGGCCTCTTAATGGAAAGGCTGTGGCCACAACTTGAAAATGACTGCATTTTGCACTGTAAATGTAAAAAACGAATGGGGAGAAAATTCATGCCCATTTTGCATCTATTCCCTTGGATGGAAATTGTAGTATATTTTACTTTGAACACATGACTATAATTTTAGAATGCAATTCAGGTAAGCTAGCAAAGAACTTGGTAATAATCAGATCTGATTCAATACGATTTGCCTACGAATTATCACGGAAGTCAGACCATTTACTCATCTGTCAAGAAAAATTAATATTTTTGACACTCCTTAATTTTTTTTACACACCCAATTTTATACCACTTTTTACATTTAAGAGGCAATCTTACCTTTTTTAATAGTAGGTGTCAAGGTCAGAGTTTTCAAAAACAATAATAATATAAGTTCTGATGTTTTTAAAACTGTTGAAAATCTGTCAAATGTGTCCGTATTTGTTTCTGGCAGGATCTCAAACAGGTTGAAAATGACTGGCTCATATTGTTTTAGCAGACTAAAAGGTGGTGGAAGTGGGGAGTCTCAGCATTTCAAACCCTACATTTTAAGCTGTATTTTTAAAATGTTCTTGCATTTGCTTTTTCCATGTGAAAACTTCTTTGGCAATTGCTGCAATTCAAGGCAAACCTAAGAGATTATAAATCCCACTGGAACGAATAGAAATTACACGCACTTAACTATGTGATCGATGGTAACAACATTATTACTCTCTGGGAACAGAGAAAACTATAGAGGGCTGTAAAGATAGCTAACATCTCATCTTTAAATTTGGTGGCTTTAATTATGGACCTGAGAACTTTTCCCCCTTTGAGATCTGGGGCAGTGATAAAGACAGTTGGAAAGAACAAATTTAAACTGGAATCAGGTTCACCACCTCTTGACATGTGGCTAGTTAGTAACAGAAGCTTTTCCTGCCATATAGAAAAGCTGTGCTTCATTATTTTAATTGGGAGAAAGAAGACATAAATAAATGATAAATGAAATTGTCACAACAAGGCCTTGTGCAATGTCCATCTATTGTACTAGTCCGACAAACACCTTTCTCTGAAGAGAATGTTCTTATCCCTGATTCTAGTTTGTACATGTTCTTTTCAGTCAGCCAAACTCCTGTATGCTTTTACACCTTTGTACTCAAATGTTGGTTTCACTCTGTTGATTGGAGCTTAATCTTAAATGTTGCTAAGGAGCCTTGTGGTGAAGTGGCTAACCTGAGTTCAAACCTGATAGACTCAGATAGCTGCCTAGGTTGACTCAGCCTTCCATCTTTCTGGGGTTTGTGAACTGAGTACCAAACTGGAAGGGAGGGGATGATGCAATGTATACCTTGCATAATTAAACTGCACGCTGTCCAGAGAGTGCTTTTAGCATTATGAGACAGTATATAAAGAGCAGGCTTCACTTTACGTTGCCTTGCATAGATTGGTCACAGTTCTTTCCAGTTCCCTAAAATTGTGAGGCCAAAACTTGAGCATCTAGGGGAATTGGGAGGGTGCTTGTGATGTCCCAGACACAAACCTTTACCCAAAATGGCCCAGAATTCTTTGCATGTGCATGAAAGGGAGAAAGGCAATATAGATTCCTGCTTTAACACCTAAACAAAAAATTCAGTTCATTGCTGAATAGCTTCACACTGAGCCAGTGAGCCATAGGTCTGGTTGGGAATGGGAAGGAGAAGAGCAGGTGGGTATTATGGCCACTGGACACAGTAAGACCAACCTTTCAACTTCTCCAGCAATGCTTGCCTTGAGACATGGCTCCCCACTTGGAGACCCAGAGAAGGAGTCCCCTAAAACATTAACCAATGCTCACAGATCTGGTCTCTAGCTGTGACGTCACCCCTTTCACAGACTGAGTTTTCTTAGGCACAACCAGGTTTATTTCGACATCCCACTGCTGTGCCACTAAATTGTGACGACACCTCCTTTTTACACACTGAATTCTGTGATGGAAATGGTACTGCTGCCACCTTTTATTTACTTAATAATGCTGCCACCTTTTAAACTCGTCGCCTCATGAATTGGGACAGACTCAGATGAATAATATAAAAATAATAACAAAGTTTATTGAGAAGATAATAAATATAACGATATCTGAGGATGGTATGTGTTGCCTTTAACATATACTGTAATACATTTAATCAGCTCTACAAGCCTCCCTGTCTTCAATACCTAGTAAACAGTATAGCCCTCACTGCCTGACAGAACTCTCAGAGAACAGTGCTCTCTCCCAGCACTCACTCTCAACTTAACTGAACTCTCCTTAACTGCCTAGGCTCCACCCTTTTTATATCATACCATTCACCGCCCTCCTGCTGGGATTGGCTGATGATTTGTATATTCATTACTCCTGTTTCCAGGGTTTTTGTCACACTAGCCACCATCTGCACTTGTAAGGGGTTATGGGAATTGTCTAGAACAGTGTTGGCAAACCAATGGCATGGGTGCCAAAGGTGGCACTCAGAGCCCTTTCTGTGGGCACCTTCACAGCCACCTGTATCCAGGTTAAATTGCTGTATTGGCACTTTGGATCACAGTTTGGGCATTCGGTCTCTAAAAGGTTTGCCATCACTGGTCTAGAACAACCATTCTCAATGGTGTCCCTATGGCCCCTGTGGGGGGCTGGCACATTTGAAGGGGAGGGGCACAAACTGGAATTGGTTCTTCACACATGGCCTTATAATGTTTGTTAGATGACTTAAACAATCCTGATTTAGCCCGTATTGCTTTCATATTGTGCTTATGGCCAAAAGAAGAGGTTGGCTGGTCTAGAACATCTGGCAGGCCAAGGTTTTTCCACCCTTGATTTAAATCAAACCTGCTCTATAAATAATTATCTTTTTTAATGGAAAAGAATTAGTACTTGAGCGATTCATAGCCTGCTTTTCAGTCCAAGTATGCAGAGTGGAATGGAAACATCATACAAGTGAAATTTTAAGATCCACATTAAACCCCAACTCACCAAAGTATCATGTGAATGTGATTGGCAGTCCTTGTTGCTCAACAGCATGTCTGTAAGTCTCACATATCAGCGTTTGTCCAAACTGTATATACAAATACTGTATCGAAAAGTGAAGAGTTAAACTGGATCACGTGCCTTGGAAGTGTATGAATCAGGACCCTCCACAATAGGGCAAATTTTTGAGACTTGGCAAATATTTTATTGCTTGTAGTCCTGGGCTGTTACAAGCAAAGCAACACACAATCAAACAGTAAAGCTTCCCAAACTCTCACTTGGCATACCAGCGACAACTAAACCTATTCCTTTCATAGGTCTGTATGGATGTACTATATATGCTCTTTAAAGATTCCATGGAATAACTTGTACTTCTTCCTGCTGTCATATCCCCTACTCTGACTTATTAGAATGTTAAATTGCCTTTAGTGGGATGCACCATTGGGATTTGGCCTTGTGTTGGTCTGTGATGGGCCTGTTGGCTCTTTGTATTATATTTTATTTGTATTTTGTTTTCCTCTGCTGGTCTATGACCATAATAAAGATTTGATTGATTGATTGATTGAAACCTACTCTGTAATAATAACTTAAACAATTCTTCATCATCATCGTAGAGGTGCAGAACTGGAAGGAACCCCGAAGATCATCAAGCCCACCCCTTTAAAGCGGGCACAGCTGGGAATCAAACTCCCAACCTTTGGCTTGGCAGCCAGAGGTCTAAACCATTGGGCAGTCCAGCTTGTTTCTGAATTCCCTTGCTGGGGTTAAAAGAATTCACCTTCCAACAGCAGGAACGAGGCAGCTTAGTAGAAAGCATTTATTCCCACAGCTCTTTGGTGGGGCAGACCAAATAATTTAGATCTGAATGCACCTGGTGGGGCAGAAATGTGGGCACCAGGGGAAGGGAGGTGGAAGATGTGGTGCTGTGGAGGAATCCAGGCTCCAGAAACAAGAACTCCCCTTCCCCCTGCCTTTGTCCAAGGCCTGGCATCTTTGGGAGTCAATGGACTGTTACCTTGTTAAACCAGTCTTGCAGAAAACTGTCTCCAGTCAAACAATAGTCTTCTCAGCAAAAGTGTCAGCTCATCCCCTCCCCTTCATTCACTTCAAAGGCTTCGTGGGGCTTATGTAAATGCAACCATTATTAAACAGAGCAATCTACATTATTAAGCCAGGCAGTCTAAGCACCACTTGTCCTCATGTTTTCTTTGCATTTGTTTGGTGATTTAGCATGTGTGTTTTTTAAATGCTACCTGAGTTAATTATCTCATCTCAGTGCATGCAAATTAATTAAGTTGTCTTGGTTTTGGTAGGAACACTGCTTCACAGATCCAAAAAAAGCCACTTGCTACAAGCCGGTCTTAGAACTGTCCTACATATCAATAATTAAGATTTATATACATTTCAGTTGTCCTATCTCAGTAAAACCTGCTTGTCCCCCCCCCCCCACACACAGCCTGTAACAATTTTATCACCATATTGGGGAAAGAGTGGGTTGATACAACAGTCCCTAGTGGTTCTGCAACTACACAGTACAAACCAACATACAAGGTTTCCTCCTCCAATGAATACCTGGTATGAAATGTATATCCCATCACCTATTATATTGCACACCTCATTCTGCTACTATATGTCTGAAGAAGTAGACGCGTCCACGAAACGTTACGTTAAAATATGAAAGTTAGTCTTTAAGGTGCCACATGTTTTGTGTCTTTTGTTTTGTTTTTCTTTGATTTTTGCCTGAAATTCTTGAAAAGACTAACATGGCTGCCCTCTATGAAACTCCTCCACCCGTAGAGCAACAGTTCCTCATCTTTGGGTCCCCAGATGTTCTTGGACCACAACTCCCAGAAATCCTGGCCACCACAGCTTGTAGTGAAGGCTTCCAGGAGTTTAAGTCCAAAAATATCTAGAGACTCAAGGTTGGGAACCACTGCATCAGTGGGAGAGTATGGCAGCCAATACAGTCAGATACTGAGAGGCTTTTGCCATGGTTTCCATCTGTTCCTTTAGGCCAGTGGTGTCCAAACTTTAGCCCTCGAGATGTTTGGACCACAACTCCCACAGTCCTTTGTCATATGATTCTATGACAATCTAGGCTTGGAATTTTGGGAGTTGTGGTCCAAAACATCTGGAGGACTGAAGTTTGGACACCCCGAGTTTAGGCCACCTCCCCCCCAGCCCTATCCTTCTCTTAAACCAAGGAGGACTGTACACCAAAGAGTCAACCAAGTTTCACCTGAATTGGCTTGTGCAGCAAAGTCACTCAAACTTTTGTATTTTGCTTCCCACCAGTCATTTTTTCAAAGAATCTGGGTCCCACCACAATTGAAATAAAAAGTCCTCTTTTTTCCAAGACAGACATCAACATGTTTACACGTTTTTTTTAATTATATCTAAAGCAGGCATGTCCAAACTTAGTCCCTCCAGATGTTTTGGACCACAACTCCCACAGTCCTTTGCCATTGGAAATACAGGCTTGGAATTCTGGGAGTTGTGGTCCAAAACATCAGGAGGGCCAAAATTTGGACATGCCTGATCTAAAGTATGCAATGCATTGGTGGCTAGGGAAGTTTCTCCAGATTAGCAAGCAACGCAAAAGAAAGTATTCTGCTTATATACCACCCCATACCACTTCAAGTAGTTTCAGGGCAGTTTACAGTGTTAATTACAGTATGCAGGCTACACATCCCCCCCCAGCAAGGTCATTTTACTGACCTTGGAAGAATGGAAGGCTGAGTCAACCATGAGCCAGCTACCTGGGATTGAACCCCAGGTCGTGAGCACAGAAGAGATCTTAAAGGGGCCAGAAACCTACTTATGTGATTGCATTACAGCAATCCTATTAGACCAGTGGTTTCCTCAAAAGTTCCTGGACTACAACTCCCAGAAATCCCACCCAGCACAGCTAGTGATTAAGGCTTCTCAGAGTTTTAGTTCAGGAACATCTAAAGACCCAAGGCTGGGATCCACTGAAGTAGACTATTTGTTGCACACTCAAGTCCAAGTTTCTCTTAGCATCCAAGTTGAGAAATCAGAGGTGGATAATCTGTGGCATGAAATATAGTAAAATAAATAAAAGGTGTGATCACCAGGAGACAGTATTTGGAAGAGAGCATGGAAATCCAAGGAAAGTGGATGCCTAGTCATTGTTTTTAGATGTCTTCATCCCATTTAGACTACTGTGGGTTCCATTCCCTATTCCAGATCTTCCAGGGCACATTTCACCATAGATGCTGGCCACAGAGATTTCTGAAGACATCAAGTGATTCAGTTGTGCAGGCTTATGGATGAAAGCAGCATTGCACTTGGAAATTACCCAAACCATGACCACACCGCCATTAGTCACAGTCTGTACTGAAAGGCACAACTCTGCCCTAGCAAATAGGAACTCTTTCCCCACACTTCCAACAAGGACATCAGGACACTGCTGAGAGTTCAAGGCTTGCCCTGATGAGGTTGGAAAGTCAAGTCCTTTCAGAAGGTCAACATGAATTTAAAGAAACCCAGTCTAGATGAACAACTACTTCATCAAGCAGTGATTCTTTTCAGGCTGAAACCAGAAAAGAGCTAGTACAACCTGAGTCACTCAAGAGACAGGATAATCCTGTCACATATGGCTGTATCAGTTTCTACAGGGGACAATAAAGATGATTGCTGTATTCTAGTTTTAAAACATCCAAGAATATTTGTTCTGGTTTCAGAAGGTCATAATAATCATGTGAAGTATGGAAACATATGGAGCCTATAACTGTTACTCATACTCAAAAGCCATTTGCAAAAATTTATTGATAGGCCAACCACTCTAAAACTTATTAAACTCAAAGAGGTTTCCTCATTCCTTCACATTCTCATGAAATCAATGGTATCACTCACATGGTTGTTTCTTTTCATGATCAATGCTAGGAAATCAAAGAGTAGACCAGATGTTTCTGAAAGATATTTTAATATCTGAAAAGTAATCAATGGCTGATATTCATTATTGAAAGATAGCTTGTTGCATTGCTTATGTACTGATTTTTAATGTTTGTTTCATTTTTTAAAAAAATCTAAGGATTGATAAAGGAATGCTATAACACTTGAAACAAAGTCCAGCCAACATGCTTCTTAAAAGACATTTTTTAAAATAGCTTCCAAAAGTTACTAGAAGATTTACTCATTTACATCAATATAACATATTCATTTCCACTTGAGATGTTACTTTGGAAATGTGCCTTTCCCAAAGTTAAATGTTGTGTTATTGGAAGCCATTACATCCAAGGCCCATTTTATTGGTGTTTTTTCTCCAGGAAGATGTCTGTAACTTAAACAAACACAGGAAAAGTGAAACCTTTCCATCTGTACAATGTGGTAACAGGCTATGTTTCATGTGAAGACACCAGTGCTTCCTCTTCTGCATTTTGTTAGGACATAGGATGGAAAGAAGAAAACTCTGAGGGAAGAAAACATATGCAAACTCCCCCGCAACTTGAAATATTTTACACGAATTACCTCTAAAACAATTGTACACATTTCAAATTATTTAAACCACTTTATACTGTTCTTACCAAACCTATTCCTGAAATCTCCAGATACTGTATAGGTTGGGATATGTTCTAAATGTTCTAAATAAATACATAATACAGGGGATACTTATATAACAAACAGTTTGTATAATATAAAATCTGTACAACATAAAAAATTCAGGAGGTAGGGGAAATTTGCTTAACAGAATCGCCTATGGGGCGAATCCGTACAACATAAAAATGGTCGCAATTAGGGATTACTGTTTTCAATGCATTCCTATGGGAAATTTGTATAAAGGAAAATTTGCTGAACAGAATTTCATTTGGAACGAAATAATTCCTTTATACGAGGTACCACTGTAACAAGCTTTACTTGTCATAGATTTTTGTAGGTGGTAGCTCACTTCATTAGAGGCAGCACACAAACATTGATGCCACAGAAAACATGATAGTCTCTCGAGCAGTGGTTCCTATCTTGGGTCCCAGGTATTCTTGGAGTAAAAGTCCCCAAAGCCTTCACCACTAGCTCTGCTGGTCATGATTTTTGGCAGTTCATGGCTAGAGTTTCATAAGATTATTTCTAGTTTCTGCTCCACAAGACTGATACTGTACATCCACACACAACCCTTAGAAATATCTGTGAGTAAGAAAGAAGTAACACTGAAGCATGAGATATTTTCTCAACAGCTGGAAACTTTTACCTCCTCCGCACAAACAAAGATTGTAGGCAAGCATTTTTCCACACCTTGATTAAAATTTGATAGGATTACCAAGGTAAAGCCTATCCAGATAAAATTGGAACAAAGGACCATGCACCGACTCTTGATCAAACTGTTCTCTGGAAGGTTGCTCTCTGGAGATTGCAGGGCATGCTGGGATATTCTTCATCTCAGAACACTGACATGACAATACCAATATAATGAGTAGGCTTGTCTCCACAGCCCTTAATTACTATGGGTGGAATGGCATGGCAGTAGTGCTAATTAACTCAAGCACACTAATTTATACTGTAGGAACATTAAACACACTTGATTATGTTTACCTGACCATCAGATAATAAATGCTCTATGATTGTTCTCATGAAACTGTTGACATGTGGTTAGGCCTTCCTTTATAGAAGGAGAAAGGCTAGTTAAAGATTTTGCGGCCATTTTGGAAAGCTTTTGCCCAAACCCCAGGGAATAGGGATGTATTGTGGTTATCTAGGAGTTGTAAAAAAGCACTCTGCATGCCCTTGAAAACAAACATTTTAATTATTATTTTATATGCCCCTTGGTTAGTCAAATAAGTTATTGGGCTTCGTGTGTAGTTTGTAATCTATAATCTATGAAGATCATGCTGTATTTTTTAAAAATGCTTTGTTTTTCTTTGTTTGAAGATGCAGCGTATTCTTTCCATCCCATCTTCAGGAAAATCTTTTTCATGTTCTCAGACTTTGCAGCTGGAAAACTTCCATCACAATTTTCAAGTGGTAATAACAAAACTTTAGATTTTTAGAACTAGATGCTTGGCTTTATCCTTGTATTCACTAGGTTTCAGGGGAGATTTCAGCATATACAGTGGTACCTTGTATAAAGGAATTAATTCATTCCAAATGAAATTATGTTAAGCAAATTTTCCTTTATACAAATTCCCATAGGAATGCATTAAAAACAGAGTGATCCCATTTTTATGTTGTACAGATTTGCCCCATAGACGATTATGTTAAGCAAATTTTTCCTATCTCCGGAATTTTTTATGTTGTACAAATTTTATGTTATACAAGCTGTATGTTATACAAGGGTCCACTGTAGTTGCATTGGGTATTCTTTAGGACTGTTCAAATGTTTGAGGAAATTATTTTGGTTTTGACTAAAAAATTATTTCAGTCAAAATCAAAATAGTTCCCTCAAATAATTTCTTCTTTCTCTAGATAGATAGATAGATAGATAGATAGATAGATAGATAGATAGATAGATAGATAGATAGATAGATAGATAGATAGATA
>JAHTLZ010000129.1:94087854-94142680 GCA_023846285.1 Phrynocephalus versicolor
TTTATTTATTTATTTATTTATTTATTTATTTATTTATTTATTTATTTATTTATTTCTATACTGCCCATCTTCAAGAAGAACTCCGGGCGGTTTACATCAATATAAAGAAACAGTACAGCAACATATGCAAACTACCAGTAAAACAATACTCTCAAATATAATAAGCTAAACAAAACAAATGCAACTAAAATGAAAACACCAGCAAGGCTAAAGGTCCCAGAAAAAAAAAGTTTATTAACAGTCGCCAAATGCCTCTATAAAGAGCAACGTTTTTAGAGCTCTCTTAAAGGCAGGCAGGGACTCTGCAAGGCAAATCTCACTTGGAAATTTGTTTCACAATGACGGGGTGGCCACCAAGAAAGCCCAGTTTCTAGTTACTGATTTCTGGACCTCCTTATAGGTGGCTACCTGGAGTGAGAATGCCTGTGAAATTCTGGTGGGTTGAGCCATAGTTGATCTTAGGGAGATTCGCTCCACCAGGTATTCAGGTCCCAAACCGTGGAGTCAAAACTAATTACCTTGAACCTTATGTGGAATGCAATGGGCAAACTATGCAGCTGGTGTGGTCGTACCTTCCTGCACCCACCGCCAGTCTGGCCACCACATTTTGTACCCGCTGTTACCTCTGAACAAGGGTCAAGGGAAGCCCCACGTAGAAAGTGCTGCAGTAATCTATCCTTGAGATGACAATTGCCTGCACAACTGTTCTCAGAGAAGCCTCATCCAGGTACAGGTGCTGAAGATGGAAAAAGGCAGCTTTGGGGACGGCTGCCACCTGGGCCTCCAGGGACAATGCTGGGTCCAAGATCATGCCCAGACTTCTAACTCTATCTGCCAGCTGGAGGGAGGAACCCTCCAGACTGGAGAAAGGGCCACTATACCCAGTCGAGGTAGCTCTGAAGAACAGAACCTCAGTCTTCTCTGGATTCAGTCTGAGACTGTTTGTCCTGGTCCATACCATAACCACACGCAGGTAGCAGTCAAGGGTCTGAACTGCCTCCACTGCAGAGGTGGAAAAAGAGAGATAGAGCTGCATGTTATCAGTGTACTGGTGGTGACAGCAAGTCCCAAATCCCCTAATGACCTCAACCAGTGGCCTCATAGAAATGTTAAATAGCATTGGGGAGATCACCAACCCCTGGGCGCCCCACATGAGAGCATCCAAGGGGCTGACAATTCTTCCATGAGCTTAACACACTGGGTATGACCTTTGAGGAAGGACTGGAGCCAGCTATAAGCCAACTAAAATCCCTACCTCGGCAAGCCTACCCAGCAAGGTACCAAAGGCCACAGACATGTCAAGGAGAACTAACAGGGTAGAGCATCCCCTCTTAGCCTCCTTGACGATGCCATCTTGTAGTGTGACCAGAGTGGATTCAGTCCCACAATGCAGCCTAAACCTGAATTGGAATGGATCCAGGGCCTGATCGTCCTCCAGGAAGACTGAAGCTGCTCAGCGGCAACCCTTTCAATCACCTTGCCCATAAAGGGAACATTGGCTATCGGACGACAGTTAGATAAATCATCCAATGTCAAGCCAGGTATCTTTACAGTGGACCTCACTACCATCTCCTCCAGACAAGAGGGGAAAATCCCTTCTCTGAAGGACACAGTAGCAATAATGGAAGCCCACTCGGGCATGCTCCCTCTGGAGATCTTAATTAGCCAGAACGGGCAAGGGTTGAAAGGATAAGCCACCGGCCTGCAATATGCCAGTGCCCTGGAGGCTCAAACTCATCCAGGTGAGGAGACCAGGGTGGTGGTGTAGCGCCCGAGGTACTTGGGGGCAGATTGGTACAACCAGAATCAAGACTAGCTCGGATGGCCTCCATTTTGATCTAAAATAGGCTGCAAAAGAATCACAGATGAAATTGATATGAGGAGGCCCCATCTGACCAGGCTTTGTGAGGTTTCAAATCACCCTGGCAGTTTGAGGCCTCATCAGTTATCAAGGAGGCATAAGATCTTTTAGCTCAAACATAGTGCCTGGTCAGAACACACTGCAGCCCCATTAATCTCCAACCAGTCCTTCCTCCATCTGCTCTCAAGTCTCCTTCATTCCTGCTTCATTGCCCGTAAACCACGGTGAGGGTCAGGCTCCATGTTGAAGAAGACGCTTGGGGCGATCGGGTCAACTGGCCAGGTGGCATCATCATACCATTTATCATCCAGAGCATCAACCAGATTATCAAGCAGACCATCTGGAAAGCCCCCAAAGGCCTCCGAAATCCAATCATGCTCCAAAATCCTTTGGAGGCAGGCCCATACCAAGGGCCTATGCTCCCCGTGAGGCGGGGCAACAGTTGCCAGGGGGAAAGCCAGCAGATACTGATCTGTCCATGACACGGTTTGAGGAGAAATATCTCCAACCCTCAGATTGAAATCCGCCAACGTGGAGTTAAAAACCAGGTCCAGGGTATGGCCAGCCCTATGGGTGGGTCCAAAAACATGCTGAGATAGTTCCATGGAGGCCATGGACTCCATGAAATCAAGGGCCACTCCAGACAGCCCATCATCGGCATGTACATTGAAGTCCCCCAACACCAATGGGGGTGGTTCTTAACAAGGCTGTCACAACGAGCTCGGAGAGCTCTACAAGGGAGGGTTGTGGGGAGCATGGGAACCTGACTCGCTGGCCCACCAATCGGTGCAGGCATTCCAACCCAGGACTCAATGTGACTTAGCTGCCACTAGTGAGATGGCAGGGAGACAATGAACCTTTTAATTAATTAATACTCTTTTGCCTCGCCTTTCTCCTTTAAAGGTCTTCCTCTGCTTGCAGAAGGACAGCAAAGATGGGGCCAACCGGGCCTCCCATGGGAGGGAGTTCCAGGGTCTGGCAGCAGCAACAGAGAAGGCCCCCTCTCAAATGGGTCTGCAAAAGTGTGGGATGGAGAAAAATGTCGCCCCCCCCCGAGGAACTTGATGCCCAGGCAGGTTCACAAAGGGAAACATGGTCCTTCAGATAGCTCAAACCCAAGCCATGTAGGGTTTTATAAGCTAAAATCAACACTTTGGACTGTGCTGGGAAACAGATTGGCAGCCAGCAGACCTGCTGTAACAGGTGGGTTTTGTGATCCCGGTAATCAGTCCCAGTTAATCATCTGGCTGCAGCATTTGGGACTCAGTGAAGATTCCAAACATTTTCCAAAGATAACCCAAACTGAGATGTAATGATGCATCACAATGGCCAGATAAAATATCTCCAGGAACAGGACCTTCACATGCATTCCAATGGTAATGTTTTCATCAGACAACCAACTTCCTAGGGATGGCAGTATTTTAACAGCAATTTTCTCGTTGCTGCAAAGACAAGAAAGATTCCATGTCAATATTCCTGTGCACTATGAAAATGCGCAGAGCATTGGGACTCTACCAGGTTGGAAAAGTTGTGAACTCAAATGATACCATGGGAGTGTTGGTTCTTGGATGCTTAAAAACCCTGCCTACTACCAGTAGAGGGTAAAAATACAGTGTTCCAGATTTAAATATCTGCTCAGCCATGGAGCTAACTGCAAACCGTTGACCCAAATCTAGGATTACACACTTATGCATGGAAGGGTCTCCCCCTTCAAACAGGGGATCAGTTCTGGCAGGAGTGGCTGAAGCTTCTTGTACAAGATGGGAAACCCACCAGCCTGCTATCAAAACAGATTCTTGTCTGTGCACGGAAACATAGCAGCCTTTCTGAAGTTGCTATACTACAACTCCCAAAGAGCCCAAGCCTGCATAGCCTGTGGGAAAGGATGATGGGAACTGTAGGGCAACATCTATAACCTTGCAGCAGGAATCGTCTTTCCAGCTGTATTCAAAAGCCTTCCACATGATTACCAAATGGGACTATGCTCCAGCACACATCTCCATAGCCCCCGTTGCACTGAGCAGGTGTGTAAAGAATGTGTCTCCATGAATGAGCGGATCTCATCTGGTGAATCCGGGCAATGATCTCTCTGAGACCGACCTTCAGAGAGCTGATGGAAAGCTGAAACAACAACAGGAGTGAAAGCATATTTGGTATCCTATCATGCACACTCAGAAAGTGACTCCCAAGCTATGGTCAGAATATCCTTCATGGTACACAGAGTTCTTTCAGATTGCCTGCAAAACCATGATAAATAGGAGGGTGGGAAGAACACTGAGATTTGTTATAGATCGGTAATGACAATTCATCTGCCAAGCACTGGAGATGAAAAGGTTTAAAAATTCTCATTGGTAGGGAGTATGCCCCGTTTTAACGACACCTCTGGATTCCCTTCAGTCCTCTTGAGCGATGCAACTGCATCCCACTGGTGGGAAAATTAAAATAATCAGAACTTTGAAAAAGATGGCATTTTCATTTGGCAATTCTCCCAGCCGCTATGTCCTGGGGGATTTCAGGACCTGTTGAACAGAACAGTGACATTTTCAAACTCTGGAAGTAAGTAAGACATAAATCCTTAAGCCACTGGTCCACACTTCAGCAGCTATGACTCACTGGTCCAAAACAAAAGGGAAAAGCAGCAACAATTGAAATTATAGATGGTTTAGAACCATTCATGCTTCTGACAACTCAAGGTTGCAGAGTAGGAGACAGAAAAACCCAGTCCTGTTGGAGCATTTTGAGATCCTGTATACAGGTATTCTTAATACATATGCACAGGAAATAAACCAACCAGGTATCTAATCTAGGGTGAAGCATGTCCTGAGAAATTAAGGAAAAGACAAGCAAATTGTAAGCTGCCATTATCCCTTCCCTGCAGTGTAATTCTGTGCCTATCTATTCAGAAGAAAGTCAAACCGCAGGCCGTCAAGTCCATTCTGGCCTATGGCAACCCTTTCCTGGAAAGGATTGCTAAAATCAAATTGCAAATATTTGGGGTTCGCTCAGTGGTATGATTGGGAATTCAGTTCCCCACTGTGGATCCCAGAAGCGCCAGCCTGTGTTGCCCTGGGCAACCTGCACAAGTCCCAGGGAGAGCCATAGAAGAAGGGAACGGTAAACCAACAATCTCTACAAAGAAACCCCTTAATGGAGGCCACCATAATTCAGAATTTACTTGACATGCACAATTATTTATGATTTTAGGAGTGGGACTCTGCTTTGAATTGGAATTTCACTCAGATACTTTCACTAGTGAATTGGAAGCAATGTAAATAACACTGCATATTTACATGGGTGTATAACCATATGTAGTATTTAAAGAAAGGGCATTTAAGAGTTCTGGGTTAAGCCACGTTTAAATCAAGACCTTGACTGAAAGTGCAGAGTCCTTTAATTAATTAATTAATTAATTAATTAATTAATTAATTAATTAATTAATTAATTATACTTTTACACCGCCCGTCTTCCAAAGGAACTCCGGGCGGTTAACAATGGGTTAAAAGAGCAATAAAGCACAAAGAAAGAATCTCATTACAAATCTCATTACAAGGAATTCAGGTCCGGTGGAACTCAGGGGGACTTGAATGTTCGAGCCAGGATTCTCAGCCGCGCAGTAAGTCCTTGCGACGTGGGTCGTGGGAAGGCGAAGGGGCGGGATTTTCCTCTTCTTCTAGAAATAAAGAACACAACCTCACTTCCGATCCCTGCGCCAGGAAAATGCTCGCCTAAGGCAGACCCACCAAAAGCAAAGGGCGTCCTTGAAGTGACTTCATTTCGTTGGGTCTGCTTTGCCAAGTAGGGCCAGCGTTCGATATAGCCCTCAAGTCACTCTCCAGCAAGAAAAGTTCGCCTCATACAACCACCATCGGATTATGTACCAGGAAGGCATGGATGGGGCTCCGGGGGACGTCGTCAACAGCGGCCGTCGAACCCGTTTTAAAACCTACAACTTGGGTTAAAAACCTCCAACAGCAGCAAAGGCGGTTTAGTCCCCTATTGAACACCTCTTACGTACTCCCAGGACGTTCTTCCTGAGGCGTCTTCCTAAACTATTGTGCGAGAACTCCTTGGTAAGAATTCGGCATAGAGGCAGGGACATCTTATGAACAGAAACTTCAGCTGCACAGCTAACTAAATCCGAGAAAGGCGATACCGATCATTTTATACGCACTTTCCCGCAGCGTCCTTTCATCCTTCCAGTGATCCGGCGTAGGTCATTCTCCTATTCCCTCAGCCCCAACTTGTCAAAAGGGAGTGGGAAGCAGAGATCGACCTCAGCGGAGGAGCAAAATTAGGGAACCTCCAGC
This sequence comes from Phrynocephalus versicolor, assembly GCA_023846285.1. Classification (NCBI taxonomy): domain Eukaryota; kingdom Metazoa; phylum Chordata; class Lepidosauria; order Squamata; family Agamidae; genus Phrynocephalus; species Phrynocephalus versicolor. The sequence goes on from JAHTLZ010000129.1 coordinate 94,094,023, forward strand.
CAATATTTAAGACAGCTTTTCGTAGACCTAATTTACACGAATTTGCTTCAAAACTCCACAGTGTTCAAGGTTCACTCGCCATAAATCACCTAAATTACAAATTATAAAATGAAAACCATGGGAATTTGAATTATTTACTGACTGGCACTTTGCTTAATTTATACTCCGCGTTTCTTCTAATAAAAGAATATCGGGCGGAACACACGACAGTGGCACAGTCGCTCCTAACTGGAACAATTCAGAATTCCCTCTCGTCTAAAGTTATTAAAACTCGAGGAACCACCGCACTTCTCTTTCGTTCTTGTTTAACTTCCTCCGGCCTCCTCCTTTAAAAAATCACGTTTTCCAGAGAGCGTTTTGCTTGGCTTCTTAGCTTCACGCCCCGCTACGGCTCAGTCCTACACCTGTTGCTTCTTTAAAGTATTCCGTTTTCGCTTGCGCGCGCCCTACTTTTCAACTTCAGATAACTTTTCACTTTTTTCCCGCACCTTCTCACTAAACGGCAGGATCTTTCCAGCCTATACTGCAGGGGATTACCCTGGCCTCCACATCTCAAATCGACCTCCATCTTCAAAGTGTATGTTGGCAAATTGTAATGAAAAATAAGGCATCTGATGTGCGAAGATCCACCATGCGGTGGCCGCATGGAACCTCAAGGAATACCGAGTGCACAAACAGGCGGTCCTGTTCTTACGACCAACTGCAGCGGTGGGTAAACTGTCGACTTCTCCAAAACCCCACGTCGGTGAAAATAATAAAAGAGGGAGAAGGGACGTTCAGTTTTCCAGCAGGCTGAAACATTTAGACAAAGGGCTGTTCCTCCACGCTGCTCCGGCTTGTAACAACTCACCTGATGGAGAATGCTGGAGAATTCCAAAGCACGCGGGGTTCCTCACCCGGTAGCATTGTAGCTCAACGTAATCAAGTTACAGGCCGCCTGTGGGTTTTGCTACAATGTGGGAGTCCGGTAGGAGCTGTCAACCGAACACCTGACACCAATCCCTTGTTTCTTCCCAGTCTTATAAATGGTAAATTTGGGCAACCTTTGTAAACAGCAAGTTGGCATCCATGTCCCCCTGGACACCAAGACCATCCCTAGATCACCAGGGCCTGGCTGTGAAAGCTGGACAGTAAGAATAATGAGAGGGGGGAATGGATCATTTAAAATGGGGTGCTGGAGGAGAGCTTTGCGGATCCCCTGCCCCCCCCCCCCCCAATAATGGTGCAACTGAGGCTGTCATGGTTGGTGCATGCCAGGCACAGGATTCTCTGGAAAAGTCAATAATGCTGGGAAAAGGGGGAGGCAACAGGAAAAGAGGAAGACCAAATAGGAGATGGACTGACTCACTAAAGGAATCCACGTGCTTGAGTTTGAAAGAGCTGGGCAGGGACAGGGCGATTTTTGACATGGGGTCGCTTTAAGTCCAGGGCGACTATATGTCCCATATAAGCTCATTTCTGGCGGAGAGGAGCCAATCGTTCTTGGCTATGGAGCGTATAAATTGTCACAGTATCCTAAAGGAACATACACACGAAAACGCAGGCTAACTTTATATGGAATTTTACTCTTCTTTAAATGCTGGCGTTCTATTGTACCTTTAATGTAATGTTGTCTTTTAATGCTGTAAGATGTTCCTCAGTTCCCTGTTCTCAATACTTGAACATGTCCCAATTGTACTGGACTGTATATTATCCCTTATTACTGTACGCCGCCTTGGGTCCTTTTCCAAGGAGAAAGGCGGGGTAAAAATACTCTAAAATAAAAAAAATTAATTGAAAAAAATAATGAAAACCACAATTGTTGCTTGTTTTTAGCAGGCGACGCTAGATAGATAGATAGATAGATAGATAGATAGATAGATAGATAGATAGATAGATAGATAGATAGATAGATAGATAGATAGATAGATAGATAGATAGATAGATAGATAGATAGACTCAAGAACTAAAAAAAGAAAGAAAAACCACTGGAATGTTATACTTTCATATAAGCTTTAATGGGAAGGTCCAGGTTTTCAGCACGTTCACCAGGAAATAGAGAAAACTTCTGTATTTGAAAAGGAGTTCCCTGGGTAATGTAAAAACGGACGGTTCCCCATCACCCACCCTTGCTGTTGCCTTAATAGACTCTTGAAAAACAGGGGGTGGGTCGGTGGCAGCTTTAAATCAAGGAAAAGTAAAGAAAAACACACCAGTCAGCAAAAAACCAGACGGGTGTCCCTTTGTCCTCTTTCCCCTGCAGGCTGCCAAAACTTTCACGTTTAGGATTTCTAGTACCTGTTCTGCTGCTGGAACGAAAATAACTCCTTGGTAACGCCGGACAGCGGTCTGCCCTAAAACAGTTTGCAGGGAAAGTTGACTAATAATCATGGCATGCCCTCAGCTCGCTTCCGATTTATGGTGACCCTTTCTAGGGCTTTCTAGGTACACTCACAGACGTGGTTTGCTACTCCCAACTTGTAGGGCCGCTCTGGGACTGCGCAGCTTGCCCAAGGCTACGCAGGCTGGCTGTACTACTCCATAGGAGGGGTGGGGGCTCGAACTCCTAGACTCTGGCTCCACGGCCAGAGATACCTGACCCATTAGCCTTACCGCCGGCAAAGAGCGTCTGCCTCCCATAAAAACGATCGTTGTCACCTTTCGATCTCCTACCAGAAAAATAAAGCTGCCCCCCAATGATTCACCCCGTAATTTTATTTCTCTATGATGTAAAGTGTGCACACGTGTGCGTGGAGAAAGCGGGGCATCCAGGGAGTCGGTGAATCCTCCGTTCCAGCCCAGCCACGCGGCTGCCCTCGGATGCTTCTCCAGGAGTCGAAGCGAGAAGGAATCAGAGCCAGCCAGAAAAACGAGGAATGTCAGGCTAAGAGCCGGCGGGGTGGGGTGGGGGGAGGGGGGAAGGGGAGGGGGGTGAGCCGTCGAAATCGACCGGGCGGGGGGGAACCTTCTGCGCAGGCGCCTGACTCCACACTCCGCCGTGCGCCCAGGTGGAGCGCTTGGGAGGCGACTCCAGTTTAAAGAGCCACCGCGGCGCCTGGCTGGGGTTCAAGGCCCCCTCCCGACCTTTCACGTGCCCGGCGGAGGCCCATCGGGTGGCTCATGGCGTTGCTGGGAAGACTCGACTGGCAAGTACGTCTAGTTGGTTTTTTTTTTTTTTTAATGTCGTTCATCTGAACTCTCCCCGTCAAGGGATCGAAGCCCGCGTGGGGAAGAGCAGGGGGCGAGAGTATCAGGGCTTTGCTGGCAGTGAAGAAAAGAGGGGCCCGCGGGTGATTTGGGGGGCGCAGATATTTGTGTGGGGGGGGGACTTCCCTGAGTCCGGACCGTAGCACAGCCCGTCGAATGCGGGAGGGGAACTCCTCGTGGGTTGTTGCTGGCTTAACAGCACCGTTCCTACTGCGCCCGGTGGAGTAGCGGCTAGGAGAAAAGAAGCTGGCGGGCGAGCGAACGTGCGGCGCGTAATTACTCGAGAGTAATTGCTAACACCCCGATCCTGCTGGAAGGACTCGCTTCGACCTGGTTGAGCAGGCACCTTGAGCGCCTGAGATTCGGCGTGGTTAACTTAGAAAGTCAGGCCCTCGGCGTGGAAAGGGATTTACTCCCAAGGAGGCGTGCCTCTCCTCTTTGGGGAAACCTCAAGAAACCAGACGGCTCGGGGGTTGGGGGTTGGGGGCAAATCGAGCGCACCGATGCCCGTTTCTTCGGCGATCCGGGCCAGCGAGAAGGGAGCGAGTGGTTGGGTCCCCCAGGCCGGTTTGTTCAAGCCCCAAGGGTGTCTTTCCTCTGGTATCCTAAGAAAGCGTGGCTTCCAGAAAGACAAGTAAAGACTTGGTTCAAGCCCGAGAGGGGGGAGAAGTCACTTTAGGATCCGATCGTGGATCTGGCGCCCCCCCCCCCCGCCCAGGAATTCCATGCGCGCTCCATTCTGACAGCTTCAGAGCGGCTCGAAGCCAACGCGCTCCGGTTCCCGTCGGGCTGCTGGGAAGCCCTCCCGGGAACCCCGAGGTGGATCCAGAAGAGGCGGATCTATTTCCGTTTAAGGATCCCGTCGGTTGGTTCCCCGAAAAAACGTCCCTAGAATTGGCCCGGAGCCTTGCGGGAACGCCAAGGGGGTTGTTGGATGGAGGAACTCTCGGGCTTGTGCACCAACCTGGAGTCAGCCCTTTCCAAGAAGGAAAAACACTTCCTCCAGCCCGGTCGGACAGAGATACACGTTCTTGCCATGAAGTGAGACACCTCGCTCTGGCAGTAGGCAGGGGAGAGGGCCTGGGCCGTTCGCAGAACCGGCAAGGAAGGTTGCCACCTTTTCCTTTTGTCTCTTGCTCTTGTGCTTCTTGAGGCTAAGCTGGAAGGAGCTCAGAGATCAGGAAGCGTTCCCTGACTTTGGAGATAAGGGAGAAGGGACAAGTTTCACCTGTCTACTTAGATATGTATCCTCCTGGCCAGCCCCACCATGAAACTATCTTGATTTGTTAGTTATGCCTATCAAGTCTCATAAGCCATTGACCCTAAAACAAGGTATGGGAAATATTTAAGGGCCGATTTTACTGTAATACCGCCTCCTCCCCCCCCCCCAGTTTCCATGACTGAGCAGAGATTTGAACCCAGCTCTTCTGAGTCCTAGGACTTCACTCCACCCACTACACCACACTAGCTCTGAGTGGGGTTTTCTTTTGGTTAAACAGGGAGGGGGGGAGCAGGGCCTTATATTATTAAGAGGCAAATATGCAAAAATTATTTGGGTTTTTATTTTCTTGCAAACTACCATTTATTTCTGAATCTTTTCTTTAAAAGCCTCCTGCATCTGAAGAAGTCCGCTGAGAGCTTACCTGTGTAATATTTTAAGGTGGCGCTAAGACTCTTATGTTCCTTTCACTGTGGGAGCTATGAGACTTTCCCTCTGGAAATGAAAAACACAGGAGGGTTTAAAAAGGGGGAAGAGTGTGCCTGAAAACACTGGGCCAACTTCTATCAGGGAAGTAGGTCGTTTTTGAAGCTACACAGAACTCTTCATTAGAAATCCAAGACAAAGACATTTCTTCATATATACATTTTTTCCACTGAAAATCTACCTCTTCCTATAGTAAAAACATCAACTGGAGTATTTATCTATTTATCTATTTATTGGAAATTTATACAGCCCATCTGGCAGTGAGGCTACTCTTTTAAGCCTGTATCCACCTGCTACAAATGAATGTCAGTCTACGTTTTGTTTAAAGGAGAAAACATTTAAAGGAAATGTTTTTCTTTAAATTTTCTTTTTTGCTGTTCAGATAGATTCCTTCCCCCAGCTCCTTCTTGACTGCATCCCTTAAATGGCAATATTTCATCACCCATCCCCTGGAAATAAGCAAGAACAGCATTTTTGGTTTTGCAATTTTTTAAAAAAATCTCCCCAACATTTCCACCTTGCAAGGTCCAGATCTAGGTGAATTTTGCATTACAGCTCCCAAAATCCTCCCAGCCAGATTGGCTATATTGCCCAGCAGAGTTCTGGGAGCTGTAGTCAACCGCCCCAAACAAACAAACAAACAAATCAAAGCCCACACTTTCCCAGTGGACAGAGGGAAATGGCTGGGGGGCTTATTTCCAAGGAGGCAGTTTAGGAAGGCCCTCCATAGGCCCTCCATTGGATTTTACCCTTTCATAGCCTTGGTATTTGTAGCTAGCTCACTGTCCTGGTTGGCTTTTATAAGCAATTAAAGGGCCCTAGGGCATCTCTGGCCAAAGCACCGCTTCCTTTGTCTTAACAAAACAAAGTAGCAGCTGGTTTGACTTTGCACTGCTTGCAGCCTTTCTAGAATCATTGCAAAATTCTCTCATACAGTTAGAGCATACATGCTTTACACACACACACACACACCAGGATTTTTGCAATGGGGCACCTCTCTCTTGGCCATCTTGACTCTTGGGTTAGTATGGATGAGTCCCATAGCCCTTGAGTAGGCTCTGGCCTGTAGACACCCTATTGCACCTGGAGTCACCTTCACTGAACTCATTGCGGTTTACTCTGGATTAAAGGTACAGCCTGGGTCTGTAATCCCAGATATTTAAATTTGGTGCCTAGTGAAACTGACTGGAACTGATGGGTTTCTGGCTTCACCGGCACAACCTTTCAAAGCAGGGGTGAGATATCAGAAGTGTCTTTCTACCACTCTCAGACGAAAAAGTTTGTTTAGAATGTCCATTCCCCTTAAAAATGAAGGGAAGGTAGCATCAGTTCTACCCATGACCATTTAATATATTTAGTTTTAGAGCAATTCCTTTGGGACACAGGGGTGGTGGAGGTCTGCAAGAGGTCTAAGCAATTAGTTACAATAAAATCACTACATTTGAGTGGGAATTGTGATCTTGAAACCTGACTGAGAAGGTAGGAAAAATTACACTGGAAGGTCAAATGCTTTAGACATCCAAAAGTTGGTGCCCAAGTTTACGGACATAAGATTTAAAATGTGCTTCTTCATTTCTAAACAATTTTCTCTCATTCTCACTAGTCAAGCCAGTGACCTTTGTCAGAAGGGAGGTGTTTTGTTTAGGCATGTCATGAATTTTGTCAGATCTTTCCTCAGATGCTTCTTTCTTTCTTAAAAATATGTTCAGTTTGCTGCTGAATGGTGGGCCTTGCACCATACTAATTTGAAAATTTTATTGATTATTAACAAATATGTATCTTTGTGGTATTGTATTGTGGAAGTAGTTGCATCCACTGACCAAACAGGGCTATAATCCTGTATATACTTAATGTGGATATATGCCCCACTGAACTCAAAGGGGTTTATTTCTGAACAAATACACATTGCAGTGTGAGTAATTTACTTGGAATTAAAATCCACTGAACAGATATTGGTTTACTTTTGAGATTAAACAGAACAGGGATCTTCAAATCTGGTTTACAATCAGATCAGTTTTATCAAAATATTAATTTTTCTAATATAACTATTTAACTTAAAGGTAGATCAAGTAATATTGATTCACCTCCACAGGGTCTTCAGGAAAATAAGAACACCAGGTACCAAAATCTTAGACTTTAATATGAAAACAGTAGTCACTGATAAGAGCTCTTTAAAATTTCTTTAAAAATAGATGACTGCATAGTGTGTTTTATATAAATATATATGTGTATATACAGTATATGGGTGTGTGTATATGTATATGAACATATCTATGAACATGCACACGAACTTTTCAAATATTCCCAAAGACATTTAAGTTTATTCAAGGTACCTCAATCAAGGTTTAAGACTCGAAGAAAAAAATCTGCCTCAGCATTTTTCAGTTTTAAGGGATGTTAACTTCTCAGCAAGATTACTCGGTGTCCCTGCCTTTCTTAACGTGAATCTCAGTATATTTGAAAATGAAAGAGGGTCAATTCATTCTGATGTTTTAAAATGTTGCATTTTAAAACAAAGCTACAGCAAAAAAAGGCTCAAAAGTCCAATGGAATGGAATGGAATTTATTGTCATTGTATAAAAATACAACTGAGATAAAAAAAGTGCCATCCAGTTAGCTCATTCACACACCCCAGTATAAAAATCCAAGACATAAAAGTTCAACCAAGATGAACTGGACCCTTCAGCTAATTTGGTTCTGAATCATCCCGCCGTCTTTTGGAGGACACCTCTGAAAGCAAGGGGGCAACCAGGTGCTCCAACCTAGTTCTTAATAATTCAAATTACAACGTTCTAATCCCACCCACCCCCTTCTCTCAAAGATAGGATCTCCTGCAAGGCCGGCTTAATAGGATCTGGAGCAAGTGGCATTTAAAGGGAGATAATCGCGGTTTGTCATTCATAGGGGGGGACTTAGGTGTGCTTTTTTATCCCCCCTTATTGAGATGGCTCGTCTTAACGACGCCAGGCGCTGCAGAGAGGAGCGGAGGTAAACTGCACCTTTGTGTGTGTGTGTGTGTGTGTGTGTGTTTGTGTGTGTGTGTGTGTGTGTGTGTGTGTGTGTGTGTGTGTGTGTTAAATGCAGATTCTTTTTGCCCCGACCGGGCCCCATTCAGGGCTATGATTCAGCACCTGCATGCCAGATTGACAGATAACAGAGCTCCGGATAATCGTTCGGTGATTAGCTCCCCCCACTCCCCATCTCCCTCCTTTCGCCCCCCCCACCCCCTCACCCCCACCTGGTCAGTATCGTCTCCGCTGGAATCCTCACCTGGTCCATTTCAAAGTGGGAAGGGCAGGGGGAGCTACTTGTTGCAACCTTTGCTTTAGATTTCTGGCTTGGATGCATTGCAAAAAAACCCTTGCGTTTCCAGCGGGCCACTTCCGCGTCAGACTTGAAGGATCGCATTCTGCTCGGCAAGGCTTTTTTCTTTATCTTTTTTTTCTTTTTTTTTCTTTTGGTCTTTGTTGTTCTCTTTCCCTCCTCACTCCCCGCACCAGGCAGAGCCCAGGTGCCAAATAATAATAATAATAATAATAATAATAATAATAATAATAATAATAATAATAATAATAATAATAATAATAATAATAATAATAACCAGCTGTGGGCGGGGAGAGGCAGGCAAAAAATCGAGGAAGGAATCCCTGTTTTTGTGCCCCCCCCCCCCCCAAATCAGTGATCAGTCAGTAGCAGGGCGAAACGCACGAACCCATTCAATGAAGAATCCACTCCTGGTTTCACCACAAGCGCCTTATTTTTTTTCCCCCAGCAGCGTTAGTCAAAACAAGGCAGAGACAGGGGTGTTTTTTTTTTTAACTTGTTGCTCCTATGTGATCATGAAACGTCCTAAACCCTTGCCAGACCGACTGCTCTTTTGGATCTATTTTCTATCCTGTTCTTGAGCCTCTTGCTTTTAAGGGAAAAGTGAGGGCCTCGCCCCTCCCGCCATTTGACCCGACAGGCAGATTGAATCGCCCAGTTTCATGGTCGATTTCCCCACTATTTATTTGTTTTGTTTGTTTTTGAGTATTTTTTCACCCCGCCTTTCTCCTTAGAAAAGGGCACAAGGCGGGTTAGGGACAATATACAGTCCAGTACAAGTAAGACAGTGTTTATATGCCCTAAGCACATCCGATCTCGCATGATTTGGCTAGTACTTGGATGGGCCACCACCAGGGAATACCAGGTGCAAGTCACTCCAGTATTCCTGCCAAGGAAACTCCATGGACATGGGGTTACGAAGAGTCGGTCACGACTGTAAGGACACAACACACACACAATTAAGACATACTGTATTCAAGTTTAAGACCAGGGAATTGAAGGGTATCTTACAGCATTAGAAGGCAACATTAAAGCTAAAAGAGAACGGGAGCAGTTAAGCCAGGGAAAAACCCTTATTCGCCACACACCGAATAAACATTTGCTACTAAATTATATTAAAAGAATAACCGAAGTGGCCAGTGAGTTTTGGCTTTTTTTTTAAAGCAACCCAAAGTGCGAGATCAGAAATTCACAGCTTAGTTTTATTGCCGGAGCGAAAGAGAGAGAGAGAGAGAGACCGGGCGAGTTCTCCGGTCTTAGGGAACTGTTTTCCGAGCAACCGGTTTAAAAGTTGGAGAAGTGTTCTGGTGAGCCACATCTGGTGATTCCAACAGGTCCTGGTCAACTCGAGAATAAATGTCCCTTTAAAGTTCCCGGGGGCCCTCTCCTTTAGGCTCAACTAAAACGGCGCTCTGAGAGCTGCCTAGATGCCCTAAGCGATCTCGCCTGATTTCGGAAGCTAAGCAGGGTCGGCCCTGGTTAGTACTTGGATGGGAGACCACCAGGTGCTGTAGGCGCCTGGAGTAGGAACTGACAAACCACTCCAGTATTCCTGCCAAGAAAACTCCATGGACATCGGGTCACTAAGAATCGGTCACGACTTTAACGACACAACACACACAAAACGGCGCTCTGCGCGGGGCTTGAGGGGAACAGAATAGGAGCCCGTGCTGCCTTATAGCCCCAACCTATCCCCAACTAAGCCCTCGAGAGTTCTCAGCTGGTAATTGCGCATAGGATGGCAACCTATATGCCACACGCTTTCAAAAGGCTTAAAAGCCCTGGACGTTACTGGGGAGTAAATCCCACCGAACTTGGGGAGATCTGCCTTCCAGGAGACCTGCTTAGGAAGCGCGCTCTAAAAGCCCCAGCCAGCCCCCCCCCCACCAAGTGTGTTGAAGATAGAAAAGCTGGTTGTTTTGTCTAAAACTAAACTGTTCCCCCCCTTGGGTCAAGTTGACCATTTTCTGTATCCTTGGTTTCAATGGGGGGAGGGGAATCCCAAGACAAATCGAGCTTTAAAGCTTTGTGCCTCTTTTAAGTGGGAGTAGTAGGTTCATTGAAGGTGGAATTTACTTCCGAGTCAGCATGAGGCGCTTCCCTTGGCCCGCATCAGGTGCACAGAGGGCAAAAAGGCAAATTGGATGCTCTGCTTTTCCTGCTCGCCACCATGTCTACTCAGAAGTAAGTCCCGATACTTTCACTGGAGCTTGCTGCCCCACCTGGCCAAGGATTAAACACTGCCGCCTGGGTTACGACGGCTGAACGCAAACATACTGTATTTACAATCGCATTTCTGCAAATTTGTAGATTTTTGGGGTGTGTGTGTGTGGGGGGGGGGAATGTTTCAAACGAAAGATGGAGAAGGGTAGGTTCAACATGAGCCCAGGAAGATTCGTAAATGAAGCGCAGTGGTGTCTATTTTTAATGGCAGGGAGGGAGTCCCCTGCTGTTGGGAAATATTCACCCTATTATGTAGTCGTGCGCCTGAATTGCGAACTCCTTCCGAATGGCAGCATATATATTTAAATAAATCCAGTTTTAGTTACCTTGAAACGATAAACCAAATCCTACGGATTACTCGGAAATCGGTCTCACTCGTTCAGAGGCATTTCAATTACCGGAGAGGGGTAGAGGACAGCAAACCTGTTGTTAAACCCTCACTCCTTTGGTACAGTGATGAGAAATATAGACATTTCTGGAGGAGGATGACGTACGTTGATGGAAAGCTGCCCCGTGTCCTTGTTCAAGTCATCACAACCACTTGGCTTTAACGAATGGCCAAGAAACAGAAAATGATGGAGAGGCGAGAGGAGGATAATGACCGAATTCCAAGGAAAATCACACCCCAAGCGCAAAGGGATTTAACGCTAAGCCTACAAGTAACATTAAAAAAAAACAATGTTTATTTTCATGGTATGCTTAACTCACCCCCATTGGCCATAAAATGATGGTCGAATGAAGCCATAGTGGTAGGTGGGGGTCACACCATACCTGAATTCCCATTTTGTTTTCCTCCTTCCCTGGAAGATGCTGAATTTTTCCTCCCATCATCTCAGTCTTCTCAGCACAATACAGTACCTCCACCCACCCACCCCGTGTAGCTGTCCCTTTGCAAGGGAGGACGAGGTAGTTGAGTAGAAGGGCGTGGACACAAAAGATGCTTTTGTTGGCTCACCTAATAAATGCAAGAGTTATTGTCATGCTAAATCGATTTCGCCACCTGGCTTAATCCGACCAGGGAACTGAGCGGAGGGCATCGAAGGTCGCCAGGCGAGGAGAAAAGCCACGGACCGAGGCAAGGCCGGTCCAGCTTCTGTCAAATTCAGCTGGAAATGGACAAAAATCAGCGGAAACCCAATTGAAGAGGCTCTTAAGGCACCCGAAAGGCGACCTGGTTGGTCGCCGTTGTGACGACGGGAGCCCACATACCCTACCTGTTCATTTCAGGAAAAGACACAGGCTCCTTGCCAGAGAAGGGAAGCAATCCTGATCTAGTCTCGGATGAACTATCCGGCGGGGTTCCCCCTTCTGACCGTAGACAGAGTGCCTTCAGAACGGAGAGAGCATGGTGGTTGGCTAGCCAAGCCGCCTGACTCCCCTGGGGACCAAGACTCGGTGCCTTTGTGAATCACAACCAGAACGTTTTGATCTCAGGAGGGCAACTGGGCTGGATCCCAAGGATGTTTCAGGTGCGCCATCCTTGACTGGACTGTTCCGAAAAGCGGCTTCGGGGTAATTCAGGAGAAAGTGCCCCTTGTTTTTTTTACCTGCTGCAGGAGTGCTCTGGGGAGAATAAGAGTCCTCCATACTGTAAACATGGAAGTATGGAGGTGGGGAGGGAGATTCCTTCCGTGCGTAACGTTCCTGCAAGGATCGGTGTCGTTCTTGCAGTCACAAGAGCGAGTTCGGGCTGTTTATGTACCGTTTACCTTTCTGCACACTGTAGGCAGTAGGTTTTCCTTCCAAGCGGTGCCCAAACCCATCCGCTCAGGAGGCCGCCGCCTTAACTCGGGGCCGTGGGCGAACGATCAGATTGTCGGGCAAATATTAAAATGAGCGTGAATGTGTTGGTTTCGCATCCGTGCCATCTTAGAACCGTGGGCTGCGTGTTAGGCCATCGTTAACGGTTGCAGAGAGGTTCACGAAGGCTCCACAACACAAGACTGGTTCTGCCCCGGTGCCGTTTATCGGAAAGGCCTTAACACCCCCTTTTGCATCGTGACCCAGATGCCCGTGTGTGTGAGTGTGTGTGTGTGACACGGGAGGAGCTCTCTTTCGCCTCTTCTTATTCTGCGGCTCCGATCGCGGTGCCTGGACTTCCAGGGAGCCGGCTTGTTTTCCCCGATCCTCCCTCCCACCCACCCCCAGTTTCCCTGGCCAATGAAGGGTTAGCTCCTTTCGCCGTCCCCGGGCGTCCGGGCTCCAGCTCCGAAGCGCGCCCAGCAGCTTGAAAGGCCTCCCCGGGTTGCCTTGCCGGCTTGCGCGCCCGGCGTCGGCGCTGCTGCGCTCGCCCTCCGCTCCCTTGCCAGCCCCGCCGCGTGTGATGCCTTTGGGCCGCTGGGCGCTTTCCCAGGCGCGCGCGCGCGCGTGCGCTTTGGAGGCGATCCAAAGAGGGGGCGTGGCACCGGGGGAGGGGGGAGGCTCACGGCGCTTGCCGATTGGCTAGTTTGGCCCTGCCCGGCGCGGGGGGCGGGCGCCCGCGGGTCCCGGGCCCTCCTCGGGGGGAGGAGCTATGCTAATGAGATGGCCATTAAGGCCGGCTGGGGAAGCGGAACACAATCCCAGTGGTTATTACTCGGGAAGAGACGTTCTCCCCATCCGTCCGCCTATATGTCTTTCTTTTAAAGCAGCTCTTAGAAGCTTGGGGCGGGGGTGGGGGGGAATCCGACTTTTTCCCCAGCGCTGACCTGGGATTTATTATTGCACTTGAGCTGGAACTTTTTTCTACCTCTCCCAGCCTTCCATACTTTTCTCTTCCTGGTGTATATATATATATATATTTTAAAAAAAATTGGGGGGATCCTGGACGCCATGTTGTGGAAACTAGCCGACAATGTCAAGTACGAAGAGGACTGCGAGGTGAGCTCCCGGCGCGATGTAGGAAGCTGGTCCCGACAGGCAGGGTGGAAGCTTGCCTCGGATTTCATTGCGGGGTTCCCCGGGGAAAGCGGGGTAAGCGAGCGAAACAGGAGCGGGGTACTTGGATGGGAGCCGTTTTAGGCTGGGATCTGTGGGGACGCGAGATGCTGGAAGTGGATTTACACACGCAAAAGGCTTCCGGTCATGTCTGCTTGCAAGTGCTTTTGCAACCCAGGGAACTTGATGGTCCAGTAAAATGAAACTTAAGGCGCTAGTTCCGAGGAGGCGAAAACCGAACTAAGATGCTAGGAGAAAATCGAAGTGATTGATTTACTTACGTGTACGATTCTAGCTGTCTCTAGAATAGACTTGAGTCAAATTAAAAGCGAATATTTTTGCTTTAAAATGCGCGTGGGTCCAATTTTATGTTGCGATGTAAGTTTTCATAGATTTTCAGTAGGGTTTCTTTCGGAGCTTTTCTGAGGATGAATGTGCTGGAGCCTAACCATAACGCATGTTCTCTTTCGCCCCGAAAATTAGTCATGCGCTTGAAAAAAGTTGACTTTGTTCTATCCAAACTACGCATTGAAATGTCGGGTGCTTCTCCCCTCCCGCCCTTTTAGACCATTGATAGGATTGCCTGCGAAAGCTGTCAGATAATGCACCTCTAAATTTCGAAGTATATACGGTGGTTTTGAAAAACCATCTTGATCGCAGTAAGTTTTTGCTTGCATATTCGTTTTTTAAATGCTCGGAGTTTGCAGGCAAGGTCATCAAATCTCGGGAAGAGCGGTGAAGTTGCTTCCAAGGCAAGAAAGTCTGATTAATTCACATTTACTAGATCTTATTGACTTTTGAGTGGGATTCGCTTCTCAATAGCCCATGTGTAGGATTGGGGTGGGAAAAGTCGAGATGGCTTGGAGTTTAAAAAACGCATTTTAAAAAGGAGACGTACCAGGAGCCAGTGGCTGCCAAACAGAATTTGCTGCTTCTTTTCTGTCGCAAAATTCCAAGTGAATGGCTTAATGGTGCATTTCTTGGTGCTTCTTTGTTGTACCCTTAACGACCCGTCAGAATGGAGGTAGTGTTGTTAATTATCCAGTGCATGGTTAAAAGCTTCTGCCATGTTTGTACTGTGCTTGGTGGAGAAAAATAAGCATATTGTACGAGGCAAGAGATTTATTCATGGGTGCCCATTAGGTACAGCCGTACTGTAGTCGATGGGACGTAATTCGGTTTAATGTGTAGAAACAGGATCTGGCTGAAAAAGTGACTAGCAACCTTAAAGTGGTTGACTTGTATCCTAAAAACACTTCACTTGGGTCCTGAAAACGGAGTGCCGGGAGCGCCTTAATACGATAGAGTTCCGCACCCCACTACATGTCCTGAAAACTGGTTTTCCGACCGCTGTTTTTTTAGGTTTCTCAGGTGCAAGTGCCGGGCTTACTTCTAAGTAAACAAGTATAGAATCGCATAGGGGCTCCGAGCCGTACAAACCCTTGGGAGAGGGGGGAAAAACGACGCACAATCTTGAGCCGTTCTGAAGCCTTGGCGCTTTTTAAATTGGCCGAAGGGACTGTTAAAATACACGGCTTCAAATGAATGAAAGTGGTCCGTAAGTCCACCCGAAGTCCATGCCTAGTAAAATGGTCTAACGTTTCAGGCGTCTCTTCGGCTTGGTGGTAGATTTACCACGGCTGGCTCCTTGGGAAGGTCACCATCTCCGCGCCCCGTCTCCTTTTCACTCCGGCCTTCCCTTCTTCATGTTGGAAGGAGGAGGAGGAGGGAGAACAAGACCAGCTCGTGAGTTTGCGATTCCGCTGGAGCGGAAGTGATTAATCCCCGCCGGGGCTGCTCTTGCTTGCCTTTCTCCTCCCCAGGCGCAATCGAATGCAAACTTTTGCGCACTTGGGAGGCCGTGGTGCGCGGGCGCGCGCCCCGTCTGAAGTCCGCCCACGGGATTTTGCGCGCGCCCGCCCTTGCGCGCACCGGGTGATGGTGGTGATGGTGGTGGGGGGAGAGTAGGACGGACAAGCGCTGGGAAGCTCCGCGGCGGAGGGAGCTGAGGTCGGTATTCGCAAGTGATCCAGCCTGTTGGACGAGTTCCGCTGGCCTGCGATGCGGGGAGGCGCCGAGGTAGGCAGGAGGGGTGGCAAGAGAAAGGCCTCCTTGGCACGGCAGGAAGTGGGCGATCTTGGCATCCGACCAGCACCGAGGCCGACGCAGAGCCAGAGGGCAGCTTTGCCGAGTCCTTGGCGGGGAGGGAAGGGAGACGGCGGAACGGAAACAGGCGCCCAAGCGGCTCAACAACACACCTTGAAGGTGGTTGCCCAGAGGGTTTACAAATTTTTGCCTCGCTCCTGGCCTTTTTCAAGAATCCGCTCAGCGCGCCAGAGCCGAACCGGCGAAGGTTTCTAACGCTGTAGCTCCAGACCCAAATGTTGTTATTATTTTTCTGACATTACCCTACTGTCTCCCGCTTGTCCCCGCTCCCGCAGACCCAAGGAGCCCTTCTAGGGGGAAAAAAAAAAGATCGTGGCGTTCAAGGGGGGCACACTTTGATAAGTCACTAAAAGCTCCTCTTACCCCAGTGGGAGCTGTCTGTGTCAAATGAAATGTGTCCCCATTCGCCTCTGCAGGGGATGGAAACTGTAAACTCTATTTGCCCTCAGACCTTACAAACAAAGAATTAGGAAGGCAGTTAAATCGGAATTAAGCAAAGTGTTTTCCCTTTCTCTCTCTTTAAACAATTCTCAACTTTTTCAGGACATAAACTTTATTTGGGACAGTGGAAATGCCATTTACTGCTTAGCAAGCAATAAACCGGAGATAGTCATAGGACTGCAGTCAGAACCTTGGCTTTACCCACAAGTAAGCTAGCCAATGAGAGGTGTGGTTTTTTTTTTTTGGCCAGGTAAATTAGAACATCAGGAATTGCAGCCTTAATCTGAGTTTAGATAGCACAAACAATTGGAGAAGCCATACTATCTCTCTCTCTCTCTGCTTAGAAGTCTCATTCAGTGCAAGGCACCTTGCTGTTGATTAAGCGGTGTTGCTAACCAAGCAGAGGGGAACTTGCATCCTAAATTTACTTCTCTTTGGGAAGAAAATGCTGTTTGGGAAAGTAATGTAAAAGGCAATCAGTAAACAAATCTTATTTCCAATCCCCAAATGAATGCCAATGATATACAATTCCATCCTTGTGGGATCTGTCAAATTCAAGAGCCGCTGGGTTGTTTTGGAAGCAAAGTATGTAGTGTATCTCTATACATGATTCTTTGGTGAGTAAAACAAAAAGAATGGCACCAAGGGGGCTTTTCTTTGTAAAAGGAAATGATCTGACCGCAGAGCTGCTTGAATTAGCATGTAATCCAAAGAGGATCCCTTGTACAGTACTTTGGGTTTAAAATCTTAAATCCTTTTAGGTTTATAGCGTGCTATATACATGATGAGAGAAATCCCATTAAGTTAGACAAGGTTTGTTCGTAGCAAATTAGGACCAGGGTTGCAGCTTTACTGATTCCCAAGCTACTAATCTTAACTATATTCCCACAGTGTAAAATAAATCCCAGGAAACTCAGGCAGCCTTACTAGCAACAAAATGTGTACGGGATGAGAGGCTTTGCTACAGAATCTTGTGCAAAGGCAAGATCAGAGGGGCATAAACAAGGGTGTACAGAGGAGGTCTGCAGCAAAGAAACCATACATGGATCCAGGGTGTCACGCAGGAGATATTCCAGGAAAAACATAGCACGGTGAACAATGTACAGTTTAGTACATGAATCTGGAGCAGATTCTTAGCAGACAGAGAACTTGATTACGATTTTTGGAGGAATTTTGAGCAGATCTGTTCGGGATTACAGGACCTGGCTTCAGTTCTGCTGGGCTTCCTTCTGAGGAGATGATCCTAGGATCAGACCCTCAAAAATGCCCTTTAGAAAACTGCTCTTCTCTTCCCCTCCTCCTCTCAGCTGTCCTTCTGTTTTTGGACAACCCCCCCCCGCGAGCCTTTTGGCCCCTGTGGTTACGCTGCAGTGTCTCCAGCTATTTCTTAAGAGGAAGTGGCTGATCCGCTTCAGTGGGGACCCCGTGGCGTCCCCCCTCCTTTCTCCTTTGATTAACCTGCCCTGTTATTTTAACAAGCGTGGAGAGAGAAGCGGCTTAACCCCCCCCTCCATCTTGCATGCAATTTTAGACCTTAAAAAGATTTGGGGGTTTGCTGTAATTTAATTATAGTGTATTCCTCAATCAATTAATCAACTGTGATTTGAAACTGCCTTTGAGATCCCTTGCCAGAACATAAGCCAATTTTCAAAAGTCAGTTCCCCCCTTCTGCTTTGTGCAAGAGGTTTTAAATACTTTCCTTTCTTCCTTAATAGAATCCATGGGCAGTGAGTTATATTAACCGTTCAATGGCCATGGGGTGGGGGGTGTTTTAAAAATTAACTTGGAAAAAGAGGATTGTTTTCCCCAGACTCGGAAAACTCAGATTTGAATGTCAACCCAACCTAAAAATGGGGTGGTTGGATGACTTGTGCTTAACTGCCAAACTTTCTACATATTTGTTGTTGTTGTGTCATCACAGTCATGACTGACTCTTTGTGACTCCATGTCCATGGAGTTTTCTTGGCAGGAATACTGGAGTAGTTTGCCAGTTCCTACTCCAGGCGCCTACAGCACCTGGTATTCCGTGGTGGTCGCCCATCTAAGTACTAACCAGGGCCGACCCTGCTTAGCTTCCGAAATCTTGTTGCCAAATCCAAAACTAGGTTTTTCTAGGCTGTGAGGAAATAATCCGCTTGCTGCCAGAGAAACAAAAATCTTCAAGTCATTTTCTTTACCGGGGTGCCTCTCAGGGAGTGGTGCTGTAACAGCACTGTGCCCAACCATCATCTTCCAGACCCAATATAAGATATTTTTCTTGTGTGGTCCCTGCCCCACCCCCGTCCAGTCCGGTACACATTTTGTGGAAAAGAAAAATCCCTTGGAAGAAATGAATGTGATTCCAAGGAAATGTGCTTTGGTGTAGTAGAGGATGTGAAATGAGAATTGGGAGATTTGAATCTTGTGCCTCCTTGTTTATGAGCTGAATGGTAATTCTCTTCAGGGTAAACAGATGCATTACTTCAGGATAGCTAGGCTATATATACTCTTCTTCACTAACCTTTCTTCTCACTCCTGAGCCTAAAATTTATTTGTAGAAAGCAATTATTGCTCAAAACTGCATTTAATTTAGAAGCAATTTGATTCTGAACAGTTGGCCATTATGATTTTGATATTACTGTATTTGTGAATGAGGGATTATGCAATTTTCCCCTTGGTGTTGGTTTTTTAATTAATGGCTTCCTAATTAATTGGTCCTTTGGTACCAATTTGAACTTAATTTTTAAATCAATGGCTTTTAGGTTATCGAGAGCCAAGTTAGCATAAACTTTCACAAGTATCTTCTTTTATTATTTCTTGTTTCTCACTTTTGCATGGTTTGGTTGTCATTTTGAAATACCATCCTCCAAAATAGATGCATTTGTTTCAGATACAGGGTAGTGGGTCTGATTACTTGGAAATGGTAGAGGATAGAAGACCTAAACAAAAGGTCTTCAGAACACCTCATACATTTCTCATCTGCCACATCAGATTGCACATGATGATGACTTTGTCTGGAAATGGCTGCATGCTCAGTGAACTCTCTTATTAAAAGTCAATAAGGCTTTCTTGCAAGGCAAGTAACACCCTACTTTGAAATGCAAAATGTGCTAATAAGGCTTGTTAATTATGTTGGAACTTGTTCCCAGGTTAGATCAGGGTGCAAGTGGGGTTTAATCTTGAGGCTTACCAAATATATATTCTTCCCCTTCCCCCTCCAGGCACCCTTTTGTCAGTAAAAGGTGGGTTTAACTTGCTTAATAATGATAATAATTATAATCTTAGAGCCATAGAGCTGGCAGGGACCCTTTGGATCCCTGAGTAGGGAAATGAGCTCCCTGCTTCTCGCTCCGCATTGAGATACAGAAATGACTAGGTTGTTCTTACTTATGGATGTCCAGTGCTTGGAAATGGCACATGTATAGGAGCCCCGTGGTGCAGTGGCTAAATGCCTGTACTGCAGGTAAAAGTGTGCTCACGACCTGGGGTTCAATCCCAGGTAGCAGGATCAAGGTTCACTCAGCCTTCCAGCCTTCCGAGGTCGGTAAAATGAGTACCCAGCTTGCTTGGGGGGGGGCAATGTGTAGCCTGCATTACGGTAATTAAAACTGTAAACCACCCAGAGACTACTTGAAGTGGTATGGGGCGGTATACAAGCAGAACACTTTATGTACTTATAATGTGCCCAAGCGAAGCCCTTCTTTGAATATGGGTTTCTGCCAAAGCTCCGGTCTGCCATTTCACTCTCCCTGATGCAGCGCCTTTCTTTCCACAGGACCGGCATGATGGAAGCAGCAACGGGAACCCGAGATTGCCCCACCTTTCAGCTGTCAGCCAGCATTTGTACAGTCCAGCTCCCCCCCTTTCTCACTCGGGGGCCTCAGACTTCCAGCCCCCTTATTTCCCGCCCCCTTACCAGCCTCTGCCTTACTCTCAGTCCAGCGATCCTTATTCACACCTTGGGGATCCTTTTTCTATCAACCCACTCCACCAGCCGCCTCCTCCTCCTCCTAACCAGCAACAAACCAGCTGGCCGAACCGCCAGACCAGCCAAGACCCGTCTGGTTTGTCTCACCACGCACGGTCTGGCTTGGTGCCCCATCTCTCGGCTTTGGAAAGTGGCTCTGCTGGGGCCAGACGGGAAACCTACCGGCGGTCCGAGCTGCTCCTGCCCCATGGCCATGGTCTGGATGCCTCCAGCCTAGCAGAAAACCTTGGATTGCACGAAATGGCTCATCAGATGGAAGAGGTGCAGGTAAAAATTCTGGGGAGGAGGCTGAAAAGAAGAATTCTGGGGCATTCTGGGAGGTGTAGACTAAAAAGTAACTTTTCCAAGCTCTTTGCCTTACCGAAAGTGGTGGTGATAGCCCTCACTTCAAAGCAGGTAGGGTTCATTATGTCTTGCAAGAGCAAGACACAGGTTAGGGTGGAACATCATACATTCAAATGTGATAAATCTGATGAGTCGGACTTGACCCACTCTACTCATTTATTGCATTTAAAACCAGTCTTTACTGTAAAGACTAAAGGCTGTCTATCACCTACCCAAAAATCGAGCCACTTTAATAAATGTAAAGTACATATGATTGAGTTTGAAGTGTGATGGTCGCTGGGCTGCTCAATCAGCTTCATGGCTAAGTTGGGATTTGAATCTGGGGTTTTATAGTACCGATTTGATAGTATCTAAACTCTTGTAACCTGATGTCTGTTAGACAGTTTGGGCTATGGATGCAGGTTTTCACGCAAAATATTTAAAACAGTGGTTTCCAACTTTGGAACTCCAGGTGTTCTTGGACTACAACTCCTGGAAATCCTAGCCGTAACTACTGGCGGTGAAGCCTTCTGGAAGTGTTAGCCAAAGAACATCTGGGGAACAAGTTTGGGAACCATTGATCTAGAAAATCAACATATATTGTGTATATTTGCTCAACAGTATGCTTTACTGTTCAGTAGAACTTTTGCTCAGGTGGTTATATATGGGATTATTTTGGCTTTTCTGAATGTTGCATTGTTGACCTATGTGTATCTTGGAAAATGGTTTCTTTCTTTCTTTTTTTGGATTACACCTCCTAGAATATTGTAGGCTGAGGAGGAGATCCTGGGAGTTGTAGTGTGAATAAGTAACTTCTCCATGTTCTCACGTGTGCTCAGCTGAAGTATTAACTAAAATTACACATACACACATTGTGAGCCTTAATTTGACACCCTCCAGGTGGGGTTGGTCTACATTATCCTGTGCTAGCTTGATTCATAATTGGGGAATTAGGGTAATTGTGATCTAGACAATCAGGTTGGCACAAGGTTAGGTGAGTTACCCGCCATATTTAGATCCAAATTGCCAAGTGTATGAAACAATACCGCTGTTTCCAAATTCTGCAGAATATTGCTGCAATCAGTAATGTTTTTAAAGAGCATTTGGGGTGCAACCTCAATGGATACTAGGATCTATACTCTATAGGACCTGAGAGAGCCAGTGGTCTGTCTAAATACATTTTCCCTCCACAAACGGAAGGGAAGACCACCGGCTCTCAGAACTTCTGAAGGATTACTCTTCCCGGAATCATGATCTGTTCCATTGTTGAACAAAAATTGCAGGTTGGTTACCAATGACCACCTCAGTCCTAACTGCCTTAGGAGAAAATCCAGTTCACATTCATATTGATTGAAATACTTAAAGAGTCATAGGGCTGCAGTTTTAAGAGTGCCATGGAATGGGCTGCACACATCTAACTCCTTTTGAACAAATTATTTCTGGAGGAACTTTATAGTAAACAGACCGGATTTAGACAGCTTTACTCTAAGGATGTAAATGAGGCATAACTTGTCTGCCTGGGATTAAAGTCACTATGTCAAAATATCACTGAAACCAAAAATAATGCTCCTTGGAATTACAGTGGTACCTTGTATAACAGACAGCTTGTATAACATAAAATTTGTACAACATAAAAAATTCCGGAGATAGGGAAAATTTGCTTAACATAATTGCCTATGGGGAAAATCCGTACAACATAAAATGGGATTACTCTGCTTTCAATGCATTCCTATGGGAATTTGTATAAAGGAAAATTTGCTTAACATAATTTCATTTGGAACGAATTAATTCCTTTATACAAGGTACCACTGTAGATGTTTTGGATCAGGATTATGAAGCAGGACTCAGCTTCTTACTGGTCTCCAACTTGACTTGGAAAAAGATAACGAAATATTTGTGGGTGTGGGAGGTGGGTCATACCTCTTGTTCCAGCAGTTGTGTTCTAAACATTTCACATTCTCTCTCCAGAATGTGGAAGATCAACATTTATTAATGCATGACCAGACCGTCATTAGAAAAGGTCAGTCTGTCTGAATTCTGTTATTTATTTTTCTCTTGTCTTTAAAAAAAAAGTGGGGAAGGCATTTAAACTCACAAAGCATGGTTTAGCAGTGGCTGATTGTTTTTGGAATATGATTTCCCTTCATGCTTTTTTTAAAAAATTCTGAAAGAAATGGCTTTTACATGAAAAAATGATTCCCCCCTTTCAAGTTATTTGCATGAGCTAGCTTTCATGCCTGAGGCTATGTTCCACAACTGATTTACTCTGAAGTAAGTAGGTTGTGGATTTGACCAGTATGTATGTGTGTGTTTACAATAGGACTGCTTTAAAAGGCCTGTCAGGTTTAGGGCATGCAATTTGGATCCAATAAAATGGATTTAAAATGGGTTATTAAATTTTCTTGTGGAAACCTCTGAACTGTAGTTTCCCAGGAACAACCAGGAAGGATGTTCTTTGTTTTAATATAGTACATAAGCTAAGTATTAGTAACCCTGTAGGTGCACCTCTGAAAATGAAAGCCCAGTTGCTGGCTTAACCCAAATTTCAGTTATAATTATTTTGGCATCTGATGCTTTTCTGTTTAAGGATCCAGGTACAGACAGGAATACAGAACAGAAAAATCTAATAGCATTGCAGCTACTCAATGAGAATGTTGCTTCATTTTTCATCTGGGTTTCATTTAGAAACTGGTTACGTGCAGTTACTTTCCAGAGTACTTGGCAATGCAGATAAATGAGGGTAGTTCATTTCTTAAAGGGGATGGTATAAAAGTTAGCTCATGCAATGATATTTTTAAACTTAGCTGTCTCAAACCTTTTTATCCGTGAAATGCTGCAGAGGAAGCACGGATCCCAAGAACTTTAGAATTAATGAATACCAGGAAAAAATAATCAGATTTTGGGTTTTCTTTGTGCTGATAACAACTATGGACAAATTAACAAGGAATTGTTAGTGCTTTAAGCAGAAATATTCTTTTTTCTTCTACTGTTCACTTTTAGTGAATTCCTTAGTGGATATAAAAAAAACAGAAGGCTGCTGCTTGTATGTATAAATGGACAACTTTTTTTATTAGAAGTGGGTGCCATTTCTCACAATTAAAAGAATGGATGTTAATTGTGAAAAATGGTGGTCTCGCTTCCTTTACTGGGAAGGCAGGAGTTTAGCTTCATGCCAGATACTTATAAATAGATGAGCGGAGAGGGTTTGGTTAGTATTTATCTACATTGAAAAGCTTTCGTTGGTGGTGTTTTATAAACCTCTGGCCAGGGAAGCGTCTGGTGATAAACCTACTGCTCAAACTGCTATTCAAAACCACTATTTTTTCGCAAAGTGCAAATACAGCAATTTTACCTGAATACAGGTGGCTGTGAAGGGGCAATGTCGGGTGCCCAGAGAAACTGAGTGCCACCTTTGGCACCTGTACCGTAGGTTCGCCTTGTGGCCCAGTGGTTAAATGCCTGTACTGCAGCTAAAACTGTGCTCACGAACTGGGGTTCAATCCCAGGTAGCAGGCTCAAAGTTCACTCAGTCTTCCATCCTTCTAAGGTTGGTAAAATGAGTACCCAGCTTGCTGGGAGCGGGGGCAATGTGTAGCCTGCATACTATAATTAAATAAAAAACCTGTAAACCGCCCAGAGACCACTTGAAGTGGTATGGGGCGGTATATAAGCAGAACACTTCGCTTTTGCTTTGCTATTGGATCTCATGCTCTTGTCCTTGCTGATTTCACTTGCCTCCTTCTAGTTTATCTTAAATGAAAAAAACACAGTCAGAGGAAGGATTTGCCTGAAACCTAAGGATGACTTGAAGGGGAAAATGTGTCTTGAGGAAAAGCAGAAATGTTTTTCTGTAAACTGCTGGCTTGGAGCATTAGCTCATGGAGGAAATATTTTTCTGGTGTCTGTTTCACCCCCTTGAGAATCTTCCTTACTTTGATCAACTAGTACATTTGGTTGCTTAGCCTACTTGTCCTCCTCAGCCTGGGGCCTCCAGCTCTGTTGGACTACAACTCCCATTATTTTGAGACAGCAGGGCTGGCAGCCACCATGCTGTGCAAAGCTGTTTCTTTTTAATGCCATGCCAGAGAAAATACATTTGTGTAGAATTCGGTAGGATTTCGCCAAAATGTTTTTGCCACCTACCTAAACGTGGTTTTCAGTGGGAGTAAACGTTCTCTTGACCTGCTTCCTTTCCATAATGCAATGCTTGGATTGGGAAAATGTAATTCCTGAACCCAGTAAGGTTCATTTACTTAGTGAAGCATGAGCACAAGGGTTCTGGGAGTTGTAGTCCAAAACACACACACACAATTTTTCCACTCACTGGTAGGGACAGCCCAGAGCTTCTCTGATTGTGGTAGCTAGAAAGGTGTATTTGGAATTCAGAGTTATCAGTAGCCTAAGTCAACCAGTGTCCACTTAAGCACTTTATATTTCATTGAGTTCAATACAAAAAATAAAATCAATACACATCAAAGCCTTCCATTGAAATGGGTAGGAATGAGCAAAATTATGCCTAGATCATGCCTAGTTTCCTTTAAATCTGCCCTCACCTTGAAAGACAATACACTGCATCATGGCAGCTGTCAAAGCTGTTTTCATATAGTTATTATTTTTAAAAGTAACAATTCCTCACTAATATATCAGCAGTCACGTTTATGTCTATGGAACTGCTTCAAAAAATTTGTGTGACAGACATTTGGCTGTGTTTTCCCAGTGAAAACGCATATTCAGAGAGCATACCTGAAGAGGGGAAGAGAAGGCTGTCTTATTTGATGTCCGGACAGATCTTTTCAATTTGTCAAGAAGAGGGGGAAAAACCCACCCCATCCTCTCTTTCTTTTCTTTTTGTACGTCTTGGTTCTGTAGGTCCCATTTCATTAACGAAAAACAATGCATTAGGTCTCCCTTGCCAGAAGGACGGACTGGTCGGCATGGTAATAAATCCCAACGAAGTCTTCTGCTCGGTTCCTGGCCGGCTCTCTCTCCTCAGTTCAACATCAAAATACAAAGTGACAGTAGCAGAGGTTCAACGGAGGCTCTCCCCTCCGGAATGTCTCAACGCTTCTTTGCTGGGGGGCGTTCTCAGAAGGTAAGTGCCTAGGACTCAGGGTGGATTTGATTTAAATCACGATTTAAATCACGATATCAATCGCTAGTCACCAAGGCTTGATTTAAACCATGATTTTCTACATAAAGACTCATTTTTGCTGGAGTTGTTTTAATCTTAATATTGACAACCAAAGGAAGGTTTCAGTGTTAGAATAACAACTTTTCAGATTAATTTTACAGTTAAATCAGAAAATTGCTGATTTGGTGGTTATATACCATTAAGAAATACTCCCTCCTCAAACTTTGTTCCTTGTGCAGACCTATTCCATTCCAAACAATATTCTATTCATTGAACTTCTTAAAACATAGCACTTAGGAGGTAAGGGGGTCAATTCTGTGTACATTGATTTGATGAGGAACAATGGGATTTAGGTCTTTTTCCTCAATTCTGATTTTATTTTAAAACTTTTTTTTTTTTTACTATGAAAGAGACATGTTATCATTGCAGACCCAAATGCACAGTTTTGAAAATAGGAAAACCAAGTATCTTTGATAATATCTTATAGATATAAAAATTGCCCCAAATAATCAGAAACCTCTGGAAGAGCGTTGTAAATGGATTAATACAGACTTATGCTACATAATTAAAAATTAATTTCATGATGAATCACCTTTGGACTGTAATGTATCTTAGCTAGAATACGATCTTTAGAGAGATTTTTCCTCAAAAAATATTTAAATTTTAAAAAATTGATCTAAATTTTAATAAATTGGTTTTTATTTAAAAAAAATCATTGATTTTTATCCATCCTGCTAGGATTTTAAACTTTTGTTTTTCTTTTCCTCTTCCTGCCATACGCTGTCACCCAGGCAAAACTCGTCCTGCGAAAGGGGCTCTTTTGTGGTCCTGCAGCCAAACTGCTTGGGAATATTGCCCTGTTTCCCTGCCATTTTATGAATCTGTCAAGAGAATTTTAAAATGCCGTGTCCTGGTGGAGTTTAATTCTGAGCCTTGGGCTCACACTCTCTCTTCTTCTCTTTCCTGCTTTTTGTCACCGCTTTGCACTTCCAGAATTGAAAAGAGGAGTGTTAACAGGTCCAGAAACAACTTCTTTTCTCCCGCGAATACCAGGCTTTTCTCTCTCAGCCCACAATACAAACCTTTTTGGGGCCAAAAGCCTATGGTTTGTCTTCGAATCCCGTTACTCACTTGTGTATTCCATGCAGTGTTTAAGCAGCATTACTTATTTCTTAGGAGCATTCTTTTTCCCCATTGATGACAAGCCCCAAAAAGTTTGCTAAGATGGCCAGCTGTCTAGGAAGAAACACCTGGCTGTCTTCCGCCTGTATCTTTAAGGGCGCAAGGAACAGAGCAAGATGGTGATGGATCCATCCTGTTGATGGATCTCCTTTTTAAAAAAGATTTCGTTTTGCGGCTGGCAAGTGAGGCTAACTTTCACGAGACAGTGGCTGGAATGCAGTTGTTTAGTGTATAAAGCTGCAATTATAGTAGGCCCATCAGAACCCACAGACCTGTTGACTCACTAATTCCCCACTGATCCAATGGGCCTCCTCTAGTTGCAACTTATACACTAAGCAACAGGACGTTTTTCTGGATAGTCTTTTGGATAGAAAACGCTTGAGGGGGATATGATTGAGACGTACAAAATTATGTAGGGCATGAGTAAAGTGGGTAGAGGGATGCTCTTCTCCCTCTCACAAAATACCAGAATTAGGGGACATCCACTCAAATTGAAGTCTGGGAGAGTAAGAACAGACAAAAGAAAATACTTCTTTGCCCAACATGTTGTTAATCTGCTCCCTGCCACAGGATGTGGTGATGGCATCTGGCCTGGATGCCTTCAAAAGGGGATTGGACAGATTCCTGGAGGAGAAGTCCATCACAGGTGACAAGCCATGATGGGGATTTGTAATCTCCAGTCTTAAAACCGGGGTACTTCAAGGGCCGGATGCAGGGGAGTGGTATCAGAAGACAGATATCTAGTGGGGCCACTGTGAGATAGAGGAAGCTGGACTAGATGGGCCTTTGGCCTGATCTAGCATGGCTCTTCTTATGTTCTTATCTGTACAACAGGGCATGTGACAACATTGCCATTGAAAGACTCTCCCTAACTGGGGATTGGCTGAGTAGCTCAGTGGGTTGGTTCTCTGGCTGCAAAGCTAGAGGCTGTTCCTTGTGCAAGAAAAGCCAGCCTGTGTGGCCTTGGGCAAGCTGCACAGTCCCAGGGTGCCCCCAGAAGAAAGGAACCTGTAAGCCTATTCGGAGTATTGTCTGCCTGAAAAGGGTCCCCAGAAGTCAGAATTTGCCTTGATGGCAGAAGTGATTGTTATTAACAACTGGAGTTGCTGTTATGCAGGAAAATTGATCAGTAACATGCAGCTCAGAAGGGGAACGGTTCAAATTGTCCCTATAGTCTTCCTTCAACTGGCCTCCTAGTTATGACGGACTCTGTTTGCAAGCTGTCGAATTAGAGCCTTGTTTAATATTCTCCTAGATGTGTGTGTGTGTGCACGTGTACACATCCTGGCCCGCAAAAGGTTATGTTGGTGTTCTAGGCTTATAAAAGGGTTTTAATTTTCATTATAATTGTCATTGCAATTGTTAACGATTTTTGATGGTTGAAAACGCAAAGGCGAAGCACCTCCTCTCGCCCTCCCACCCCCATCCCCCCAGCCTCGTTTTCCTTCTTTTTGATCTTGCTTCCTGACATTTATGTGATGGAACATTAAAAAGTAGGTCAGGGCTTGTTTTGTTGCAGACCCCCTCCCTCCCCCGCCTCCCTCGAACAGCACCGCATTGAATGTCAGTAACTTGTGTTTTCCAATTGCTTCGAAATGTGACCTCTCCAGAAAATACAGCTAAATAAAACACGGTCCATCTCCTTCCCCGCTTACAGAGCCAAGTCTAAAAATGGTGGCCGATCATTAAGAGAGAAGCTGGATAAAATTGGCTTGAACCTTCCCGCTGGCAGAAGGAAAGCGGCAAATGTGACATTGCTGACATCGTTGGTAGAAGGTCAGTCTTCATTCTTCTCCTTTCCTGCCCTTGTAGGGGGCACTCTAGGTAACTTGGAATGGCCCAAAGGATGTCCTCTACAATAAAGGAGATAGTTCTCTTGGTTAGATAGGTCACAAATGAGCAAATAGGCTTTCACCCCCGGGCTTATTCTTGCTTTAAATCTATGGCTCCAAATCTTGGGTCTCCAGATGTTCTCCAACTTGAGTTCCCAGAAAACCTGGCCTGCACAGCTAGTGGTGAAGGCATCTGAAAGTCTCAAGAACATCTGGGGACCGAAGGTTGGGAACCATTCCTTAAATCAGGGGTGAGGAACCTTTGGCCTTCCAGATGTTTTGGACCACCTCTCCCACAGTCCTTGATCACTGGCGGTATAGGCTTGGAATTCTGGGAGTTGCATTCCAAAGCATTTGGAGAGTTGAAGGTTTCCTACCCCTGGCTTAAACAATACTGCTGAATTGAAGAAAGCTAAGAGTAAACAGGGGTGGGTTTTTATAAAGAAGAATAGCTCGCTTCCTTCTTTCTGTTCTGGTATGTTGGCGGGTGGGTAGCTTCAGAAGCTGAGGGGCCTTTTTTGCCCTCTCATAGTTTGGCTTAAAGGCGGCCCTCTGTGAGTTTATTCGCATCCGAGAGTTGGGCAATTTAAAATTGTGAACATAAGTGAAATACAATTTGTTTGTTTGTTTTAAATGGAATATCTATCCATTTCTATGGAACATCCATTTTTATGGAATAAAAAATGAAAAATGTTTGTTTGTTTTTAAAAAATGGAATAGAAATTATCTTCATTTCTGGTCCTAAAAACGGCCACTGGGTCATTTTGCTCACTAGCAAGATTTTGTTTCAAAGCTTTTGGAGGCGAAGGATTGGCTGAGCTGCATGCCATTGCCCAGGGGATGTCCAAGTTTTCCACTCTTTGGGGAGTCTCCCTCTATGTCCCAAATGGGGACATCATTCCATGTCACTGAAACCTTGAGGTCTTCAAACCTTCTGGCATGCCGCCTTTAAGCCAAACATGTGTTTGCTGATCTATTCCTTCATTCCCCCCCCCCACTTTATCCATATATTTGATGGTGCTGAGATTGCAGTTGCAACCCACCCGTTGCTCTCAGGTTCTGAAGATGTTTAAACAAGAAAAAAGAGGGATTTCTTTTTAAAGATAATGGGTGCCTTGAGATATAGTCTTCAGCTACTAAAACCAGGGGATGATTGACCATTAATGTTGGTTGGGATATGAGGTTTTATGTGTATGTAATGGACTTACATACATGCAAGGGAGTCTATAGCCCGCCTGGATGCCCTAAGCACATCCGATCTCGCCTGATTTCGAAAGCTCAGCAGGGTTGGCCCTGGTTGGTATTTGGATGGGAGACCACCAGGGAATACCAGGTGCTGTAGGCGCCTGGAGTAGGAACTGGCAAACCACTCCAGTATTACTGCCAAGAAAACTCCATGGACATGGAGTCACAAAGAGTCAGTCACAAATGTAACAACACAGCACGCACACACACAAGGGAGTCTATAGGTCTGTTGGTTCTACACACTTGTGGCAACATATGGAATCGTGGGATGTGTAGTTTGGTGTGGTTTTTAGAATTCTGTGCCAGACAGTTTTACTTGTCTACCTTTGGATTAGAGTAGAGAATCCCAAGCTCCTTAGCAAACTGCAAATCCCAGAATTTCGTAAGATGGAGATATAGCACTGGAATCCAAGACCTGTACAGTACTTATTATTACTCTAACATTTTTTAAAGGATTCCTATATAAAGTTGCATTGAAACCAGTAGGGGTAAAAAACAACAAGCTGGGGTTAACAGATAGCTGAAGAACTTGGATTCCATGGGCAATATCTCTGTTAGGATCAGGTATATACTGACCAAAGGCTGTTTTCTCTAGAATTCTTTCTTTGGTGAAATGGTAATGGAGTGGGGATTGGGGAAGGGACAAAGCCATGGAAGTCCATCATGAAAGAGGCAATATGGATACAACACACCCAAGTAGTGGTGTGTAGAAGAGAGTCTAATACAACCCTGTTTATTTGGATAGCCAGCTTTGGAACAGCAACTCTGTCCCCATTACTAGAGTCATCAAGACCCATGGAATTAGAGGGATTTGCATAGGTCTTAACAAATCTGATTTAGTGTGTCTCCCTCAGTCCTTTGTTCTATGCAAAAATACTAAGAAGCAGAGGGATGTTAGTCAAATTGGGCTCCAGTGTTTTAAATTCAGCTTGCACTCTACAGCTTTTGTAAGACTGGATGGGCTGGATGCAATTCAGATCCATTATAACGAGTAGTTGCTTTGCTAGCTCTTTCGATGGGAGTGTCATCAAGTAGTGGATGAGCATGTTTTGGTTCAAGCCACATGTCCTTTAAACGGGGCTGGTGCACTCCTGAATGCCATAAGCGATCATTGTAGTTTCATTTGGTTTGTGGCAGACAAAGATCCCAGCTGTTGTGAGTTTTTCGGTCTGTTTGGCCATGTTCTGGAAATTTTCCTTCCTGATGTTTCACCAGACCCTGTGGCTGGCATCTTCAGAGGGCAAGGAGCTTAGGGAACTAGGAGTTCTCTCTGTGCAACTCCCAGAAATCCTTTCCACCACAGCAAGTGGTGGAGGCTTTTGGGAGTTGTAGTCCAGGCACATCTGGGGACCCACAGGTTGAGAACCACTGCTCTAGCCTAATACTATCAACATGACAGGCAGCAGCTCTCCAAGATTCTTTTCCCAGACCTGTCTGGAGGTCCCTTTTATTGACTGTTGTCCTCCCATCCAAATGTCAACCTGACCTGACCTTGCTTAGCTTTATATGGTGACATGAAAGCTGTTCTGGGTATTGCTTCACGTTGTAGAGAAGGTAACACTTTGCAACCTCTGAGTGAAAAGGCAAAACTGGATATGGTTTTGTTCCTGAAGTGACACTTAGATATTCCCTGAAATGACAGCAGTGACTAAGCAATCCAGACTTAAGGTCTCTGAGCCCAGAGACTCACTTTGAATTCAAGGGCCAATTATTCCCCATCTGACCTTCTTCACAAGGTTGTTGTGAAGGAAAAGTAGGAAGGAAGGAAGCCATGCTTCCTTGTCTATATTCAGGAAACTTTTGAAAACAGAATTATTCAAAGCTGACCTTGAACAACCGAATATCTGGATGCTGTTAATATTTTTCCCTTCTTGTTTTCTCTCTTCTCTTTTTTATGTCATTGTTTCTTCTTCTTTTGTAAAGATGTTTTTATGGGCTCTCTGACATCTTTAAGCAGTATGTGCCTGAATGGGATGGTTTATAAATAAAATAAATAAGATTGATTACATAAATACACCAGTGGAAGAATAAATGAGGCATTATTATTAAGTAGCAGGAGTGAGAGTTACCACATGTCTATTTCTTGGATTCATTACTTGGATAACATGTACCACATGTCTATTTCTCCTGAGCAGATACTTCTTTGAGAATGTGATCAACTAAACCTTCTTTCTTCCTGTTATTTCTTTGACGTTGAACTTGCAGGGGAAGCTGTACACCTTGCCCGGGATTTTGGCTATGTGTGTGAAACTGAGTTTCCATCGAAAGCTGTGGCCGAATACTTGACTCGTCCCCATCTGGGACGTAATGAGATGGCTACCAGGAAGAACATGCTACTTGCGGCCAAGTAAGTATTTTGTCTTACTTGATCCCTTTTGGCTAGACAGTAATAGCTTCATTCCTCATTTCTTTAGAAACTGAAAAGACCCCAAAACTTTTCAGAAGCTGTGGTGGTTTAGGCCTCTGAGGTTGGGGGGTTTGATTCTCCGCTATGCCTCCTTGACATGGGCTGGACTTGATGAGTTCCTTCAAGCCCTGCCATTCTAAAACTACTTTCCGAGACAGCCACTGGACAGCTGTGGGTGGACAGTAAATTTCAAATGACTGGCAAGAACCTTGAACACCAAACCTCATTAAAACAATATACCATAGCTATGAATAGTCAGCACCCACTCTAAATTGTATAAGTGAAATCAAAGAAAGCTCAATAGCCAGAAATGGAATTTTGAGTGTGGGAATGATCAGAGCACTTCCATTTCAATACAGTGATCCCCCACCTATTGTGGGGGTTAGGGACCCGACCTGACCCACAATAATTGAAAATCCACGATATGTGGATGCAGGTCAGGTCAGGCCTGAGGCACCTAGCTGGGGGCTTTTGTATTTACCCCCAGCCTGGTGCTGCCCCAAAGAAGCCTGAAAGGGCCTTCCCAGGCCTTCGGGGGGGCTCCAGAAGGCTCAGGAAGGCCCTTGCAGGCCTGTTTGGGGCAGTACGAGTAAGTAAGGGAGACCTGAAACAGGCCTTCCCCCCTTCCCCAGGGGACCTTTTTTTATATACTGCG
This sequence comes from Phrynocephalus versicolor, assembly GCA_023846285.1. NCBI lineage: Eukaryota > Metazoa > Chordata > Lepidosauria > Squamata > Agamidae > Phrynocephalus > Phrynocephalus versicolor. Next base: position 94,126,727 of record JAHTLZ010000129.1, read on the forward strand.
GTCCTGCCATATAGCGGGACCGCAGTATATGAACCACAAATGGGCGGGGGACCACTGTAACCCAAACAGATCCCCGTGCTTCTGCATCTTTAATTCTAAGTGTAAGATTTCTGTAGCCAGTTCCCATTTGATGGATCTCGAGGACACTAGTTTAAAAACACACACCAAACAACCGAAACCACCCCCCCCAATTATTTAATCATATCCGAATTTTATCCATCCCTGCTTTTGCAAAAATAATTTCGAGGTTTGCTATCTACACAAGGTAGATATGGGGAATGGCGTGGAGGAAATTGCTGAGTATTGCAGTCAAGCATTTTATTTTAGAGGACAGCACTGTGTTTGAGTGACAGGTAGCTCAAGCTTGATTGGAACATCAAGGAACCATAAAGAGGGACAGCAAGGGCCTCCGTGTTTCCCACCCATAGATGCTAGACAGCAGATACTCAGACTGCTGTGCCAAAGTGAGAGCTCCTTTTTAAAGACCCAGCAAGTGGGAAATGGCCAAAGGCCTCTGGATAAATGGTTGTGGAGATGGGGTGGTGCTCCTGCTGTCTCCAAGCATCATTGGTCTACTGATGCATATATGAAGCATCAGGAGATGTTTCACAAGGTGACTGGATTATCTTCTGTGCTATCTGGAGCTCATGCCCTGTGGGTTGCAAGCAGCAGAAAGACTGAGATGTGCTCATTTGGATACGGAATGGTTTCCATTTCTTCAAGGCTACAGTTGCTTTGCAGAAAACATGTTGGATGGATCTTTTAGCATTTTATAGCTTAGGTCTTGTTCTCATGTCGTATCGACATGAGTCAGCAGCTTGGTGGTTCAAATCCCAGGTGCTACACAGTGGAGCGAGCTCTCGCTGTTAACCCCAGCTCCTGCCAACCTAGCAGTTCGAAAGCATGTAAATGCAAGTAGATAAATAGGTCCCGCCGTAAAAAGCGGGAAGGGAAACAGTGTTCTATGCACATGAATGTGTTTAGCCATGCTGGCCACATGGCCACGGACTTGCACAACACTGGCTCTTTGGCTTGGAAACAAAGATGAGCACTGCCCCTAGAGTTGGACATGAGTCACACGCATGTGTAGGGGGGACCTTTACCTATATCTTATAGCTGCTTTGCAGAAAACGTGTTGGATGGATCTTACAGCATTTTTTTTAGCTTAGGTCTTGTTCTGATGTTGAATTGGCACGAGTTACATAATGGTGTCTACAGAGAGATGGCTTTTTAGCATCAGAGCACTTGTTTAGACTGGAAATGGGAAACGTGTGACCCTCCGCAGAGTTGTCTGGACTCCAACTCCCTTTAATCCTGGCCAGCATCACCAGTGGTGAGGGATGATAGAACTTGCAGCCCAGCAACATCTGGAGGGCCGTGCCTTTCCCTATCCTTGATTTAGAACCTATCCCAGTGGTTCTCAACCTGTGGGTCCCCAGAGGTTCCTGGACTGCAACTCCCAGAAATCCTGGCCAGCTCAGCTAGTAATGAAGACTTCTGGGAGTTGCAGTCCAGGAGCATCTGGGGACCCACAGGTTGAGAACCACTGACCTATCTCATGTTAGGTTGCACCCCAAAGTGGCCCTGCTATCATTTTTTTTTTACCGGCTCTGGTGATGAAATTGTTGTCTTTCAAGAAACTTGAAGACTAACCCAAATTTGCCCATGAATGTGTTATTTGTTGTTTGAGGATTCCAGGTTTCCGAGCACTGCCTGCTGGTTGCATATAGGAATGGATGGAATGGTGTTTTTTTTTTTTAAAAAAGTGATGGTTCAAATGTCTGTAGGAGGAAGCACCCTTAAGATTTAATCATGTCTCTATAAATGTTTGCAACATCAAAAAGGCCTTTTGTGGTAAAGATCAAACCCTAGGGTGGTTCACTGCAGGATATTTTTTTAATCTGTGAAACAAGCAAAGGGCATCTAAGAATACATTTCCACGTCTGCATAACTCACAGGCGGACTTAAGTATTTTGTTTTGTGACTGGAACCTTTGTTGCCGTCCTTCTTCTGCTCACGCAGGTTTTTAGCAATGGGTGGACGGCAACTGAACCATCTTGCGTCATGCTTTCAAACAGCTTTTAAAAGTTTGGTGGTTACTTTAATATATTCATGTTTCAGTTTTTCAGTATTGTAATTTGTTCTATGTTGAGCTGCATTTGGTGGCTGAACATTTTGTAAGCTGCCTTGAGTCCCTTCCTTGAGAAAAGTGGGATATACTGTAAATAAAATGAATGATGAATCGTTTCAAGTAAAACTAAGTTTCAGTCAAACTAAGGTCAGGATTTAATAATTCCCTTTGAAGTGATAAAAGCAGACCCAAACGGCAGCCTCCAGACTTTTTTTTTTTTTTTTGTAGAGGACAGAAAGCTTTCACTAAAGTAGAACTTGCGTTTTCCTGCTCTAACCTGGTATATGCCTGCTGGAATCAATGTGTGCATCATCTAATAAAGCTATAATTACTAGCTTTTACATAGATGCAAATATATGCAGATTTAATTGCTAAATGCATGAGTTTTAATTGGTTACTTTTTTCTAGCCTGACACCAGCTCTTTAAAAAAGGAGTGGGCATATAGATTTGTTTACTCCACATAATACATCCTTGCTAGGCACTATTTTCTGTGATGTTGGGCTACCTGGGCACAACAAACTGGCATGGGCACCAGAGAATGCCTGTTGTGTGGCTGCTGGGACATGTAGTCCAAAAAATCTCTTTTCCCCCACCCACTGGGAGAGACAGGTTCAGAATTCCTACTTAGCATGATGTTCATTGTGGCATCAGTAGCAATCTCCCCAAAGGAACAATAACACAGAGACCACACACATGGTTTGTATATAGAACATCCCAGGGTCAAATCCTGACATCTCCAGGTAGAAAGGGAAATTTGCAGGCCTGTGGCCAAGATGTTGGAAACATCACATTCATCAAAATATATTTGAATCAAAAGGGTCAATATTCATGGATGGGGTAACACTCCCTCTGAATGCACAGGTGCACAGCTTGGGGTTATTCCTGGATTCATCTCTCAGCCTGAATGTTGGGGTTTCAGCAGTGGCCACACCTGCCTTTGCACAGCTTTGCCTGGTCATGGAGAGGTCTGATCTGCCACAATGTCACCTGCCTAATTAGTTACATTCCAGCTGGATTGTCGTAACATGTTATCGATGGGGGGTGCTTATGGAAACTGTTTGGAAACTTCAGCACTGCAGGGGAGTCATCTTATTAACAACTCGGTCTGATTACAGGGATCACATAACCCACCTCTTGCACAGCAGGTCCACTGCTGACCAATCCATTTATGTGCACAGTTCAAAGTGCTGGTTTTAACCTATAAAGGGTCCACTTTGGGTCCAAGCTATCTCAAAGACTGTGTCTCCCTTTGTGAGCTGGCCATCTGTTAAGATCAATCTTTTATCTCGGTCTCGCCACCATCACAAGTTCATTTGATGAGGATATAGGAGAGGGCCTTCCCTGTCATGGCCCCCAGACTCAAGAACCCTCTCCCATGGGAAGCCACACTGTCCCCAACTTTGCTGACCTCCAGCAAGCAGATTAAGACCTTTCTCTTCTAGCAGACTTTTCCTTAGAGAATAGGTGCCTGAGTGAGGTTTTAAAACAAAATGGTTTGCATTTCTTGGTTTTCAATCTGTTTTAGCAATGCTTTATATCTTAACATTTTTCATATTTATTTATTTTCCAATATTTACATAATTTGTTTTGCTTTCTTACGTTGCCTTTTTAAAAATGTGTAAGCCGCCTTGTATCCTTTTATAGAGGAAAGGTGGGATCAATAAATAAAGCAGTCAGCTCCAAAATATAAGGCAGCTCCCTATATTTTGGGATGTGGAACCATTGACCAAGTTGCTTGTGTGTTGTTGTGTTGTGTCATTACGGTCGTGACTGACTCTTTGTGACTCCATGTCCATGGAGTTTTCTTGGCAGGGATACTGGAGTGGCTTGCCAGTTCCTACTCCAGGCACCTACAGCACCTTGTATACCCTGGTGGTCTCCCATCCAAGTACTAACCAGGGCCGACCCTGCTTAGCTTCCAAAATCAGGCAAGATCAGATGTGCTTAGGGCATCTAGGCAGCGACCAAGTTGCTTAGCTGTTCCAAAAGATGGAGACTACATGCAATAGGAGACAGGGTTAGGGCATGGGAAATCTAGGGTCTGGTTCCCACTGAAAATTGAAATCCCTTTGATGATCTGGCTGTGTGTGCCTATTTGTCTCTCATCCTGACCCCCTCAGAGGGTTGCTGTGGGGAGAGCCACATATATCATCTCAAAAGGCAGGAAAGAAAAGCCGTTAACAAATAACTAAAGGCAGGGCTCTGACTTCAGTGTCTACAGATTAGACAATTGAGTTTTCCATTCTTGATCAGGAAGGGGCCCCAGCTCAGTGGTTGAATCCACGTTCATTCTCTGGCTTTCGCAGCCCAGCAGCCAATCTCCTGATTGAAATCTAGTCCTGGTCTGTCACAATCCTGTCCTAGACAGAAAAAATGGGCTAATCAAGCAACAGCCTACCTTCCAGGATGGTTTTGAGGATAAAATGTCATGCAGGCGGCAAAAGCAAAGTGTTTTGCTTATATACTGCCCCATAGCACTTAAAGCATTCTCTGGGCAGTTTACAACCCAATTATGCAGGTTACACATCCCCCTGCAGCAAGCTGGGTACTCATTTTACTGACCTCGGAAGGATGGAAAGTTGAGTGAACCTTGAGTCTGCTACCAGGGATGGAACCCTAGGTTGTGAGCACAGTTTAGTGGCAGTACAGCAATTTAACCACTGTGCCACAAGCCAAAATCCTCTCATTGTTCACACAATGTACATTGCTGTGGCTAGCTGCAGCTAACTGATGAGGAGCTGGTCTCCTACCTGGCCACACATCTGGTTGCACAAATGAGCACCTTATCAATTAGCTACAGGAATTTATGCAACCCTTATGTGAATACCAGTAAGATCCTAAGACATTGTGAGCTTTATGGAAGAAGGGTGAGGTTCAAGTAAAGGAAGTAACTCGTTTGCCATTTTTGAATACTCAGCTTTGTGCCTCCGCCTACTACACATCGTGCTATACCCTCAAGTGTCCCAAATTAAGCAGTTGGACCTTTTACTTCTATTCCAGTGATGGCGAGCCTATGGCACGGGTGCCAGTGGTGGCACTCGGAGCCCTTTCTGTGGGCACCCAACATCGCCCCTTCATAGTCACCTGTATACAGGTTAAATTACTGTATTGGCACTTTGTAAAAAAATTAGTGTGTTTTCAATTGCAATTTGGGCACTCGGTCTCTAAAAGGTTCGCCATGCCTGTTCTATTCCTTCTTCCTTCCCCCATAGGTTTAATTCTTCTTGGTCAGTGGTTGACACAGTCAGGCATTGAGCCAAATTGATTCTCTCTTCCATGATGGTTGGAGCAGCTCTAGAACTGTGTGTGCCTCCCGATGGGAGAGACGGTGCTTGATCTTAAGCCAGAGTTATATGCTTCCAGATTTCTGTTCTTTCCAATAACAGATCGCTAGAGGATGTTGGGAGGAAATTCCATGCTGCTCTTTTTCTGATCTGTAACTATATAATTCCTTGGGGCCATGGCCAATTCATTAGCCAAGAAAAAAAACAGTGAACACCTTCTATTGGCGTGTCTTCTGATTTAGGTGTACTTTCCAAAGTTTGCAGATCGCTAGTTATAATAATGCCACTTATTAAAATACTGCATTAGTGTAATTAATTCTTTTGCCCAGTAATAAAACAGTGTAACTGTGTAACATTGCAGCTATACTTTTACAAGAGGTAACTTCATTCCTTTGGCGGAATAATTGTTTAACTATCTACTATTACTATTAGGTACAGAACACAGTTTTGTACTGTGTTGCAGGTGTTTAGGCAAAGCAAAAAAATAAAATAAGCAGCACTCTATGCTTTTTAATTTTTCCTTTATGTATCACCCCATAGCACTTAAAGCACTTTATGGGTGGTTTAAAAGTAATTTTGCAGGCTGCATATTGGGGGGGGGGGGGCCCCGGCGCGTAGCAAGCTACATCCTCATTTTAATGACCTTAGAAGGATGGAAGGATGAGTGAACCTTGAGCCTGCTGTCTGGAATTGAACCCCAGATAGTGAGCACAGTTACCGCTCCAGGGCAGCAGTGAAACCACTGCACCCACAAGCTCCTAACAAGGCAGAGGTGGGAGGAGTGTGTTTTATTCTACATGCAACAGCTTGTAATGCTCAGATTAAAAAGCAACTCCAAAACAATTCTACTTCTTTTGAAGGCTATATAAGCAAATGATTTTTCCCCAAAACTGTAAACATTTACTTCCATGGGCCATGGACTTATAAGAGCTGCAATTAATATTTTAATGTTGTAACTTGCCCAACTCTTGCCTTTCTTGAATATTGAGGGAACTGCAAAATTTTCTTCCTAAAAATGTTAATGCTTGTCTCTCTCTCTCTCTCTTTCAGGCAGATCTGTAAAGAATTCACCGAACTCCTTACTCAAGATCGCACCCCGATTGGTAATGCAAGGCCCAGCCCGATCTTAGACCCTGGCATCCAGGGCTGTTTGACTCACTTCAGCCTGATCACTCATGGCTTTGGAAGCGCTGCTATCTGTGCTGCCATGACGTCGGTCCAGAACTACCTGAACGAAGCTCTCAAAATAGCAGACAAAACATATATGAATGCTGGAGACCAGAGCCCTGCAGAAACCAACAAAGGCCTTGAGAAGATGGACAAACACCGAAAATAGGAGAAAGAGAGGAGGAATTAAAAGACAGACTGGAAACAGACTTTCTAAAACTGTTCTCGCACATAGACTTACACTCTTCCTTGCCAGTTGGCCACCTAGATTTCTCCTGCAACTTGTTTTAGGACATGATTTTAATTCATTTTTAAAAACATACCCCTCCCCTCCCCTGGTGTCTCTCTCTTCTTTAAAGCTGCCATTATCCATTCAGTTGTGGGACCAGGCATCAGAAGGTAATTTTAGGTACGATTTTTGCCTTTTTTTTTTAAAAAAAAAAAGCAAACATGTATTTAAATAGGTAAAAAGTGGTGCTATCTTTGTTTTTCATTGTGCGGAAATATGTTATTGCCATTTCTAGACTTTTGATCAAGTTCTGTTTCCCCTCCCCCTTTTGTGTATTTTTTAATAGTGGCAGCTCTTTTGGTACCATTGAGTCAATACATGTTAGTTTTGGCTTATGAGAATGCAGAGCTTGGAAAAAGTTAATGATTTTTTAAAAAATTAATGAATATGTCAAGTTCCCAGAATTCCCTGCAACCATGCTGGCCATGTGAGTCAGGGTGTCTGTGGAGCTATAGTCCAGAAGAGTAACTTTTCCAAAGCTCTGTCAACGTGTCGCTCTGCCCTCAGGCTTGCATAATTCCTCTTTCCCTCTTCCGCGTGGTTATGGAAAAAAAGAAATTGGGACTATTTCTTTCCTCCTTGAACACTCTACCAGAGTTTATTGTTACATCTGAAAAGGAGAGACTGTAGTTTAATAGAAACTGCTTTGTTGATAATAACTAAGATTATTAAACCATGGTTTGATCCTACTTGTTTATGTGAATCACAGTTGATAGCCGAAGTTGTCAACAGGTGGGTTGTATGCAGCTTTTGAGCGTCTCCTCTTCACCCTTCACCCAACTTCCCTATAGGCAGCTGCAAAATGTGTCTGAAAAGCTTACGTTTTCCTTTTTATCTTGCTTCCTTTGACGAATGAAGGGGGGGAAATGTTTGGCCCTACGATCTTACACAGCTGTATGCTTAGTATGATGTTTTCACACCCCACTACTTCACAGAGCTGCAGCCGTTTACCTGGAATTCCATGGACAATTGTGGGGAATGAAGGGTATGCCCCCCCCCCCCACTGAACCCTCAGTGCCACACACTTGTCCCCACCCCCTCCCCTCTGTTCCTGTAGTCCTAGTCTACACTAACTCTTGTCGCATGAACGAAAAACCATGGTTAGGTCCAAAGAAGTGATGTCAGTCTCAGCTTGACTGAACCGAGGAAGCAAGTAGGGATGCAAGCTCAGGTTAGAACCGTGCCATTCACTTGATTCTAAAAATCTTGGCAATGGAACCAGATCATAGAGTGAACCAGCATGCTGCCGGTGGAGCTAAACAAGCCCTAGCTCTGGCGAGGGGCATGCTTGGCCAAGAGTAAGGAGGAGCTGTGAAACTTGGACCATGTTGCCCACATCTTGCCTGGCCTTCCACTTTTGTTCAGTGTTTATAGCCATGGGGTTCTGTGTGGCCCTCTGCCCTGGTATTTCTCAGGCTTCGATGGAGTGGTAGGATGCTTGGGCCTCTCAGCTGTACCATAGAGATGTTGCCCTGTCTCCTGTCAAGGATTGGTGGTGGACGTTTATTGCATATCCAAGACTAAAGTTGCTGTAAGAGGATTGATTTTAAAGAAGTGTTTAGGGTTGTTTTATTTTAAAGCGAACAAATAGGACATCACCATCTCTCTAGAAACCAGGAGAAGAGCCTAATGCAGTACTAACCTCCAGGCTGTCGGAATTCTTGGGAGGAATCCAGAATTGTGATCCTGTTGGGGGAAAAAAAGGGTTCAGCAAAGGCCATGTTTCGTATGGAAAAGGCAATCATGGTGCCTGTCCATCAGCACCCTCCAGATGTTCCCTCAGTGGGAAATGTCCTCTGAGACATCTGGAGCCCAGACAATTGGGAAGTCAAACAATGTTGTGTCTGAGGGTATTTGAAGCCTTGATAGAATGTTTCGGGTTTCTTTCGAGTGGTTCAGATTTTTGGACATCACCGTAAGAAGTACAGCATATTTTAGTGCTAAAGGGGGCTCCTGCAGGACAGTTGAGAAAGGAACAACAATGCACTAAAAGTGTATTGTAATTGATCATTTTAGGTAAGGGGGGGAAGAAACACTTTCAGCTAAAAGGAAAAAAAAATAACTCATCTTTGAAATAAAACAAAAAAACAAAAATGCCAGGATATTGCAGCTTTAGTTTTATCATCAGGTCTTGTGGTTTTAAAATAGGGGAAGAAAACTTGAAAGAATAGGCACATAATGTTTAATTATTTTCTTGCCTATATAGGCCAAAAATAACCTATATATAGATATAAATATAAATATATATATCTCCAGGGAGGTTTTATGTGTATAAGGGGGAAAAAGTGTGTTGAATGTATATATTTATTTATGTGTAATTTAATGGGATTTGTAAATAATGGTGAACATTTTAATACTTTTTTAAATAAATGGGCTTCAAATTTAAAAGATCCCCCCTCGTTCCTCTCCCGCATCCCAAGGGTAGTGGGTAAAATCAATACAGTGCTAGAAAATGTACAGATCTGTTTTATGCTGGGTATTTAAAAGACTTTTTATTAAAAAAAATTAAAAAAATGAAAAATCCTCCAATCGTTCCATGGAAAATTTATATTCGATCTGAAGTGCGTGTAGACAAAGCAATAACTTGGTGTACTTGAAATGAGTGTGAGATTCTGTGTGTATGGGGGGGGAGGGATAATAGCAATCCTTAAACAACACCCCCCTCCATTTTGTAAATGTTTTCCCTTTTATAAACTGCCGTTGTATAGGATGCACCATATAATAAAAAGTATTCTGAATAGAAGTACTGAATGCTGTTTAACTAGAAAACATGTTTCCTTGCTTTTTGTGGGGGCTGGGCAGCAGAACGCCACAAACACGGACATCTTCCTTGAAAGCATGGCTTTTGTTGTTAAATGGATTAATGGAACAGACATTTGGAGAAGAGTACCAGCAAACCTAATGGTTTCAGTTATATCTGTAATGGTCTCTCCACTCTCCATGTATTCTTGCTTGCTTTTCACTGCACACCCCTCTATCCTTGCCTTCAAATTGTGATGGTCCTCAGCAATTAAGAAGCTTGGAAGTGTTAAAGTATATAACCCTTTTATGCAAATAGGGATTTGTTAGGTTCAATATATATATATATATGTAAACCAATAGCAGAGATTAGCAGCATTGTGGAAGAATAAATGCACAGTAATTATGGAACTAGCAGACAAACAAATAAGGCAATAGAACTTAGTACAAAACTTACATTGCATATGTACACATGAACAAAGAGTAATATACAATTAACAATATACAAAGCACAGTACAGTGGTACCTCAACTTACGAATTTAATCTGTTCCAAATGCATGCTCCTAAGTCAAACTACTCTTAAGTTGGGGTACCTATCTAAAAAATTGAAAAAATACATTGAAAAATGAAAAAAAAAAACACGAAAAAGTGTAAGTCAAGCAGATCATATCTAAAATTTGTAAGGTGATCATATCTAAAATTTGTAAGGCAGCAGTTAAAGTGCCAACAGTTTTCTCTCTTAAGTCAAATTGCTCTTAAGTCGAACTGCTGTTAAGTCAGGGTACCACTGTATATAGAAAAGATACAACAGAGTATGGGAAAAGCTGCCTCTCATCTTAGGCAATTCCAATTTACACTGGTTTGCATGATACCTTTATACATAAAGCAATATGGTGTAAGCCAATCACACACTACATGGGATGAGGTGATTAAGCCATACCACCTGTGCCTAATCATCCTGACCTTCCAGTACTGATGATTCTTTACACCTGTGACCTACATCTAATACACATTCTTGTCTAGCTCATGACATAGCATTTTACACAGGATCCATTTTGTAATCTTTTAAATATATATTAGACATTTTGTCAAAACTACAATCCTTGACACATACACTCTGCCTAATTACTCAGGTGTGTAATTTCAAGCTATCATAGATAGGTAGGTAGGTTGATAGATAGATAGATAGATATCCCCAAGGATAACTAAAGGATAACAAGGACCTTGATTCCTGTACCTTCATGCCAAGAGAAACAAGAGCAACAAAAGTATTAGATGGAAATCAAAAAGTTTACTGTCCATATCGTTTCCCTTTCGTTCAAACTCTTTTAAATCAGGAGAACAAAAGCCATGACTGAGGAGCAGCTTTGAAACCTTTAGGGAAGGAGAATGCTCTGTATCCAAAGAGAGTTGGTTTCGCCATCAAATGGCTGTCAGGGCTTGGAAGATTTTCCTACTATTTCCCATTTTAGTCCAGTTCTCAGGATCTTCAAAGCTGGAAGCTGTTCTTCATCCCTCTGTAGGCTCAACAGTTTTGGTTTTCTCTTCCTCTTCAGATGGTCTCTGGAGAGAAGGGTGATTCTTGAAGAGGTATTTCATTGCAACTCTTGTGAGTTCCTGCTCTAGATGCCAACTTCCCTCTATTTTGGAAGCATTCAAAACAAGGATTCTTACAAAAGAAGGTCAAATTCCTTGGGTTCAAGATGTTCCTACTGCCATGTATTCTAAAAACTGCTTAAGATATAAAAATGAGGCCGTGTTCCCTCTCATCGACAATATTTATTATTTATTTATTTTAGAGTAGTTTTACCCCACCTTTCTCCTTGGAAAAGGAACCAAGGTGGCTTACAGTAATGAAGGAGTCCAATATAATTAAGACATAATAATATACAGTCCAATACAATTAAGACATGTTCAAGTATTGAGAACAAGGAATTGAGGGGCATCTTACAGCATTAATAGACAACATTACAATAAAGCTACAAGGTTCTAAGTAGTCATAAACACAAAGTCTATGTGAACCCATAGATTCATATAAAAGAGAAATAATGGTAGTCCATCATTCAGGGAAAGCTTGCCTGAAGAGAAAGATCTTTGCTTGTTTCTGGAAGGACAACAGAGATGAGGCAGTCCTGGCTTCAAGTGGGAGGGAGTTCCAGAATCTGGGTGAAGCAGTCAAGAAGGTCCTTTCATGGGTGTGTGTCAGAGAGGAAAAGTCGTGGGAAATAATGTCTTACTGCAACAGCCAGACCTTAGATTTCAGCTCTAGTCATTTATCGTACCCATCCTCTGGATCTCAATATTTGGATATGTAATCTAAGGGAACAGGATACTGATGGTAACTTTTGGACTTCCTTCTCTTGGCTTCAAATGGTATTTGGAAATATGTTTCCCACCAATTGTAAAACTGCAGAGCTGGAAGGGACCCTATGAATCATCAAGTCCAGCTCCTATCAAGGAGGCAGAGTCGGGAATCAGACTCCCAACCTCTGGCCCTGCAACTGGAGACCAAAACTACTGAGCTATCATTTTGTATGTTCTAAATCTGCTGCTGGAATCCACATACTGGATTTTAGTATCTACATCAGGCATGCCCAAACTTCAGCCCTCCAGATGTTGTGGACCACAACTCTCACAGTCCTTTGCCATTGGCAATACAGGCTTGGAATTTGGGGAATTTGTGGTCCAAAACATCAGGAGGGCCAACAAACATCGTTTGTTGCAAATGTAACAAAGGGCAAGGATTTTTTCTCCATATGTGGTGGGTGTGTAAGAGGGCTAAAAAATACTGGTATATGGTACAAAATTTTTTTTACAAACTATCTTAATTAATCTTGAGCTAAAACCAGAGATCTATGATACAACAAAATATTGGTGATAGCAAAAAATTTGTAATAGTCCATATTATCACAGCAGCTAGAATGTTGTATGCACAACTATGGAAGACAAACAAGATTCCGGACAAAAACCAGTTAATTATGAAGGTGTTAAACTGCACAAAAATAGACAAGATCTCAGCATTAATGAAATCAGATGATACTATGAAGACTTCGAAGAAAGATGGCGTGATTTCTACAAATTTTTAGATCAATATTATACTGTCAATTAAGTTTCCTGTTTAATTTATGAGTAATTGAAATAGTTAAGGATCATATATTGTTATGATGAGATGCAAATTTTGTTTGAGAAGATTAGAATCGTGCCCTTTTTGCCCTTTTTTGATTGACTTTTTGTTTGAAAACTATAAATAAATTGCAAAAGAAAAAAACATCAGGAAGGCCAAAGTTTGGACATGCCCGATCTTTTAGGTACATGCCATTGTGCAACTGTTGCTAAAGAGTCTTCCCCTTAACATTACAAGTGCCTCCTACATCTCAAAGGGTTTGAACTCAAATCAGGGCACTCTCTGACCAAGTTCTCAAGGTATGTAGAACCTAAACATGACCAAGTTATTTTCATAGATGAGGTGGAAAGTCCTGCCAAGTCACCCTTCCCCTCCTTAACAAGAAAAACAGAATGAAAAGTTGAACTAGTAACTTGCATCTCTTCCCAGGGTTCTCGAAACCTACCTGGCCCCTCTGCCAAATGGCCCTGCTCAAACATTACACATGTGTTCTCTTCCTTCTCCTGCAGAAAGGAAAATGACTTGTAAATGAATGAATGAATGAATGAATGAATGAATGAATGAATGAATGAATGAATGAATCTTTATTTACGGTTTTTAACCAAATGGTGTTATGAATCATCAGCAAAGTATGCTTCTCTCTCTTTGGAATTATTTCATTTACAGGTGCATTTAATTGATTAAAGCTAATATAATTTACTAATGAAGTTGTCTTTAATCAGCTGGAACCTTAATCTGCTTGTGCAGTAACAAAAAAGTGACCTTACAATTAGACATGTGCACTGTCTTTGGACAAATTGTTTAAAAATGGACGGACTCTGGCATTTTCTTTTCTTTTCTTTCTTCTTTTTTTTGAGTCACTGCAGCGCAGAACTGACACCTGCTGTTTGCTGTTGGGTGAAACTCCACCACGTCACCACATCCTTTGTGCTAAATCCCAGCTTTTGTAGAGCTAGGGAAGAGGGCCAGCCATTTGAATTGAGGAAAGGGAAAATTAAAAGCTATATAGTAACTGCTGATATCCGGATCTGCCAATGGAGCCAAAGATCATCTCTGGACACTCCAAATGAAATACTGAGGCACTAAGGAGGCCTCAGGTTGCAGCTGTTTCGGCAACCACTTTTGGAAACATTGCATTGTTAGAATGTCAGGGTTTCATTCCACGTCCAGCTGATTTTATGTTCATTTCTTGGTGCAAGCATACTTACACTGCCTACTGTTGCTCCTGCTGTTGCTTCCTTAGTGAAACCAGCCTTTCTCAGTCATAATCAGGGCCTAGGGCGCGATTAAGGCAAACTAGGCAGTTGCCTAGGGCGCCAAAATGGAGAGGGGGCGCTGGCCAGCCTGCTGCCCCCCGCCCCCCCTGCTGGCCACCGCCATCCATCCCCCCACCGCCCGCCGCCGTCTGCCGTCCACCCCCCACACCCATCGCTGCCCACCCCCATGCCCGTCGCCGTCCACCCCCACGCCCGTTGCCACCCCCATCATCCGCCACCCCCTGCCGCCCCACCCCCCACCACTGCCGCCCCCCCCCCCCCCCCCCCACCCCCATTTGCACCCTCGCCTAGGTTGCAAAAAAAAAAAAACACTAGTGGCGGCCCTGGTCATAATCATTGGCTTCTTCCCATACATGGGAATGGTGTTTTGCTTTTTAAAGGCTGGGATCCAGAAATGGATACACAGAATATCATGGACCTGGGATGGAGTAAGTCAGCATGCCTCCCAGAAGGCACAGCATGCCCTTTGTTTTCATACAAAACAGAGCGGGGGGTCTTTCATAAATGTCAGGCTAAAATCTTATACACATTTTAAATGGTTGTTATTTGCATCCCATCCCCTAATGTTGCCGGCTGGATAATAGCTCAATGGCTTAGGTATCTGGCTGCAGAGTCAGAGGCTGAGAAGTCGATTCCTCATGGTACTTCCAGAGATAAATGCCAGCCTGCGGGGCTTGGACAAGCTGCACAGTACCAAGGTCCCCCCAAAGAAGGGAATGATAAAACCAGTATTTTCTACCTGGACGACCCTGAAGAGGGTTGTCATAAATTAGAATGGACTTGACAGTGCATGATGATGATTATGACGCTGTGGGACTTCTGATCAAATTTGATTGAGATAAGGACGGGCTGATCTCAAGCTTTTAACCAGAGAGGGATACCTGAGCCCCGTGATTCATTGTCAAATCGGTCTTAAGTCACAGTGGTGAATTAATTTGTCCCCCTCCTCTGTCCCATAACTTGGACTCAAATCATGGCTTAATGAAAGCTCCCATGGACTTCTGGCTTGCATTTTTTACCGGAGCAAAAAATCCCCAACTTCTCCGGTAGGTCTTGGAAAACTCGCTAAAGGGGGCATAACTGGGCTTTTTTTTAAAAAAAAAAGCCTGGTGGCTGTGGGGACAAGATTTTTGGAAATGCTTTATCTTGAAATTTAATCAGCATTTTAAAGGACGTGTGATAGAGCCTTTTAGAAGCCACCCACCATTCCCTTTCTTCTTTGGGGGGAAAAGCTTCTTTTAAATAGGGACTCAGATTTGGGATGCGGTAACACTTGGTCCTGGGACTCAAACTCAAACACTAGCCGCTTTTTACCACCAAGATGTTTTGGAGAGCAGCTCCCACAACTCCAAGCATGGCCAACATTAAGGCCTTGTGGGAGTTGTACTAAATTTACTAGAAATTATGTGGTGTCCTGTTGGAATAATATATCAAGGGAAGACCAAACCACCATTTTTATTCCTTTGAATGGGATTGTTTCCTTTTGGTTGAAGGGGTGTAGAAGGAGAAAGAGGGCCTTTGATCATACCACTGTACAACATTTTAAATTAACTCAACAGAACATTTAAGCTCACGCTTCATTAATGTATCATCAAGGCAGACACCATGGTAATTGCCCCCCTGGGAGAGGAAATAAACATGTTTCCATTTACTATGGCATGCAGGACCTAAGTGGCACCAGCTGAGTTTCTAGTGGGTCCTTCACCAGGGCATCGTGTAGATTCTAGCATTGAGAATTGACTTCTGCTGCTTTAATACATGTGACTATGCGGATTGCGGACAATAAAGAAGTACCTCACAGCAATGTTCAGCTTTCTAGTTAAGAGGCCTCCTCTTTGTTCTCTGCCTTGATTAAAAAGAAATAAGGGGAGAGTAAATACCTTTCTAATTTGAAATAGAAATTGTCCTTACCAGTCTGTCAGCATCATGTGACCTGTGGCA
>JAHTLZ010000129.1:94146711-94172544 GCA_023846285.1 Phrynocephalus versicolor
TCCCCCCCGGGGGGGGGTTGGGGGTCCTTAAAAGCTGTATTTATGTCTTTTCTCAGATCGCTGTATTTTTTCTCTTTAAGGGGAGTTAGGGGACATCGACCCAAAATGGCTCCCAGATGCCTAATATTGATTGATTTCTTGGATATTAAAACACCCTGGACATCTGTAAAAATGCAGCGATAATGTGATAATTATTTGAAATTATTACCTACCAGGGGGTTGGGGTCCTTAAAACATTTGTTTTTGTCTTCTCCCATCGCGATGTATTTTTCTTTTCCCTTTAAAATGGATGTTGCCACCAGCCACAAAATGGAGGCAAGCCATGTGATGGGATCATGTTCAACCAATAGCATGCCCAGGTTGCAGACTGGGCAGGTCTGGCAGCCACAGAGCGCATAAAAAGCTCTGGCAGCCCCCGTCCTCCTTGCAGTCTCTGGTGGGAGTTAGGGTGGGATTGCTGTCTCTGCGACTCTAGCTTCAGTACTACAGCCTCCCTGTGTGCATGGGTGCTGCGTACCTCTCGGTGAGTACCCTCCCTTGCCCCGCAGTGCAGTCACTCTGCGGCTGCCTTGCACACTGGGCAACACCCGCCGCTGCCTTTGCAGCCTCCCTGTGTACCTAGTCTATACTGTGTCTCTGCCAGCATCCATTTTTTTTAGTGTTTTCCCTCTGGTCTGGGGCGTTGGGGGACGTCTGCGCACGGAAATGCTTTAAAAATTGCGCAAAAAGCGGGTAGAAACGACAAACGAAAAAACAAAAAATGGAAATGATTTTTTTCCAAAAATTCATGACAAACGGAAATGAGCTGAAACAGACCTCTCAATGACAAACGGAAAACCGAAACACCATTTTTTTGTTTCGTGCCCATCTCTAATAGAAATTATGATTTAATTCCAACAAATCTCACTGCAGTCAATCCAATCAATGTGTTTATTATGGTTTTATGACTGGTTCAGATGTACATCAGCCAATCTACACACAATACAAAGAGCACTGAACAATTAAAAAAAGAAACAGTGCAAAGTTATCAAGCAACTTCCAATAGGTTGGATTTTCTTTGTATTACGGCAAGGAAAAAGTTAGCAACCTGAGCAGTAATATGAACATTCCAATATGACAAACAATACATAATCAACCTCTTACTAGGATAGCCTCATAATTTGTGGAAGAGGGGACAAATTAAATCATTCCTTATTTGCTCATAGAGGTCATCAGAAGTACATGAGACAAAAAAAATCAGGAACCATACCTATGCATGGACAATCACTGTCTAGATGTGGAACTTCCAAAAATCTTTCCTAGAGCAATGCTGAGGGTAGAATATAGAATGTATGTTTCCCATTTCTTGAGAAACCTGCTTTGGCCACTGTGACACATGCCCTAGTGACACCCCAGCTGGACTATTAATGTGCTCTATGTGGGGCTACCAATGGAAAGTCTCGGGAAACCTCAATGGGTCCAAAATGCAGCGGCCAGATTGCTAACTGGGGCAGATTACAGAGATCACATCACACCCCTATTAAAGCAGCTCCTCCGGCTGCCAATCAGCTATTGAGCACAATTCAAAGTGCTGACCTTAACTTACAAAGCACAAAATGGTCTGGGTCCTAGCTACCTCAAAGAGCATGGTATGAACTAGCTCGGGTGCTAAGATCATCAGGAGATGCTTTTCTCTGCATTCTGCCACCTTCATAGGTGGGTCTCATAAGGGCACATGAAAGGGCCTTCTCTGTTGCTGCTCCCTGACTTTGGAACTCCCTCCCGCTGGAGGCGAAGACTGACCCATCTTTACTATCTATCCAGAAGCAGGCAAAGATCTTCCTCTTCAGACAAGCTTTCCCCGAATGTGGGACTACCTACTATGTGACTTTTATATGGATTACCATACATGATTGCATTGACTGATTTCATAAAAACACCAGGGTTTTCCATGTTTACTTTCCACCTCCCATAATGTTTTTTTTTCTTTTGGCATGCTCTTGGTAGCTTTAATGTTACTTTTTAATGTTCTAAGATGTCCCTCCTAATTCCCTCTTCTTAACTTGAATATCTCTTAAATGTTCTGGGATGTATATTGTCCCTCATTATTGTAAGCCACCTTGGGTCCTTTTCCAAGGAGAAAGGTGGGGTAAATAATAAATAAATAAATAAATAAATAAATAAATAAATAAATAAATAAATAAATAAATAAATAAATAAATGTAGCAAGCATGAGCACATTATGACCCTAGGGCAGTGATGGCGAACCTTTTAGAGACTGAGTGCCCAAACTGCAATTCAAAACCCACTAATTGTTTTTTTTGCAAAGTGCCAATACAGCAATTTAACCTGAATACAGGTGGCTGTGAAAGGGCGATGTCGGGTGCCCACAGAAAGGGCTCGGAATGCCACCTTTGGCACCCGTGCCATAGGTTCGCCATCACTGGCCTAGGGTGTTCTAAGATTGCTTAATATGCTTCAGGTGACCCATATACTGCATTTGCAACATACCTTTTTGTGATAAAGAAGATGATTCTGTTTGCAAGAGAAAATAGCTTTCGTCTCTCAATATCATATAGTCTGTGGGACAATTTTCCAAATGATTGTCACTTTTCTGTGTCACATTTTGGGTGTTCCCAGCTGTGTAAGATATGTTGCCAAGTATCTGGAATCTGGAGTAGGCCAACTGGAAACTAGAGCATGGATTCAAACTATACAATTGTGGGTGTGTTTTCCTTGTTTAGCCAAGCACCCTGGCTATACACACTTTATTCCCATGTACTAGTAAATGGTCACTTTTGGTCCAGCACAAAACTAAATCCATTCTCCCTCCTTTTGACTCCATACATCTCATTCAAAGTGAGGAAGACTGTGACAAGAACAATTGAGCACCTGCCCAGTTCCCTGTCCAGGTGCTGAATGATAACAGCAGAGGGGAGTAATATCAAAGATCCAGATATCTTTCCTTGTGCATTGTTCTCTTGGCTGGAGTTCCTTGTAAATGGAGAACACCTTTGAATGGAGGACTGTCCGCAAAAGGAGGAGCATATGCTGCCATTTTGGTAGGGCCTTCACATTAGTGGCAGCCCAGCTATGGAACAACTTTACTACAGATACTCTAGTCATTCTTTATTCACCTTCTGGCATTCGCGAAACTTTTTTTGTTACACGTAAACCCTCTTAAATATCTCCTTGAGCTCTCACTTTTTTGTATTTTTTAAAAACTAAGGTGTTGCTTGCTTTATGCTATTGTTGTTATAGTTGTTCTTATGTACGGACACTTCTGACTTACCATGACCTTAATAGTGTTTTCAGACTGTTAGTGTTGTTCAAGGAATGGTTGACCACTACCAATGCTGAGCAAGCTTCCTTGGCCAAGCTGGAATTGGAAGGTAGATCTTCTAAGTCTTAATCCTACATTCTATTCAGCAAGTACATCACATGGGTGCGCTATTTTTGCTGCAAACAAGCAAACAAACTTCTTTTTGTGATCCGTGTGTGTGTGTCATTATTGTGCAGTTTAAAAGATTTTTAACATTTGAGTTTGTTTTCCTTTACATACCGGTCCAGAAATGTTTGCTGAATGACCATATAAATTCATCAGATCCTTGGATTTGAAAGTCCATCTGATGAAAAGCTGTGCTAGCCTGATTTTCCATTGTGTCTACATTTATTTATTTATTTATTTATTACATTTCCATCACACACATCTAGTGACAGGTGACTAATGGCAATAAAAAGAAATAGTGTCCAACCCCCAAACACACAGTTAATAAAAGCCTACAGAACAAACTTCAGGGCAAAACTCACATTGAAAACACATGGATCCATGCAAATATCAAAGTGGGGGGATGTACCTTAAAGGCCTTCTTGAAAAGCTCAGCTTTCACACATTTCCTTGTGAAATGGAAGGAGAAGGAGGGCCTGGCTTATATCAACAGGCAACACAGCCACCACTGAGAAAATCTGGTTCTCGGTGATAGTTTAGGGTGGCCGCCCACATCTACAAAGCCTGGGTAGACACTTTTAAGGAGAGACGCTCCAACAGGTAATGAGGTCTCAGACTGAATTTTGATCACCCTCTCCTAAAAGTCTTAATTTTTTATTCTTTGTAGTTGTCTGTTTTTTATAACTGTATATCAAAATCTCCCATCTTTGGAAAAGATCTTGTGGGACTTTTCTTTCTTGTTTTTAAAGCCTTATCTAGTAGTTCCTTGATGGTGTAGGAAAACCAGATTCTTTACTATGATGCCCTTGTTGCTGTAGTTTCAATCTCCGTCTCCCTGAAACTTAAAGTTTGCCATGATTGGCAACAATTAAAGACTCTGTATGTGTCAACAAACCCTTCCAGTCAAAAATGTGGTTTAAGCTCATTATCTCGTCATTATGCAGCAAAGTCTGGATGTTGAGGTATATCCTCTCCCAGGAATTTAATAAACTGCATCCTACTAGCAGGTCAAGCAAGAAAATTCTCTTTCTCTCTCTCTGTCTCTGTCTCTCTCTTGGGAAAATAAACCTAACACTGGGTGAGTAAGTGTCCCAGCCTGATGAATTTGGTGTCATCCTGATAGCAGTCTTGCAGTCTGTACTGTATTCTGTTTTGGTTCCCAGTAAATCCCGTTCACATACTGTATTTACATGGAGATATTATTTTTTCTTCAATTAAATATGGAAGGCCAAAAGGCAGGCAGCTATACCTCAAGCAACATCCTGGTTTGGGCTGCTCTTAATGCATTCTGCACAGGAGGCCTTTGGAAAACGTCAAGATGAAACATCAGGTGATGCTCAATATTTGCAGCCAGACTGCTGTCCATGATCAGTCATGGTTAGAAATGTGAAGACCTGGAGAAAACCAGAAAAAATGGGGGGAAATGAGTTTTCCCTAAAGCCTTTTTGCCCTCCTGCCAAAAAAAAGAAGAAAGAAAGAAAGAAAGAAAGAAAGAAAAAGGAAAAAAAGGGGAAAGGAAAAATTGAAAGAAGAAAAAGAAAAATGATTATGAAATGTTTTATGCTAATATGATGAATAAAATATTTTGAGACAGGGTGTTCAAATATTTTCAAAATCATTTCTAAAAAATATGCATAGTATCAGATTATTCTAATTTCTGTGCACTGAGGACAAGCAAGTCCTGGATTACAAACTGAACTCTGCAATGAAGAACAACATGTATTTCCTCCTTGAGGAGGTGCTGCTATTGTCACAAGAAAAAGAAAAAAAGGTTTCACTTTTGTTTTTTCAAGTGAATGGATATGTTTGGTTCTATTCTGTTCTCTTCACTAGTCCTCAAAGCACTGGAAATAAATACAGAGCAACAAAAATTATTCTGATTAACTTTCATGCCATTGTCTTTAATACTATGGAGAGGAAATATGAATACGGGTTAATTGTGTATATGTAGCATTTTTTCCCAATTTTTCCGAAATTTTCTGTTTTCTCCAGGAAAAAAATGTTGTTTTTTTCGTGAGCTTCAAAATTTCTGGAAATTTTACATCTCTAGCTCCTGGTAAAAATGCATCCCTTTGTTATGATAATTTCACTAACGAGATGTCTATTTTGGAGATGGGCACAAACCGCTGGTTTGGAGGCCTGTGGCAGTTCGATTTTTCACCACCCAGCTCTTCTGCAGGTACCCTGGCTTCCCAGCACGACCTCCAAACCTTGACTTTTCCAGGCAGTGCCTCTGAATGGGCAGACCAAAGGAGGTGGGCTGGGGTGCTCATGGAACACCTGTGTGCCCAAAGTTCCAAAGTGGCATGAAAGCAAAATGTTCTGCTTATATACCGCCCCATGCCACTTCAAGCACTCTCTGGGTGGCTTACAGTTTAATTACAGTATGCAGGCTACACATTGCCCCCCCCCCCCCCAAATGGATACCTTGGAAGGATGGAAGGCTGAGTGAACCTTGAGCCTGCTACCTGGGATTGAACCCCATGTCATGAGCACAGTTTTAGCTGCAGAACAGGCATTTAACCACTGTGCCATGGGGCTGCTTGAACCGCTCAAATGAACCGCTCAAATGCCAGCTCATGCCCGTTTCTAACCCCCTATGAACGTTGTGTGGCAAGTATTTGAAGGACTAGAATCTCTGTTAAAAGTTCACCTTGACTTAGATATATTTGAAGGTTCTCTTGCTCTATGATTATCACAGGTGCCTGTGTTTTAAATGTGGTCTTTCTTGGCAGCTGCTCCTGTCTGTGGAACATCCTTTACAAGCGGGTCAAGCTGGCATGTTTTCTCTTATCCTTCTGTTGGTCTTTTACATTTAGGCAGGTGGTCGGACATTAAACCAAACCACTTTCATTGTGGGCAGCCTGTGCCTTTTAAAAACAATGTTTGTTTCCATTTGTTTGCCATGCCGTTTGACTTGCTTAATTTGTTTCTCTGTTTTTAAAACCTGATTGTTCTATCCATCTTATAACAGCCACCATGCGATTTACTTTTTGAGCGGGAAGAAGGGCATACATTGAAATATACACAAAAGAACACCTTTAACAATCAGTTGGGTCATACATGTTTGTTATCTTGTTGTCTTCAGATGACTTTAATTAAAAAACAGCACAAAACATGATGACTTTAAAAATTAATCGACTCTCTTAACTTTGTTAAAAATCTGAATATGTTTGGAATTCAAAATTGGATTATTGTAACATGTTCTGTATGAGGCTGCCTTTGAAGAGTGGTTGGAAATGCCATGGACATGGAGTCAAAAAGAGTTGGGGCCAGTTACTTCGTCATTACCAGCCCAAGCTTTGAGATCTGCAGGAGAGGCCCTATTTAAAGGACCAGATTCTCAGTTACAAGCGGTGAGATATTTGAGGGAGACTCTTCTCACAGTACTCCAGCCTCAGATGTACATTTGGTAAGGTTAACAGTACAGAGGCTGCTCCCAGGCTGTGGTACTTCCTTCCAAGGGAAGCTATCCTGGCCCTTCTCCCTGCTAGCCTTCCAGCAGGAAGCAAATATTTTTCTTTCAGGCAGGCTTTCAGGAACGGAAAAGTCTGCCAAGACCAGGTGCTTTAATTGTTGTTCCATATTTCTTTATGCTTAATGGTAGTTATTATTTCCATTGGGGTGCCCCTAAACAGTTATAACTCAGCACAAATTTATATGCAGTGGTTAACTTCTACAAAATAGTTATGAGTTATCTTTGAACATAAGAACATAAGAAGAGCCATGCTGGATCAGGCCAGAGGCCCATCTAGTCCAGCTTCCTGTATCTCTCAGTGACCCCACCAGATGCGTCTTGGAGTGCATGAGACTAGATATATGTTTCCTGATACCATTCCCCTGCATCTGGCTCTTGAAGTACCCTGGTTTTAAGCCTGGAGATTACATATCCCTATCATGGTTTGTAACCTGTGATGGACTTTTTCCTCCAGGAATCTGTCCAATCCCCTTTTGAAGGCATCCAGGCCAGATGCCATCACCACATCCTGTGGCAGGGCGTTCCACAGACTAACAACACCATGGTTGAAAGTATATCTTTGGGTGCTATTCACCTTGACTTGGGTTAGGAAGGGTGCTGTTCCACCTCAAACAGTGGAATATCTAGAATAGTTAGGGGGTTTGCTTCTAACTCATGCCTTTTCTATTCTAATCACTCAGTCATTCATTCCAAGTGTCATGGATGGGTTAGGCTCCTTTGCTCCAAGGTGGGAAAGGAACAACTGACCTTGGTCATGGGCAAAACCAAAGCCTTATGTCCCTAAACGTGTGCTCTTCCTTAATGATCCTTCCTGCGGAAGGACATTTCCTGCTTGTTGAAACCTGTTCTGTTGGTCTGCTCCTTTCTGTGCCATTCCCTTGCAAGGAATGTGCAAAGGGTTCTCATTTTAATTCCCTTGTAAAAAGAACAATGGATGGCTGTGGTGGCCGTCATGGCTTGACACAGAGCCCAAAATGAAACCCTTTGCATTAAATGGCCATACTTCAGCTCCTGGAATGAAGACAAGGGGATGTTTAGTTGAGCTGCACCAAATTTGGGGAAAGATCAGAACCAGCTATGATGGGAAGAGTGGCTGTAGATCAGGGGTGCCCAAACTTTTTTTAAGGAGGGCCAGATTTGGTGGCTGAGAATGTGTCAGGGGCCGGTTGCTCCCCGACCCTGCCACCCCACTGCAAGCCCCACCCACTTTCTTTAAAAAAACATGGGGTGAAGGAGGGGGAGGGAGGGGCGGGCCAGCCAGCCGCGGGCCAGTCAGAATGGCCTGACGGGCCGGATTTGGCCCCCGGGCCGGACTTTGGGCAGGCCTGCTGTAGATCATTAGAAAATGGGACAGATTTTATAGACAATTTGCCTATGATGATTTGAACCGATAGATGAAAGCTGAAAGAGAACTACTAGAAGCAAGCAGAAATACAGTATTGGTATTGCTTATACAGTATATATAATGCATTTCTAGTTTAGCATTCCACCACTGCAAGGAGGTGTGTGGTAAGTCAAGCTGTTTATTTGGCAACCATGTAACATATTGCGATAGAAGAAGAGGAGAAGGCTGGTAGTTTTCATAACACAGCATATGCTAGTTTTATATAAAACCACACAATTAGAAAGGATCCAAGGGCCAAAGGTGGTTGCAAGGTTAGTGCTCTAATTTTGTCCCATGTGGCCTGCACCACTTAGCAGCACCTTAGCAGCTCTATTGGAAACGGCTCCCTGCTTCTGGGAACTTGAAAGGAAGCCTGATGTGGAAGACATTCCCAGTAATCTAATCTAGAAGCAACCAAGGCATGAGCAGTCATTCCACTGCATGAAGATCATAGCCACAAGATGCAATAATATAATAACACCATCCTGTCAAGCCAATTCTAACTTATGGCCACCCTTTCTAGGGTTTTCTAAGTAGAAACTACCCAGTAGTGATGTAACATGCCCTTCTTCAGCTGGAGTCCTTGGACTGTGCATTTTGCCCAATGCTACACAGGCTGGTTTTTCTCTTGGAAAGCACAGTGGGAAATCAAACTCTATAGCCAAATGCCTTCCTTCCTTCCTTCCTTCCTTCCTTCCTTCCTTCCTTCCTTCCTTTATTTTCAGGGAGGCTTACCACACTGACCATAGTTCATCATTCTTCTTTTTTTTCTTTTTTCTTTTTGTTATCCATCTTGATTCCTGCATGACATGTCCAGAACATCTGCTTCTATTGGTTATTTTCCAATTTCTTTCTTTCTTTCTTTCTTTCTTTCTTTCTTTCTTTCTTTCTTTCTTTCTTTCTTTCTTTCTTTCTTTCTTTCTTTCAGTGTTATTAACCCGCCTTTCTCCTGTTCTGTGTTTTTTATATATATTGTTTACTAGTTATTATGTTTTTATTTATTTATTTGTGCTTATCTATTAGATTGTATTTTACTGTTTATGGTTTTGATTTCTGTTCAGATTGTAAACTGCCCAGAGTAGCCGTGTAGTTAGATGGAGCGGCATATAAATAAATAAATAAATAAATAAATAAATAAATAAATAAATAAATAAATAAATAAAAGGAACTAAGGTGGCTTAGAACAATTAAAATGCATTACAGTGGTACCTTGTATAAAGGAATTAATTCATTCCAAATGAAATTATGCTAAGCAAATCTTCCTTTATACAAATTTCCCATAGGAATGCATTGAAAACAGAGTAATCCCATTTTATGTCGTACAGATTTGCCCCATAGGCGATTATGTTAAGCAAATTTCCCCTATCACCAGAATTTTTTATGTTGTACAAATTTTATGTTATACAAACCATTTGTTATACAAGGTACCACTGTATTTAAGTGAACAACTGTGTGCATACAATACTGGCAGTATCAAATGAATACAATAAATATAAGCAACACAAAAGCACATTCAATGCAATAAAGTACAACAATGCATTAAAAAAACACTCAGGCATCCCATTCCTCAGGGAAAGTTTGCCTGAAGAGAAAGGTGTTTGCCTGCTTGTGGAAGAACAGTAAATACGGGGCTAAAGCCTCTGTAGTGTCTACTGAGACTGATGGTGGCTCTCCAGCGTCTTGTGTAAAGCCGTTTTTCAGGATCTACCACTGTGAAATATGAAGGGATGGACATATAACTTTCTCCATGCAGTTCCTGTGCTCTGCAGCAGACCTCTAGACGCTCTAGAAGGGTAAATACAACCTTGTTTATCCCCTTTTGTCACGTTTAAGTATAAGCTGTGAACTTTCACCTCCTGTTTTCAGTCCTATCATCCTAGGCAGTGAGTAACTAAAGGGTACTTCTAATATCCTATTCTCTGGAAGACTTGGTGGAATGTCAGAGGTAATAAGTCATTCTTTTTGAAGGCACTCACTATTTGAAAAAATGTCTAACACAAATATGATTTAAAGATAAACAACTAAAAGATGGTTAAAGAATCAAAGACCTAGAATCATAGAATCATAGAATTATAGAGTTGGAAGAGACCTCATGGGCCATCGAGTCCAACCCCCTGCCAAGCAGGAACCCCTTCACAATATTTCCGACAGATGGCCATCCAGCCTCTGCTTAAATACCGTCAAAGAAGGAGACTCTACCACCCTCCGTGGCAGCATATTCCACTGCCGAATAGCTCTAACTGTCATGAAGTTCTTCCGAATGTTCAAATGGAATCTCTTTTCCTGTAGTTTGAAACCATTGCCCCGAGTCCTAGTCTCTGAAGCCATGGAGTAGGATATAGATGTAACTAATTTACAGGTGGGATATAAATATACTAAACACTATTTTTCCATGTATAAGACTACATTTCTGTCTAAAAATGTTGGACTTAAAATTGAGGGTCATCTTATAGATGGAAGTAACCTGAGGAGAGAACTGCACAGTTGTGAAACTGTAAATTTGGATTGGAAAAGTGGGGGTTGCCTTATACATGAGGGTGACTTGTAGACAGAAAATATGGTAGTTCTAATGGAGATTTGATCATTCATTCTGTGTAAAAGCAATAAGTGGAAAGGTAATCAGTAAAAAGCAAAAAAAGCAAAAGTGTTTGCTTGCACTCATAACATTTGTCAAACAGGAACATTTGTCAAACTGATTACAATGTATCAGTAAAATACAAAGATCAGCAATCATATTTTTAGAAATGCTGCAGAAATTTGCCCAGGTAAAGCAATAGGAAGAAACAATTAAATACACAGTGGTTTAAGGGCTCTCCCCAACAACAATACTAATGCAAACAGGTGCAAGAGACATGCCTGTGTGTGGCTTCAACCACACACACTATCATGCCACATCACAGAGCTGCACTTTCTGCTCTAGCTGCAACTGCTCCTTCCTCTAAATCCAGATCTGCAGAGATGATGACACTTGGTATGTTGACCTCAGCAGGTTTTGGCTTGCAAAATGCTGGAATGCTGGCCTCATTATTATTATAAAGTAAGCTCCATGACTCAATTGCTGACTGTTTAAAAAACAACAACTTCCAAACCTCATTTAATGAATTGTGTGTTATTATGGACAACACAGATATCAAATGCCAGTTTTCTGAAAGCCCTAGAAATATCATAGCTACTCATTAGGGTCTAAATCCCATCTTCTTTCTCCTAGGAAGGCCTTTGTTGTTTCCTAGGAAGGCCATTATTTTTATCACCAAGTCCAGTTTCGTAGCTGTGGGTGGGAATACCATACTCCACTGTGGACACACCAGGGTACACAGAGGGTCAGTTTGCATGCTCTGGATCAGTGGTTCTCAACCTGTGGTTCCCCAGATGTTCCTGGAGTGCAACTCCCAGAAGTCTTCATCACTAGCTTAGCTGGCCAGGAATTCTGGGAATTGCAGTCCAGGAACATCTGGGGACCCACAGGTTGAGAACAAATGGCCCAGTTTTAATCCCTGGTATCTTGAGACAGGGCTGGAAATAACCCATCCAAACACTGATGGTGCATGGCACAAATCTGATCTCATGCCATAAGATGTTCAACTGGGCTTCCTTGCATCCCTCCCCCCCCCACGCCCCCAAACCTTTTGTGCTAACTTGCATTGTATAATACCCCCAGTCCTCTAGAGTGGATTTTAAGTGGGCACAGGAAGCTCCTGGGGGCAGGTAAATGTCCCTTCCTCTCTCTTCCACTGATGGAAATAATTTCATCAATGAAAGTTCCATTGGATCCTGGCCAATAACATAATTATTTTTCATCAGCCCCATACTACGTGATATGCTTAGCCGGCTTTTAAAAGAGATGCCCACTCAAGTCATGAAAGATGTCTGTTTGTCAGAGCACTTGATCCCCCCTCCCAGAATGCTCTGCTTTGCAGTTGGTTACTGTAAAAATAAATATGGGTATGGTTTACAATCTGATTGGTCAGGATCTTGTATCTCTGAAGAACTGTCATTCTGTGGAAAAAGAATAGATTCATCTCAAGGAATGCACACCTAGTTTAATGTCAAGTTAGACTTCTAGGTTGTGGGAATGCAGTGTATTGCTCCTTCTTGCAGTAGCAAGAATAATTATATCACTGAAATTTTCCTTCTCCCCAAGATAACAGAGAATTAGAAATAGTGTGGAGCATACTTCTTTTAAAGCCTTTGTGACTGTCATGAAAAAACAACAGCCCACAATTCATATGTTGATTGCAGACACTGGCCAAAATCCTACTGGTGTTCCCAAAATATTGTATAATGTGCCACAGTAAATTCAGGAGGTGCCAGGGAACATCTAAGGCCGTCACTTCACGGGGCTCTTCGCATCGCAGCGTGATTGCCTTCGCTTTGAATGCGAAGGCGATCACGTGGTCTCCCTTCGCCCCCACCCCTCTTTCTCTGTCCTCACCATGCGAAATTTTAGGTTCGAATCCATTCCTACCTCACGTGCTCCCTTCGCATTCGGAAGCTTACTTGCAACATCCGGTTTCTGCTTTCTTTTATTTTTTTTTAAAAAATACCACGGCGTATCGATGCATCAATACCCGGCTGTCGAGGCGCACAAGCCAGCGGTCAAGCCCGGCGCTCAAAGGCCCCTGCGGTTGTCCCGAGGACTTGTGGGCGGCCATCGTGTTTCCCTCAGCTGGGTTGGTTTTTTTGGGGTGGGGTGGGGCGGGGAGAGGCTTCTCTCAGCTTCATCGCCCTGTGTGCCCCGCCGCCGCTCTGTGGGTGGACGCGCGCGGGGGTGTCTTGTAGCGGCGGCACCGACACCCCTCCCCCCTCCCTCTGCGCAGCCCTTCGCCATCCCTTGCCAGCGGAGGGACTCTGCTCACGTCACCCGGGGACGCTTGCCCCCCCTCTGTTGCCCCTGCCCCGTGTTCAGAAGGCAAGATCAAAAGAACGGGTTACCCGAAATATCTATGCATCGGCATTTCGGACAAAAAGTAAGTTAAAAAAATAAATAAATATATATATTAACTGGCCACACGTGACTTTGGATGCGAAGCGGGATGCGAAGCGAGGAAGATTCCCGGCCTCTGGCAGGGGAATCTCTCGCCCCGCTTGGAGCACGGTTTAGGGGGCGTGGTCGGGGTGGCGCCGAATACAAAGAGGAGGAGCGTGCGGACTGAAGCGATCCATTCGCACGGAAATTACGGCTCGCTGCGCAGCGAGAGGTTCATGAAGTAACGGCCTATGTTGTGCAGTTATACACTTGACCAGGCATTTCAACACATCAGCCACAATTTGCTACAACAGCCTACACAAAATTTGGACAAGCACCAATAAGACTCGAGCCGTTATCTTAACCACCCTTCTTTTGAGTTCAAGCAAGATCCAACTGTTTCACCAGTATTCTGGAATCAAATATCCCTGTAATTGTCTGTGACAGGAGCTGAAGTGACAGAGACAGGTTTCTCAGGGTCGA
This sequence comes from Phrynocephalus versicolor, assembly GCA_023846285.1. NCBI lineage: Eukaryota > Metazoa > Chordata > Lepidosauria > Squamata > Agamidae > Phrynocephalus > Phrynocephalus versicolor. The sequence continues at coordinate 94,160,450 of JAHTLZ010000129.1, forward strand.
TACTTCTATCTGCATTGACCTTCACAAAGATTCATGTGATGTGCTTTACTGTGGACCTCAGAACACCTGTCCATAACTGAGACAAGAGTAATGCATCTTTGCTCCTATATTTAAATGGCTAGGCAATGCTGGTTTGGAATGAACCCACAGAAATAATTCAAACTGTAAACATCAGGCAGGTGAATAAATAAGATGGACAGGGCAATGCGTGGCTGACTAAAGCCAAAGATAGCTCCCAGAATAGATAACAGGCCAATATTAAGAGGACACACCCTGCTTTTATTTACGGTTGGCACACAGCCATTGTTTTTCTCTTTCTTAAAGGAACAACGGTGGTTTGCACTTTGAGAAGAAGCATGTGTTATACAGGGCAATTTAAGAAGCAACCAATACATTCAAAATATCTATCTATCTGACTTGTCTGGCTACCAAGGTCACTCTGGATGGTTCACAACCAAATAACACAGCAGACAAAACTTTAAAAGGTTCTAAGCATAATATTTAAACCAAAATTAAACATTTATGGTCTACATACCCCAAAGTGACATAAAATTAACTAAAAACAAATTGAATTTTTTCAAAATTATTTTTAATTAGATGGGGCTGCATGATATTCTACTGCAGGTAAGGAACTGCATCCCTTTCTTAATAAGAAAATTTCCATTTTATGCTTTTAGAAAGTAAAGCTGTAGCTATTTGGGAGAAAGGCATTGCCTGAGCCCTTATATGCTAGCTTTCTAGATGCAATATTTTTGTTTTGTTCTGATGGGGAAAATAAGCTACTCAGTTTAATGACCTTGGGACAGTCACAGCCATTCAGTCCATGAAGTCTTGGGAGTGGAAGCAAAGAGGGGTGCTTCTGACCTCAAATCCTAACTTTATTATTTGAATTTATTTATTTATTTATTTATTTATTTATTTATTTATTTATTTATTTATTTCCTGTACTTATATACCGCACCATTTCCTGGAGGACTCTGGGCTGTTTACAAAAAAGAAAACCAATAAATACAATTATTAAAACATATGATAGAAACAATAGCAGAAGAGCAACGGTAGGGCACCTGTCAATAAAAGCCCTCAATAAAGACAGCGGGTGGAAAAAAAAAACCTAAACAGAAGTAAGGTCGCCATAAGCCTCCTTAAAGAGTAAGGTTTTTAGAGCCTTTTTGAAGGCAGGCAGGGACGATGCAAGGTGCAGCTCGCTTGGTAGCTGATTCCACAAAGAAGGGCTGACCACTGAGAAGGCACAACTACGGGTTGTCAATTTGCGTGCCTCCCTTGGGGTGGCCACCCTGAGCGAGCGCACCCGCGACATCCGAGTGGGCCTGGCCTCAGCTGATCTCTGAGAGATACGCTCCGCCAGGTAGTCAGGTCCCAAGCCGTGGAGGGTTTTGAAAACCAAAACCAGGACCTTGAACCTTATCCGGAGGGCAACGGGCAACCAATGCAGGCGGGCCAGAACTGGGGTGATGTGATCATACTCGTGAGCACCCACCACCAGTCTGGCCGCCACATTCTGTATCCGCTGCAACCTCCGGACAAGGGTCAAGGGCAACCCCACGTAGAGTGCGTTGCAGTAGTCAATTCTCGATATCACAAGGGCCTGCATGACTGTTCTCAGGGAGGATTCATCAAGGTACGGGCGGATCTGGGCGATCCTGCGGAGTTGGAAAAAAGCAGCCCTGGACACAGCCGTCACCTGGGCTTCCAGGGAGAGGGCTGAGTCCAGGACCATGCCGAGATTCCTGTAGGCTGGAGGGAGACTCCCCCCAGCCTAGGGAGGGGGGCATTGTACCTAGACGTGGGCGCCCCAAAGAAGAGAACCTCGGTCTTCTCCGGGTTAAGTTTGAGCCTGTTCGTCCTTGTTCACTTCAGAACCGCCTCCAGGCACAGATCAAGGGAGTGAACTGCCTCCACTGCAGAAGAAGAAAAGGAGAGATAGAGCTGTGTGTCATCAGCATACTGATGACAGCGAACTCTAAATCTCCTGATGACCTCCGCCAGCGGCCTCATATAAACATTGAACAGTATAGGGGAGATGTACAAAACTAGATGCATGTACTATATTGTGGTGTGTATGAGATGTGTGTTCAAATTATGCTAACATTTTGTCATGTTTATTACTCCTAGCCCTGACTCTGTGTTTCCTGCACACTCATGTTCACTCTCATCTACATTACAGTCTTGTGGAGAAAAAGAAAGTTATATACAGTATACTTCCTTGTGATCACTGGAGAAGTTCTCTCTCTGGCCGTTACTTCACGAGCCGCTCGCTTCGCGGCAAGCCGTCATTTCTGTGCGAACCGATCGCTTCAGTCCGCACGCTCCTCCTTTTTGGCTGCGACGTCACCCCGACCACGCCCCCTTTACTGTGCTCCAACCGGGGTGAGTGATTCCCCTGCCATGGGCGGGAATCTTTTCGCTTCGCATCTCGCTTCGCTTCCAACGTCACGTGTGGTCTCGGTTTTTGGCTTTTATTTCAAGTTTTTTTAAAAAATATTCAAACAGGGATATCGATGCATCGCTATATTGTTTCATCGCTTTGCGCTGTTACTTCCTCGCTCGAGTAGCGGCGGCGGCGGCGGCGGGAGCAGGAGGAGCCGCTGCCGCCTCGCCCGGCCAGAGCAGGGCACCCGGGGCAGGCAGCGTGCAAGCGGCGGAGGGCGGGCGGCTGTGCCATGCGTGGCTCCCCCCGAGTAGTGGCGGCGGCGGCGGGGGGCTGCTAATGATGCCAGGAAACAAAACACAGGATCGTACAGTAACCACGCTCTGTCGTGAATGACAGCCAAGCATTGATGCATCGATACGCCGAGTAATTTTTTTAAAAAAAATAAAAGGAGAGTGGAACCGGACGTTGCAAATCAGCTTTCTAATGCGAAGGGAGCACGTGAGGTAGTAATCGATTCGGTCCCAAAAATGCCCCGCGTGAGTACAGAGAAACAGGGGTGGGAGCGAAGGGAGACCACGTGACCACCACGTGACCGCCTCCGAATTCAAATCGAAGGCAAGGTCAATTCGAAGCGAGGCACCTCGTGAAGTAACAGCCTCTCTCTCTCTCACTCACTCACTCACACACACAGAGAGGGGGGGGAGAGATCATTCTGCAGACTTCTAAACTGGGAAAATAATGGTAAATAAGTTCTTTTGGGCTGCAAAATAATACCATGAGAATCATATTTTACACTAGAAGTATATGCAGACTCTGGCTCTAAAAACAAATATCCTCCCTGCTTTCTGTTCTGCAAGGCAAATGCCTAATATTGAGTTTGTTACATCACAAATTAGAGCTAAATTGCAACACATTTGATAAGTTACAAGCCTCGAAATAATCAGACACAATACCAATAGCCTTTAAAATATGCAGATAAATGAGGTTTTTTTAATTACCTGAATAAAGAAACATTGAGATTTAACCCTTTGGTCATGGAAGTCAATAGACTTTTTATTTGCATCTGCTCCTCTCTGACAAATTTTACCAAATAACCAGGCAAGTTGCTAACTTCTGTGCACTAGCAATAAGGGTTCAAAAACAGATCATAAATGGAGGTCAAGAAACATAGTAACCATGTAGCTGATGACTGCCTTACTGTGAACAAGATGTAATTTTAATTTGTAGATTTGATCTATCAATTTTATGGATAAATTTAAACATTATTATGAAATTCACATTTGAAAGTATGTATATTTGCTACTTGTATTTTGTATTTATTTTAGTTTGGTCTTTGACTGTAAATAAAGATAACTAACTAACTAACCCTTCGGTCAGGAAACTGAAGATGTAGAAACTTGGCTTCCCAATGAACCTTTTGGGAAATTGTGAAGATATTCTGAAAAATAATTTCATGTGTGTATGTGTGTGTGTGTGTAGCCATCAGTAAGAAGACAAATGTTTATAACATTAATGATAAAACATGACGAAGCTACATTAGTACAGAAGGAATCTATGACAGTGAATCAGTGTTTTCTTTCTGTGCATGTGTGTGAGGGGAAAATATGTGAAATAAAACACACAGAGAAAGATGTGCTTTCATATCTCTGCTTTCATGGTTTTACCTCTCCCCCCTCTCCCCCTCAGCTCTTTCTTTTTTCACTATTGAAAGAGTATTTTATTTATGGGTAGTACAGAAATATTCTTTTTCCTAACAAGTTGTGAGGTTGATGATGTGATTGGTTCTTCTGTGCAAGGATGTAATCGACACACATTGGTTTTAATACATGAAAGGTTTGAGATAACAAAGCTGCTTTCCTGTTCTCTTGAATACTTTTTGGGGGGCATTGTTTGGGGAATGTCGCCATATGTCTGTAAGGCGGAGCAGGGAAAGGAGGTGCCCAGCCGAGAGCTTGACTGATCTCCTTGAAGCACCCGCGGAGTTTCCCATGCGCGATGGCTAAGAGCTCATTAACCGCATCCTCAGACACACGCTGGGGGCTGAGGAAAAGCTGACACAGATTTGTCTGCCTGTGATTATTTCCCCCTTTTGCCCCATCCTCAGGAAAACGGACTCTGGTTTCTGCGGGATCTCTCCTTGTAGCCTATATGGTGTGAGGAGAATGAACGATCTGGATCAACCCCAAAGGACAGGGTCAGGCCGGCAAGGCTTCAGAGATCTCCTCCTTCACATCCTTTTGACATCCAAGGGTGTAGGAGATGCCTCAATTCAGTCAGTGTATATAAGACTCCATTACATATTTTAGCTCTGGATTTTGGGTAGGAAAACTGTCTATAGCTCACTGCTGGTGGTTTGACAGGCCTCGGATTGGGGGATTGTTCCATAGAATCATGGAATAATTGAGTTTGAAAGAACCTATAAGGCCATTGAGTCCAACCCCCTGTTTAGTAAAGGAATTCAAACAAAAGAGGATCTGACAGATATTTTTCCAAACTCACCTGGATGACTGAGAATCTCCACAATTATTGTTTTCAGAAGTAATCACCATTATGGTTATTATCATCAAAATTGTTGTTGTGAGTTTTTCAGGCTGTTTGGCCATGTTCTGGAAGTTTTTCTTCCCAGACTCTTCAGAGGGCAAAGAGCTCAGGGAACTTGGAGTTCTCTCTGTGCTCTGGGGTATATTATCCATTCTATGCCCCAGAACATAAAGAGAACTCTTAGTTCCTTGAGCTCGTTGCCCTCTGAAGATGCCGACCACAGAGTCTGGCGAAACGTCAGGAAGAAAAACTTCCAGAACATGGCCAAACAGCCATGATCAAATCCCAGCCATGAAAGCCTTATATCATCAAAATATCATCAAAATAGTAAGTAATCCTTATTGGGTGCATTTTTAAAAGCAACAACTTTCCCCCCTCAAAAGTAGCAAAATTAACTCCTTACAAAAATAAAATGTGGTGATGGCATCTGACCTGGATGCCTTCAAAAGGGGATTGGACAGATTCCTGGTGGAAAAGTCCATCACAGGTTACAAACCATCAGGGAGATGTTTAATCTCCAGGCTTAAAACTAGGGTACTTCAAGAACCAGATGCAGGGGAGTGCTATCAGGAGACAGATATCTAGTCTCTTGCGCTCCCAGATGCATTTGTTGGGGCCACTGTGAGATACAGGAAGCTGGACTAGATGGGCCTTTGGCCTGATCCAGCATGGCTTCTTCTTATGTTCTTAATTTCTTAAATTTAAAAAATCACCTGGCAAATATCTTTTGATTTGTTTTCCTGCATGGAGTGGTGGTGGTGGTGGACTTGGTGGCCTTATAGGCCCCTTCCAACTTCATTATTCTATGATTTATTTTACTATTTTATGGTTTCTCTTTCTCTTAATGAACATCCCCCATTTACTATAAAACAAACTTCTCAAAATCATTTAAACTTCAAAAAGTGTGATGTTATTTTTTGAAAAATTATAATGATAATATAATATACCCACATTATTGGTCAAATAAATGAATTACAAGTAGCTTGCTATCTATAATGCTGAATACGATTGGCCAGGATTATGAGGGCCAAAGTATGAAGGTAGAATTTAGACAGCAAAAATTTCCCTTGCCATTTGATTGCTGACTGTTGCTTTATTTCCATTGAGAGTATATATTTGTAAGTTATCCAACTGTGACTTGCTCATGTACTTGAAGACTGAAGATGTGTGTGCGTGTGTGTGCGCGTTGACTCTGTCTACAATTATTACCTTTACAGAAGAATAGCAAGACACAACCAATATGACTCCAAAACAGTAACAAAGCTTCTGTTTATCAGTGCATTCTCGAAGGCTTTCATGGTCAGGATCTGATAGCTGTTGTGGATTTTTGGGCTGTTCCGGAAGTTTTTCTTCCTCATGTTTCGCCAGACTCTGTGGCCGGCATCTACAGAGGGCAAGGAGCTCAGGGAACTAGGAGTTCTCTCTGTGCTCTGAAGCTGAGGGATTGACCGAGAGAACTTCTAGTTGCCTGAGCAATTTGCCCTCAGAAGATGCCAGCCACAGAGTCTGGTGAAACATCAGGAAGGAAAAACTTCCAGAACACTGCCAAACAGCCCCAAAAATCACAACAGCTACCTTCTGCTTATTTCTTTGAGCTGGGAAGACATTCCTTGAATACAGCCTGCGGAGTTTTCTGGAATAATGCCTTTTGAAAATGATGGCGCCGGTCGGATACCATGGAGTCATGTGGCTTCTGACTCAGGCTGGTGACTCTCAGATCTTCAGTGTAGCTCTTTGTTGGAGTTTTAACTCATTGAGACAGATTGATTACTGGAGATGATTGCCAGTAAAGGTTCCAAGAGTTTAAATGCTGCTATGGAGAGCTTGATGTTGCTGTTCTAGAATAAGGCAGCAGTTGCTTGAGAGTTCTGAAGACTTAGCAAAGTTTAAAGTTGATTGCAAAGGGCCTTTTGTATAGCTAAGATATAATAAAAACGAATCTGTCTTCTCTGTTTTTTACCAGATTTTTGTGGCTGTTCTAATAAGGTCCCTATTCATAAATTCCCAGACTAATAACAACAGTTGCAGACAAATTCATCACAGGAGATATGGGTCAGTTCATTCAGTTGGTGTGCCAGTTTTGCTCCATTATGACCCACTCAAATGTTTAGTGATCTATTATGTTTGGTTAATCACAACTAGATTATGACTAGAGTAGATCCACTGATTCAATAGAACTTTCAGAAGACTTAACCCACAAAATCCTCACTGATTAGACTTTTACTCTTACAGAATCCAGCATAAGGAAAAATGGGAATTCTGTGTTATACCGACTCAGACAGTTGGCCTATGTAGCCCCTTGGATTGTTGAAAAAAATTTAATGCATGTTTAAAATACTTATTTACTACTTTTCTGGCCACCAGGGAAGAATTCTGATGAGAAATGACTCTCTTGGATTTCTGGCAGACCACTTTCCAATCCCTATCCTTATACATCCGGGTGATCTTCTATCCCAATTCTAACCAGGTCCATTCCTTTTTATCAGGTGAAATCAGACAAACTGGGTGTGTGCAGTGTGGAACCAGGTTTCCAAAGAGAAAAGGAGGCTTTTGATCCTTTTCCAGTATCATCAGGGATTAGAGATGGGCAAGAAATGGGAAAATGGCATTTTGTTTTGTTTTTTGTTTGTTTTTCTTCATTTTGTTCCATTTTTAACAATTTTTAAGTAAAAATTCATTTCATTTTTGTTTCGTTTCTTTTTTTGTTTTTTCTTAAAACACTGTCTCTCTCATATGGATTACACACAAATCAACTCTAAAAATAAAAAAAATAGAAAATATATTTGCCTCTGCTGCCATTTTAAACCTTTTCCTCCCTTGCACAATGATAAAACATTCTTTAAAATTATTTTTTAAAATAGATCAGAGTAATCACATAATTACATGTTTTAAGCACTGGACATCAACTTTGTAGGGATTATAAGCCGTATTTAATTAAATACATAATCATTTTTATTTGATTTAAAGTTGGTTTTAAATTGTTTTATCTTGCATCACACAGCAGTGCCACCATTAATAATAAAAAAAGAGAATTTGTTTTGGTTTTTAAAAAATCAGTTTGTTTTTCACTTCATTCTGAAATGAAACAAAACGAAATGAAATGAAAAAAAAATTGTGCCCATATCTAACAGGGATGTTTTATTTATTTATTTATTTATTTATTTATTTATTTATTTATGTCTTGGCCTACAGCTCCCATAACCTCTTAGCATCAACCTTGTTGTCTGTGACTGCTGGGCATTCAAGTCGGATGACACATGGAGGGATAAATATTTCCCATCCCAGTCTCAATGGATCCCGATTTCTTCAACTAAGGCACTCCTTTTAAAAAGGAACCACATGATCCCAATTTGTTAGCCATGCATCATGTTCCATAATAAACCTCCTCCTGGCATTTGCTGCCTGCCTGGACATGCAAACAGCAAGGGTACCTCCTGGTGCTGGTCACCTGTGCATACATGTTGGTTGTTAAGCTCCTGACAGGCCACTTGTAGGTGAGTTTGAGAAGACACATTCTGTGCCGATTTTAACCACTAATATTGAGATGAGTAAATATCATGAATTCACCTTCCTGAGTAAATGCATTTCAATTCCACCTTTCCTCCAGCAACCTTAAGGAAATGTACAAGGCCTCCTTTCCCCCCATTGTTATCCTCACACACCACTCTGGCAAGGTAAGAGTATGCATGACAAGCCTGAGGTCAATCAGTGAGCTTTATGGCGCAGCGAGGAGGGACGATCAACAGGATGTCCCAAATTCCAGACCAGCATTCAAATCATGACAGCACAAGGGCTCTTATACTAGCCATTCTGAAATAATGCATCACAGATAAATGCAGATGAAAAAAAGGCAGTATGAGCAAATCTGGCTTTTGATTTTTTGTGCTGCAAATCTCAGAATGTCCCGAACAATGAGAAGAAAAAATATTTCCCGTATCTGAGATAGACCTTGAAATGGAGATTCCATAAAAGCTACAAATAGACCTTCTGGTCTGAAGTAGTATCCTAGTAGGCAGAGCTGTAACTAGGGTGAGGCAACTGGGCTTTACCCCAAGGTGCCAAAATTTAAGCATGCAGAGAGAGAGGGGGGGGTAACTTGAGTGCAAAGCATGCCTATTAGTGTTTATTGCCAGAGCAGCATGAGTTCACCTTCTCAGAGTACCTGTATTGCCTCCAGCTTCTCTAACCCATACAGGAAGAACAAAAACCAGATAGGTGGAGCCAGGCAATCATCCCTGTTTTCCTATCTTTTCTCCATGTAGGCCAATCTGACATAACCAAGGCTTAAACCAATAGGGTACTGAAGCCTCAGGCAGCAAAACTGATAGTTGACTTTTAGTGGAGAGTGGAGGAGTTGAGGTGAACTAAAGGGCATGACCTGGGTCCAAGCTACCTCAAAGATCAAATCTCGCAGTATGAACCAGTTTAGATTCTAAGGTCATCAGGAGAGGCCTTTCGCTCCGTCCTGCTACCCTTACAGGTGCGTCTTGTGGGATCACATGAAAGGGCCTTCTCTGTTGTTGCGCCCAGACTCTGGAACTCCTTCCCACTAGAGGTCAAGACTATCCCATCCCTGCTGTCTTTCCAAAAACAGGCAAAGACCTTTTTCTTCAGGCACGCTTTCCCTGAATGATGGACTACCTATTATGTGTCCTTTATATTAATCTACTAGGAAATGGCAAGCCACTCAAGTATTCCTGCCAAGAAAACTTCATGGACATGGGTCATGAAGAGTCGGTCATGACTGTAACGACACACACACAAAAAAGCCATACATGATCATATAGACTTTGTGTTTATAACCACTTATAACCTTGTGTGATTGTCATTGCCATATGCCACAAATTACTGGCAAGCACAAGCAGTCCAATTTACAATTTAAAAAAAGGGGGGGGGGGGAAAGGCCCTCTGTTCGATGCTTACCTTTTTTTCTACATGGCCTATTTTGGTTCCAAAGAATTTTTTTGTTCTGTCTCCAGAAAGCCTGCTGAAATTCTTAGTTATAATGATTGGACTCTGAAGGGTGCTGTGTTACAGAGAAATCCTGTCCCATAATAGCTTCGCTGCTGTGGAAAATCCGATGTTATTTGGCTGTTCGCTCCCCGAGTTCTCTAAGCAATCAAGACATTTGCCTCAAGGCTGCAAATACAAAGCTACAGGCAAAACCCTCTGGACACAATGATTGGGCATTTATGCAGAACTAAAAACTGGAACAGCTGAGCTGTAGATCTATGAATAGCAAGCATGCCTGGGAGCACAAAAGACAGCGCTCTGAAATAGAAGGGTTTATAATGGTTCTGACATCTTGTACATCAAGATCATGCAAGAGGGCTGTTGTAACTTTCTCCTTCCCTCTTTTGAGTTTGTTTGTTCCATCCATGTTTGCAAAGGCCCTTGCAATTAAAGGATGGCATGGAGGGAACCCTTGAGCGGTGCTGTGAATATATATACATATATATTCTATATAAATATGTTAGACAAATGACGCTTCTGGTGAAATCTTGAGAAGCTACATCATTTTGAATCAAAATAGATACAAAACAAACCTATTGTTTCCTTTCTGTTTTCTGCCCCATCCCCTCCCCTCTTTCTTAAGGGGGCAATTTGATGAGACACCCCCTCACCCCAAGAACTGATACTAATATTAGCTGAGACATCTTCTGATAGAAGAAAGCACACAACACTGCCCATAAGCAATATGGCCAGAGGAAGAGGTTAACAAAATTCAGAATGATTCAGATCAATAAGCAGCCTGAACGCTGAGAGCTGGAAAACATAAGATGTCGAGGTCACATCTAGCGCTATCAAACCTCCGTATCCAGTGCTACCAACCATCCATGTGATTTTGTCACAGAAGGGCATTGGTTTCATTTTTCTGTTCTCCGAAATTGGCGAGGTCACCCAACCAGCTAGGCAAATACTCCATGCAAACTTGTTCTATTACCTGAAAACACAGAGTGCTAGCATTTTCTGCACTGAGAAACGGTTTAACATGCCCTTCTTTGGCAGGTATCCTGCACAGGTTGGCTCTTCTCCCAGGAGGGACAGGAGAGAATCAGGACAGTGGCTCTGCAGCCTGATGCCTAATTCATTAAGCTTCCCAACCAAGCCAATATCTATCCATTATGATCTCGTGTGGGGAACACAGGTGAAACTGGGGTGCATCCACTAGGATCTTGAAAGTTAGAGGACATTGAAATCCGGAGGTAAATTAAACAGTAGCATCTAGTCCAGTGCCCTTTTCCTTTGGAATAGCGGGGAGCAGGACGTTTTCTTTGTTTTGAAGTCAACCACATTCTGCTTCTCTATTTTCCTGGAGAGAGTTGGCATCCATGGTTTAGCTTTTGGATCTACTGGAGCTGTCACCTGGGATGGGACTTAACAAAAGTGATGGCCTTCTAGGTGGTGCTCCCCCAGCCACTGAGCCCTATTCAGAGAAAACATTTCCTGGTGCCAGCCTGGCTCACCTTTTGGCACCAGCCGACGATCTTTTAGTTCCCTCAGTTTCGCCCGCCCCGGTGCAATTTAATATCTACTACTTGTTCTATGCTGCTAGTATGGTTCAGGGGCGTTTAATTTAGCTTATCGTGTGTGTTTTTTGTAGTCACAATTTCTTTTAATTATTTTACAATGGAAACATGGTATAAAAATAATCCATTAAGCACGAAAGAAAAACCACAGTACAAAATGAATCGGACTGCAGACAGTGTTTATTTAATGTCTTTCCTTACCTGAACGGCAGTAAAAAATGACATCTTGTGTTACGGGAGCTTCATAAATATCTATACACTCCACCAGGCACATATGGAGGTGGGGGTGGGGGACAGTAACACACACACACACACACACACACACACACAGAGAGAGAGAGAGAGAGAGAGAGAGAGAGAGAGAGAGAGAGAGAGAGAGAGAGAGAGAGGTTCTAGTAAACATTCCCCTGAGGAAAATTCCTTTCTTCTCCTCGCCATTTGCCAATCAATCCAGTCCTATGAAAAGGATCAAGATTCACTGGGACTTAGTTGCTAATCCCACTTACCCTCTGAGATTCCATTGATATCCAATTAAATGTCACCCACTCCCACTTATTAGAGTGGAAGCAGAATCAGAGAAGAGATTTGGGGATCAGCTCAGCAATTTTCTTGATGAGCCAGTAAATATAGCC
>JAHTLZ010000129.1:94186343-94201603 GCA_023846285.1 Phrynocephalus versicolor
CGGCTGCCCCAGCCGCTGCCGCCGCCCGCCCCCCTGCCGCCTCTGCCCCCGGCCGCCCCCCCGCCCCTCGCCTAGGGCACGAAAAACCCTAGCGCCGGCCCTGGAATCCAGCAGTGCATTTGTTAGGCTGTTGTGTGGAACTGTGATGCGTACTTTGCAGGCACTCCGCCATCAGTTGCCTGGAACCCCTGTGCACTTTACAAGCTGTTACACAGAACTGATGCTTAGTACAAACTGAAGATGCTAAGAATTACAACTAGCGTTGTCCTTGGCTCAACCTTTTGAATGCTCACTACAGCCATAGGTAGCTATTGACCACCCATACCAAAAATCCTTGAAATTTGGGGTGCAGTGTCTTTCCCAGTTTGGAAAGGCAAGTCACAAAGTACTTCCCCGATTGCAATTTAGCTCCTGTGCCAAGTCTCCCCACCCCATAGTAAGGGAATGAACATGTTCATGCAGGATAAAACAGTCCTTCAGATATACCAGTCTGAAACAATTCAGAGTGTTATAGGCCCAAGCCAGAACTTTGAAGTGCACGAGGGGGATATGTTGTTTCCAAAAGATATATGAAAGATAAGTGGGATTTAATGAGAAGTTGCTGAAAATTAATTGCCACCCAGGTTTTGACCCCATGATTGCTAGGTTGCACCTGGGCAAGTGCTAATACACTCCTAAAATCCTCTGGTTCTGCAGAACATTTCAGGTAGAATCATTTGTGTTCGGTTGTTTCCTCAGACATTTTGAGGAGGGAAATGGAAAAACTCAAAGGACAATCCCTTCTTGACTAGTCTCCTGGATACTCTTAAATTCAACAGGTTCATTTTGTCTGTCTTCTGACTGTCCTATCCCACATCTTTCATGTTAGGTAACCATCACTCCTTTACTAGGCAGTGAAGCTGGCTGTGATTAGAACATGAAAAGAAATTTACTGAGTTTTCTTCCTGGAGGGGTTGTTGTACAAATATTTATTTATTTATTTATTTATTGAACTTCTATTCTATGCCAATTAATGGTAAACACTCTGAAGGGCAGTTTACATCTCAAATGAAATGAACATAGCATAACATAAACAGTAGAATTTTAAAAAAAACCTCACACCACAAATAAACCAATCCACAACTAAGTGAATAAATAAAGCACCCTACAACTAACAAATAGATCCAGTTGATAGTGTACCGGATTATTAATGAAAGTGTTAGACCATCTTGTGATATCTTGCCATTTTACTCCATTTCTCCAATGTTATGTGCAGTTACCTGTAACTAGTTACTTTTCAGGCAGCAAGTAAATGGCAAGGGAAGTAATTTCCGATTTTGATTTTTATTGCTTTGTAAATGCTGTACAGTGTTTTGACCCATGATGTGAAAAATGACCACTAGTAGAATGTGGAGTGTATTTTCCTGCTCTCCCCTCCTTGAGTCTATTGATAACGATAATGCATTCCTGGGCTCTTCCAGGTGGAGTGAAAAGTTATACAGCAACACAAAGCCTTAATAATACGCAATAAATCACCTGTGCCATCAGAACACACCAAATGCCTTTTGAACGGTGCCCTACCTATGATTCTTTCTCCACTGCATTCTTTCCATCCTGGAGACCCATCCTTGTCAACATTGAATGGCAATGGGTTTCACAAACCTGTGGCGTTCCCATTGGTAGATGTTTCCTCCCCCCCCCCGCTCCCAGTCAAATATATAGCATGCCGCAAGACTTAAATCACACCAAGATACGATCATTTAAACGAATATAGTGTATTTGCTGAGACAAAGCAGCCAGTGCGACAACAATAAACGCGTCTCATAAGCAAACACTGCAAAATAAACTTTGCGCATAGCCAAGATTTCTGTTTTGTCAAGCTGGAACACAGAAGAACTGCAGCTGTACCTCAAGCCTGTGATGGCATTTGCAGTCATGAATGACCCAGACTAGGAGTGCTCCACTTAAAGAACGCCCTTCATCCTGTCTCTGGCAACGGGCTGCTTAATTTGTTGGCACTTTCTCCGCAGCTCACGAAACTGCCTCGGCGGTGTGCAGAGCTTTGGCAGAGTAAACAAATGTTTCAGCAGCTGCTGGAGGGCACCTCCTTTGCTTCCATAACACTCGAGAGGCCTCTGGGAAGGAAAACGAGTCTTTGTAAACCTCCCGTCTCCTGGGCTGGCTCGCGGAGTCAGGAAACACGATCATTTAATAATCTGTTAACCCAGTGATCTCAGCAGGCGATGGGATTCCCCTCTGAAAGACAGACAGACTTTCAATTTGTTACAGCTAAAAACAACCTTCTCTCCCTATCTGGCACTCTCCAAGCGTGCTGGAATACAATTCCCATCTTCCCCAGCCTGCACAGCCAATGGCCGTCTCTGCCAACGTCGGATAATCTTGCAAGGGCCCAAAGGCATTCAATGTGATTTTACCTCAGCTATCCATTTTGCTTCATACCATCACAGGTTGCTCCAGTACTGTACTCTGTTTCCTTTTCCATCTGGCAGTTTTAGAGCGAGTCAGCAGGGCTGGCCCTACCATTAGGAAGGATGAGGCAATGTCCTCAAGCACAAGGTTGGCAGGTCTCAGTCCTGGAACATTTCCAGGTACATTTTATGGGTCTTGACTCTCAAGCTTTGAATCTAAATCTCTCAGGGAATGGGATACTACTAGTATAGCAACTTTAGATTTGGGGGGGGGTTCATTCTCATATGCTTCAAGATTTAACATGTCAGCACTAGAGATGGGCACGACTTAGCGAAATTTCTGTTTCCGTTTTTGTTTTTCGTTTTCGTTACTCAATGAACCGAAAAACGAAAATTGGCTCCAAAATGGAACGAAAACGGAAACGAAACGACTAATTTTGAGCCAATTTTCGTTTTTCGTTATGGCAAAAGCATTTAATGGCACTAAATGGGGAAAAACGAAAAAATTTTCATTTTCGTTTTTGTTTTTCGTTTTCGTTACGAAAGGAAACGAAAATGAAAAATTTTGAAAATTAGCTCACGAAAACGGAAACGAGCTGAAACGGACCCCTAAACGAAAAATGAAAAATGAAAAACCATTTTTCCTGAGTCGTGCCCATCTCTAGTCAGCACGTTCAAAAGAAGCTGAGTGCTTGATCTCACATGTCCTGTAGCTAATGCTGCTAGCCCTAACACACTGATCTTTACATTCATTACTGAGTCTCTGCATTGCCTGATACACATAAACGCTCACCATTTTGTAATAATTGAGGAAGGGTCCACCCCATATAGGATAGGATTGGACAGATTCCTGGAGGAAAGGTCCATCACAGGTTACAAACCATGATGGAGATGTGTAATTTCCAGGCTTAAACCAGGGTACTTCAAGGACCAGATGCAGGGGAGTGGTGTCAGGAAACAGATACCTAGTCTTGTGCACTCCTGGACACATTTGGTGGGGTCACTGTGAGATACAGGTAGCTGGACTAGATGGGCCTTTGGCCTGATCCAGCATGGCTCTTCTTATGTTCTTATGTTGCTGAGTTAGCAATTCTACTCAGGCAGAAAATGGTAAGGGCTAGGCAGTGACAACAGCTTCTTGTTTTTCTCTGCCTGGGCTCCTCCGCTACATACGTCACACATGTTTTCACAGAACCCCCAAGGCTAATCTGTCGTTGTTGGAGAGGAGGCTAGTCTCAACCATTTCTGTACATGGAGTCAGGAGGAAGGTCAGTGTGGCCTTTTGCTTCAGACTGGAAAATCTCTTAAGCTAGCTTTGGGAATCAGATAACTTTATCAGAATCACATAACTATCATGTATGCATTTTGCTGGATGACTGTGGTACCCTAGAGCTTTCCTGCTCCCCTCTAACACTCCAAAATGGCTACCTTCTTGAAAATATGTATGAAACCAAGAAGTAGAATCATTTCAACATCTGGGGGGAAGGGTTGCAAAAATGGTAACCCATGTATCTGAAATATCTTTAAACACGATCTTATTTGCTATCTGTAAAATGGACCAGGCAATCATAGAATCATGAAGCTGGAAGGGGCCTTCTAGGCCACTGAGTCCAACCACCTACTCAAAGCAGGAATGCAAATCAAAGGATATCTGCCAGGTAACTGTCTACATTTCTCTTGAATGCCTCCAGTGTTGGAGCACTCACCGCCTCCTGAGGTAACTGGTTCTGCTGTCCTACTGGTCTAACAGTTAGGAAGTCATTCCCGATGTTCAACTGAAAACTGGCTTCCTGTTCCTTAAGCCCACTGCTGTTTGTCCTGCATGAGAGAAGAGATCCCGCTCTTCCTCTGTATGTCAACCTTTCAAGTATTTGAAAAGTGCTACCATATCATATGTGGATTGCAGGTTGAAAAAAAATCATTTGAAATCTTGCAGCATATTGCCATAGTTTGGACCTGATGTGATGAGTAGAGATGACAAAGCCACCAAGCTTCATAAGAACATAAGAAGAGCCATGCTGGATCAGGCCAAAGGCCCATCTACTCCAGCTTCCTGTATCTCACAGTGGCTCCACCAAATGCATCTGGGAGTGCACAAGACTAGATATCTGTCTCCTGATACCACTCCCCTGAATCTGGTCCATCAAGTACCCCTGTTTTAAGCCTGGAGATTACACATCTCCATCATAGTTAGTAACCTGTGATGGACATTTCCTCCAGGAATCTGTCCAATCCCCTTTTGAAGGCATCCAGGCCAGATGCCATCAACACATCTTGTGGCACTTCCTTTGTCCCACTTCATTTCTTGGAATGTCCCATGATGCCAATAACATCTTTTGACATTTGAAAACAGAAATGGGAGGGGAGCAAATGAAGATGGAGTTATTTTAATCTTCCCCCAAATTAATGAAAAATTGCATACGGTTTTAGAGATATGTCCTAGTGACTAAGAGGAGAAGGCTTTAAAAACTACCTTCCTGTGTGGAACAATTCACTACAATTAGAACAATCATGAGGTTTTCAAACCTTACCGGTAAACTGTAGACTTTAGTGGGAGACTGGAAGACATGTGGGAGTTCAACTCCCATGGCATTAGCATAGCTTTTGATAGGAGATGGTGAGTGATGCAGTTCATAGAACCATAGAATCATAGAGTTGGAAGAGACCTCAAGGGCCATCTTGTCCAACCCCCTGCCATGCAGGAACCCCCATCCAAGTAGTCCCTACAGATGGCCATCCAGCCTCTGCTTTAAATCCTCCAAAGAAGGAGACTCCACAAGCCTCTGTAGAAGCATTTGTTCAATAACAAATGGAAGAGAATTATCTGCTGGAGAAGGGAAAAGGGAGCATATGAGCATGTACAACCCCAGTGCTGCTCAGCACTCAGAATTTGATAACTGTAAAGTTGCCTAGATGCCCTAAGCACATCTGATCTCACCTGATTTTGGAAGCTAAGCAGGGTTGGCCCTGGTTAGTACTTGGATGGGAGACCACCAGGGAATACCAGGTGCTGTAGGTACCTGGAGTAGGAATTGGCAAACCACTCCAGTATTCTTGCCAAGAAAACCCCATGGATATGGGGTCACAAAGAGTAGGTCACAACTGTAACGACACAACACACACACACACACACACACACAAGGGAGCAGAGTGAGGGTTGCAACAACACATGTAGAATATCCTCTCTCTCTCCTCTCTCTCTCCTCTCTCTCTCCTCTCTCTCTCTCTCTCTGGCAGTTGTTTTCCTTTGGGAGTTATACTTTTGAAGGTCATGGGTTCTGGTACTCCTTAACATCTTCCCAAGTATGAAGAAACCTCTGGTTTGTAAGTGGGCAACCCTATTTTGTATCCAAAACAGTTGGTACCTGAATTTCATTTTATTTTTTATTAAAGGGAATGAAGCTTTTAGGAATAGGCATACGATTTTGATTGCCCGAGGACACATTTCCCAGGCAAAAAGAAATATTTATGAAATCCCTGCTATGTGTCTTCAGTTTCAGAGCAAGCTTTGTGTGTGTGTGTGTGTGTGTGCCTCTTAAAAAAAATCGAAGGAGAGACACAATTTAAGATGGCAGCGTCTCTTCCAATGATTCTTATTTATGACAGTCTGTGGCAGAAGCACAAAAAGTCAGAGGTCATTGGCTTTCTTTTATAGGCAGCTACGCAATACGTCTACATGTGTTGTGTCAGTGGTTGAGACTGAGTCATCTTTTCTTTCCTTGTGAATGCTGGCATACACAATTGTTCAGAAGCAAAAAAAAAAAAAAACAAAAAAAAAACTGGCATTACATGGGCAGCCTGGTAGGAACGATTCAGCAAATTAAATTATATACTTTTCTGGACATACAGTGGTACCTTGTATAAAGGAATTAATTTGTTCCAAATGAAATTCTGTTAAGCCAATTTTCCTTTGTACAAATTCCCCATAGGAATGTATTGAAAGCAGAGTAATCCCTAATCACGACCATTTTTATCTTGTACAGATTCGCCCCATAGGCAGTTCTGTTAAGCAAATTTCCCCTACCTCCGGAATTTTTTGTGTTGTACAGATTTTATATTATAGAAACCGTTTGTTGTACGAGGGCCCACTGTACATTCTATAGCATACTGGCATTGGGTTAGCTCGTTTACTTTCTGACTTGCCAAGCTGCCTACCTTCTCACTTGCACTGGGTTACATCTGCAGAAGAGCGGCTCCATTCCTGACCAGGCATGCATCAGCTGGTCCTTAGGGAATGAGAAATGCAGGATCTTTCCATCAATTCTGCTGAAGCAGCATTTTCACTGGACTTTCTTCCATGACCGCTAACAATCCACCCGGCTGCAACCGAGAAAGGGATGAGAAGGCTTGTCACCCCACTGGCTGGCCTAAGGAATTACCTCTCTGGCTTCACCTTTTCCTGAGCATTATGCAGCTTTCGTCTCAAGAGATTTGGTCTATTACATCACTTCCAGGCTCAAAGGTTTAGAGCAGTGGTTCTCAACCTGTGGGTCCCCAGATCTTCCAGGACTGCAACTCCCAGAAGCCTCCACCATTCGCTGTTCTGGAAGAGGTTTCTGGGAGTTGCAGTCCAGTAATATCTAGGGACCCACAGGTTGAGAACCACTGGTTTAGAGAAACAGAGCTTTTGAACAATCAGGAAGAGAAGATCGTGGAAGTGACTTTAAATTTAGCCTTGAATAAATGGTTGGAAAAGCAGTCACTTGCCTTATTCATTATTTATTATTTATTTGTTTCATTTCTATACCGCCCGTCTTCCAATAGGAACTCTGGGCAGTTTACAGCAAAATGAAAAACAACAATAAATAACAGGTAAACAAAACTAGCAGAAAAAGAGGGAAAGACCCTCAGCAAGAGGCATCGCGGGCGGAAGAAAAAAAAATCAAATTAAAAGGTCGCCAAATGCCTCCCTAAAAAGCAGGATTTTGAGTGCTTTTTTGAAGGTGGGCAGGGACTGTGCTAGGCGCAGCTCACTAGGAAGCTGCTTCCACAAAGCTGGTTTTTCAGAATATGCTGAAAAACAGGAAGCTGTGCCTTTCCAAGTGGACACGATCTTACCCCAAAAATATTTGGCACAAAGTATTGATCCAAGTCTTAGATCATTTGAAGGACAGGAAGATGTGGGAGATCACCCAAGACAAATGGGGCCCTTCTCTGATAATAAATGCCCCATCTTGAACAGCCCAGTAATGCACAATGCAAGTTGCATGCATGGTGTGACCATGGTGGAAAACAGAATTGGAGTGATTTCAATTTGCTACAATTTGATTTGTAGCCTGTATTATACTTGGAATTACAGTCAGTGCTCAAAAGGAGCTGTGGAATTGATTTGAGAGTTCACAATTTATATTCAATGGGATGTGATGTGTATTCCAGTCTACAGCCCCTCTTCTATTCTTATACAAAGATCCTTCTTTGTTTCTTTAAATAAAAAGATACTTCCTCTGGTCCCATCTTCGCTCATCCATTTATGGCACATACATACAGGGAGACTCATGACCTAGAGTTAAGGTGATAGAATGATCTTGTGCTCATCTCTTAAATGAAAGAATATCTTTTGAATTTTTATGGGGGAGAGGAAAGAATGCAGAAATGTGTTCTCCCAGTCCTGAACACCACCCTTCCAATCTGCCTACTACATCACTGAAACACCATCAGCAGACACATCTCAGTCTTTGCAAGCATTTTCCACAACTAACTACAAACCTGTTTGAACTATTCCTACTAAAAAAAGGGATGGGTGAGTTCTGTGCCAGCTGCCAGGCATGCTTAGCCTTGAGAAAAGACAACTGAAGGGAGACATGGGAGCACTTTTTAAATTCTTGAAAGGTTGCCATACAGAAGAGGGGCAGGAGCTGTCCTTGAGCAGTACAGTGTGTAGGATGTGCAACAATGGCTCAAGTTACAGGAAGCCAGCTTTTGACTGAATGTCAGGAAAAACGTCCTAACTGCTAGACCAGTATGACAAAGGAATTATCTCCAGAGGGGGGCGAGTGCCCTGATGCTGGAGGCATTCAAGAGAAATTTTGACAACCATCTGATGTATATCCTTTGATCTGTGTTCCTGCCTTGAACAGGAATTTGGACTCAATGGCTTGTAAGCCCCTTCCAACTTCTATGAGTCAACCTTTGCATCATGAGGTCATTTATAAAAATATACTTCAAATTTGCCCATTTTATAAACAGAGCAAATCCCACAGTATTTGACCATATAGTTACAACCAAAGATATCAACAATAATGGCATACGAACTGTTGAGAAATAATGTATAATGCAATGCATTCTTTTATAAGAGAGACTTCTGAGCTCAGGGCTAGATGATGTCGGCTCCCTCCTTCTCTTGATTTTTTTATAAAAAAAACATTTCCTTTCCTCTCTAATCCTAGCTACAACGACACAATTCTGCATTTTGGAATTCTCCTTGCAACTATAATTATGGACAGTGTCACAATTAGCACCTGCGTTTCAAATTATTCCAATACATCACTGATTAGCTCAGGGTTGTACCATTTCATCATGCTACATATATCCTTTATCTTTTAATTGTACTGTTCCAGGAATTACAGAGGTTTCATACTGAACCAAACATTATTTTCTTTCCCTTTCCTATCCATTGTTTTGGTCATTTGTCTTTTCATTTTTTAAAAAATAAATAAAAACAGTACAAAGATCTGAAGGCATTTTCTAATGGTCTGTTCACTGTTCCAAAGCAGTTGATTTATCTGAATAACACAAGAAGACAGCTGGAACCTATGCCAAAAATGGTCAGCCATACTACATTCAAAGCTGCCAGCTTTCTCTGTTTCAACAGCAGAGGTAGGACAACTGATGATTTATAAATAAAAGTAAAAAACATACAGAGTGACATTTTTCTAATTTGAGCAAGGCAGAATGCATTTCTTAAGAATAAATTATTATCTGGAGTTTATTTTCGCATAAATTACATTAATTAGTCAAGTCACACACATTAGTGTCAAACTACACTGTAGAAGGAGGTCACAGTGCTGTTTCATTGAAATATTGTTGTACATTCCATGGCATTTACATACAAAGGATGAAGAGAATCCATGTGGTGGTGTGGTTAGGTCACTGAGGTCTAATTTGGGCAATCCAAATTCAGATAATGAAACTAATTGCAGTTCGAAAGCATGTAAATGCAAGTAGATAAATAGGTACCACCATAAAAAGTGGGAAGGTAAATAGTGTTCCGTACACAAAAATGTGTTCAGTCATGCTGCCCACATGGCCATGGACTTGCACAACACTAGCTCTTTGGCTTGGAAAATGGAGATGAGCTCCGCCCCTAGAGTTGGGCACGACTAGAACTCAGGGGCAGGGAAAACCTTTACCTTTACCTCACTAGAAGAAAAGCTACACAGGCTGCCTTGAACTGTCTGGAAGAAAGTGACAAATACATTTTCATATTTAACCTGAGAGACTAAGGACATAGGAAGCTGCTTGAATCAAACCGTTGGCCAGTTTAGTCAGGATTGTTGACATTGGCTAGTAGTGGCTCATTAGAGTTTGCTGCAAAAACCGTTCCTAACTTTACTCTACCACTCAGCTATTAGCCCTTCCTCTTGGTGAGGTCACTGGTAAATCACTAGTAGAGCGCATAATCTGAAGAATGAGGAGGGTCTTATGTTGTAACCTTTATATTGCTTGTTATAAGGATGGGGGCTTAAGTAGAAGATCTTCTGCATAAGACTAGAGATGGGCACGAGTTGAATTTTTTTTTTTGAGTTGTTGTTAGTCAGGCCGGTTCCGTTTCGGCTCGTTTCCGTTTTTCGCAAAAAATTGCAAAAATTAGTTGGTTCTTTTTTTCATTTTTTTGTTTTCGTTAGTACTGTTTTGGGGGGTTTGCGGGGTCCTGGAGGCACCTCTGCGGGGTGGTTGCCTCCTCTGGCCCACTAGGAAGGGAAAGCGGGCTCCTGGAGGCACCCGTGGGTGCCCCCTATCCTCACCCACTAGGAAGGGAAAGCAGGATCCTGGAGACCCCTCAACATGGGGGTCTCCTCTCCTCACCTGCTGCTGCACAAGGGCATGCATAGCCATATGGATATGCATACCAGTTGCAGACTATGAGACCAGTGTGGACAGGCAGAACCCTGAGCCATAGGGTGATGCCTAAGGCTCTTGTAGCCGCTGTGTCCCACAAAGAAGGGAATGTACTTGCGTAGTGCAATGCAAGTAGATCTGGCTTAGGGTTAAGATGGGTTAGTGCAAGGGCTAGGGTTAGGCTAGTGACGGGTAAGGTTAGGGTGGGCTAGTGGGTTGCACCTCTGGGTGCCTCTCTGACCCACTAAGAAGACAGTGTACTGTGATGTATGGGTAAGGAGTCAAGGATTAGGGTTAGGGTTAGGGGGCAAGGGCAGGGTTTAGTGGTCTTTTTGGCACATCCCAGAAGTCTCAGTGGCCAAGTGGCCATGCGATTGGTGGGATGGCTCCAAAAATTTACATGGTCCACTCCCACATGGCCACTCGGCCAGCCCATCATTGTGCAGGTGTAAATAGAATAAAATAAAATAAAATCAATGGAGGACAGAGGAGGAGAGGAGAGACATTTTGTTGCAAGAAAAAACCCACTGCTACTGTAAAAAATCTGGCAGTTTATAGCAATTTTCGCATGTTTCTGTGGTGCTTGTGTGTTTTTGGACCAAGATTTCAAAAAAAATATTGCGGTCGCAGCCCCATTTTGGATCCCCCGCCCACACCGCATGGCATGGCGACTCAAGTCGGGCTGCCCAGGACAGGAGAGGGGGGGAAGCCGGAACCCCCCCTCCAGAAACCACCCCTCTGGTAGGTGCCCTGAGCCCTTAGTCAGGCAGGCATATTTCTGCCTGCTTTTTGGCCCGTGAATGGGTGGGGGGAGAGTTTAAAACTTTTTTCCTGTGCCGTGCTGCTTGCGCTTGAATTGCGGCGGCCGGCAGCGAGACTCGTGCGGCTTGTTGCTGCGAGCCTGCGGCGAGTCCCACCAGAGCAGCCCAGGATGGAGGAGGGGTGGGAGGCCGGGGACCCCTCCAGAAACCACCCCTCTGGTAGGTGCCCTGAGGCACGGCGGGCATATTTCCGCCTGCTTTTTGGCCAGGAATCGTTTTTTTTTTACTTTTAAAAACTTTTTTTCTGTGCCGCTTGGCATTGCGGGATCGCCGCGATGCCAGGAACAACCACGACAAATCAGACCAAATCTTTCGTTCGCTGGTTCGAGCTCGAATTCTGGCGGAGTAATTCCCGTTACCGTTTCCGTTGAGTAACGGAACCGAGTAACGGAACCGGAAACGGGAATACCGCTAAGTCGTGCCCATCTCTACATAAGACCTTGGAAAGCCTCTCTCCAGCCGGAACTGCTAAGTAAAATCTGTCCTGGTACAAGGCCCACTTCCTTTATTCCTGTGACAAAGTGAATATCTGATAATCTAGCTCTCTGCAACTTTGTACCTTATATGCATGCTTGGATATATTACTTTTACTACAAAACACCGTTGTCAAAAATTTCAGTCTGTTAATCTGTCCGAAGATCTTGTGAAGAAAATACAAAATTCATGCAATGGCTTAACCTTGAATTAAAAATATCATTCAGAATTGGGATTTCCGGTTCCGGATATACCGCAACGACACAACTTGATAAGCTTATCAAGTTAAATTCCTCCAGGTAAAAGGGTCTCTAAGGGGGTAGGTGTCCCTGGAGGGGAAATTAAGAAAAGGCAGCACCTGCATACATGAAGGGATCAGTGGTGAACTTCAGTAGAAGCAGAAAAATGCCTTACCACCCACTGGGGGAAGACCGATACCATTCTGATGAAGGCACAGCTGTTGGTGCTGGGTGCTGTAAATAAGCTGTTTATATTTGGCATGTTGTGAGTAGATCTGCCCCCCCCTCGATTTATCTATGCAAAGCTTCTCCTGGCTTTAGAAAACTTTCTTCAAATAAGCATCAACCCTCCTCTTCTCAAAGTGGTGCTTAGCTAAGAGATGAATATTTTGAAAAGACATACAGAACAAGTGATTACTTTCACACTACATTATTGCCTTTCTGCTTTATTGCTTTTCTTTTGATGAAATTAGCTTTTTTGTTGTTCTTTGGTATGTGGTGACACTAAGATGCAACCTTAAAGGAAATTACTTTATGCGTTTTTTACTTTTGGTATCTGCTGAGCTTGCTGATGCAGTTTTAAGAGCAGCGTTGGAGAAGGTGTTGATTGCTGAAAGGCACAGATTGGAAGAATAGGTAAATATATTGTCGATGATATATAGAAGATATATAGTCAAATTATCCTAAATTGCTTAGTATTGAAGAACTAAACAGCGAGATTGAATAGATTGCTGAGATAAAATAGGTTATATTCTTTGTATTAAAATAGATGTAAGTAAATATAGAATATGGAAGAGATAGTAAGGAAATTAAGCTGGGAAAGGAAATATGAATTATATTGGGCTCAATGTTGGGGAAAACGGTGAATCGATAACACAAAAGGAGACAAGCAATATATTTGTTTTATGTAATTTAGTAGTAATATGCAAAAATATGTGAAAGAGTGATAGAAGAGGGCTGCCCAGACCGCTAAATCATTGGGAGGGCACTGAACAAGTGGGCAGTACCCTGCTAATTATAATCAGGAATAAATAATAGAGCCACTTGCACTTTCCCCAGGCCTCCTTCCTTGAAGGACAATGACTAGTATAATACAGTGAATTTACATCAATAAACTATGGAATGCCCTCCCAAGTGAGAACCGCCTGCCGCCGACGTTGATAACATTTCAGTGCCAGGTAAAGAACCTTCCTGTTCCAGAAGTTTTTAAACTGATGATTGTGGGTCCTGATGGCAATTTTAGTGTTGTGTTTTATTGTATTGTATTGTATTTATATGCAGTGAAATACAGAGACTGCTTGAAAGCAGTCTTTTAAGAATTAGAGTTTGCATGAATTAGGGGGATGCACATCTTTTAATGATTTCTTAACGTTCCAGAGATAGATTTGAAAGAAAGAAAGAAAGAAGGAAGGAAGGAAGGAAAGAAAGAACTGCTTTATAGCTGCAGTTTTACCACTCATTGCTTAACAGGCCTGTTAATAATAAGTCATGCAATGAATGGCATTCATCTCTCAATGTATTGCTTTCTAAGACACTGGAGGTGTAGGAAGACAAGCCCATTAAAACATGGCTCATCAGATTTGAATGCAAATGCAATGCAAACCTCTTAGCTGAACAACAGTCAGAAGATGACAAACCTGCTGCTTCTACCATGGAAAAAAGGCAGACAGCACTGTCTGCATTTTATTAAAAATATCTGCTTAGGGGGAAAACCCTTCAATTATTTTGAATCTTAATTTATTCAACAGGGGCTTCCAAAGTGGGGCACCTGGCTGCCTCAAGGGGGAAGAGCTAAATTTCTAAAAATGGGAGGTCCTGGCACACAGTCCACATTCTGGGTGGGGGTTAGGGTTCAAGACAAACTGAAGTGCAGAAGATACTGTGTGTGAGGCGGGGGGGGGGGGTGATGGATGAAGACCGGTTGTGATTATGTGTTAAAAATGAGATAAGCTACATAGGCCCAAATTGTCATTCTGCTTACTCTGAGGGTGAGGAAGTACATTCAGGACAGGGCAAAATATTAGTTTTTCTTTTACTCCTGGTGTATTTTTGATTGTCAGGAAGGAAAAATGCTCTTCAGCATTTTTCTGCCTCATCTGTCAATAACATGGCTACTTTAAAGTCCTACATATCTTGACCCGGAATGAAAAACACTGGAAAAGCCCAACACATTTCAGCTTAGGAAGCCTTCTTCAGGGACTATGTTTGACTGCATTAAAACAAAGGGACAACTAATGAATATCTATTATTCATACATACATACTCTCTATGGTATGTATTAGAGATGGGCACAAATCAAAAAAATGATGTTTTGTTTGTTGTTTGTCATTTGGAGGGTCCAACTCGGTTCGTTTCCATTTTTTGTTTTCATTTTCGTTCGTTTCGTTACCATTTTGTTACCATTTATTTCAATTTTTTAATTTTTTTTATTTTAAGCAATTCACTCATATTGCAGTAATGGAAACGAAACGCACAACAAAATTTCCAGTGTTTCTGTTTGTTTCGTTTCATTTTAGAGACAAAATTAGTTTGTCGTTTCGTTACATAACGAAACAAAAAAACAAAAACAGAAACGAAAATTTGTTCGTTTCATGCCCATCTCTAGTATGTACTTTAATGGATTACAAGTCCTTTTCATTGATTATGCATGTAATGTTTTCAAATACTTTTTATTGTTTGTACTTAGAATATAATATTTTATTGAAAATTCAAATTATAAACATCTTAGTAACCAGCCTACTGGGCCTATATAAAGAAAAATATATCCTATGTATGTACTTAGAATATAATACCTTACTTATATTTTAAACTGTGAATATCTTAGCAATAGGCCTACTGTGTTTGTAAATAGTAACATTACCATATATCCAAAAAAATTAATGTCTATAAGGCCCCTACCAGAATATATACTATTTATTTTACAGTATTTGCGGTATAAGAATAATAGATATTCATTAGTTGTCCCTTTGTTTTAATGCAGTTAAACATAGCCCCTGAAGAAGGCTTCCTAAGCCAAAACACTTTGGGCTTTTGTTACAATAAAGGATATTTTTGTTCAGCATCCTGAGACTTTGTCTCTTTTGATTCATAGTAGAATATCTGGGGCAACCCTGTTGGTGGGAAAGCATCAGTAGGAATCAGCCCAGCAAACACCACCCTCTCTTTTGCCTCAAAAAGTAATGCACACATGTGCATGAGGCCTTTTAGTTGAGTGTTCCGTTTCCACAGTGGATAACCAGATGCCACCTGCAAGTACACCA
>JAHTLZ010000129.1:94219380-94232340 GCA_023846285.1 Phrynocephalus versicolor
TGTGTGTGTGTGTGTGTGTGTGTGTGTGTGTGTGTGTGTGTGTGTGTTATACTACAACTCCCATAATTCCATGGTTCTTTTTTTACAATCGGGGTTGTTGAGAGTTTTTTCATGGGGAAGGGTAGAACTCACAAACTCCGGAATCGTCTTCCCAATCAAAATCTGAAGCAGACATCTAGTCACAATGCATTTGGTAGGTTCCAAAATGAGTTGCCCATCCCCAGCTGCAACTAGCAAGGCCCCATTGAACCAGTGTCACTCTGGGAGGAGTTGACTCACCAAATCAATGGGGCCACGCTTGTTGTGACGTACTACCGGATTTCAGAAATTGTGAGTGCTTCTGCATGAACCAAAAGGATGTCCAGCTCTGACCAGCTCTGGCTTTACAACTTACCTGCTCACCCCCATCTAACTCTGATGGAGAATGACGATCGGCCCCTGAGGTCTTTTCCAACTGTATCATAGAATGATAGAGTTGGAAGAGACCTCAGGGGCCATCCAGTGCAACCCCCTGCCTTGATATTTTATAGTTCACACTTCAAAGATTAGTCATGCAATGGCATACACACGGATACATTAAAAAAAAGAAACCCAGAGAGTTCATTTGTGTACAATATGTCCGTGGTACAGTACTTGCTTGTGTTAAACTGGAACTTGGTCAGGACAAAGGGAGATATGGGGGAAGGTAAAACCACACACACACACACACACACACACACACACACACACACACACACACATCAAACTTGCATGGAAAAATTGCAACACATTTTCATTTCGGCCTAGTGTGGTTGAATTTAAAAGGAAAATCCCGCCAAATTGCCAATCTTCTATAATGGAAAGTTTCGCAGTCAGTAATTTTGTCCACTGGCCTAAATCCACTGGATCCAGAAACAATAAATTACTACAAATTGCCCAGTTTATCTCCGAAAAGATTGTGTGCCAAAACGAGTGAGCATAATCACGCCAACAATAATAGTCAAAACTTCTTTCACTTTGCTTCCTAGGAAGGTCAATGGCCCCTGGCTATTTGGCAGTTCTTCAAACCACTCTTGTCAGCAAGAAAAACTATATCAACAGAGAGATTAAAATCAATTGCCCCAAGGATACCAGGTCCGATTTCTTCTCTTTCATAAGGTAGCCTTGTAATAGACAGTTTGTTGTCACCCATGTTATGAGAGTTGAGCCAGAATTGTCTTTAGCTAAGGATACCAGCTCATTTTTTTATTGAGGTAGATTATCCTTAACTAGAGCCATCGATGGTGGTCACTGAAATACTCAAGGGTGGATTAAAGGTCACACAACTATCATTCAGGTCTGTTTAAAGCAGCGATGTGCAATAATTATTTCTCCTCAAGTCAATTCTGATTTATGGGGACTCTTTCCAGGTTTTTTAACAGTTCAGTGTACTCCAAAGCAGCTTATCATTCCCTTCTTCTAGCACAGGCATGTCCAAACTTTGGCCCTCCAGATGTTTTGGACCACAACTCCCACAGTCCTTTGCCATTGGAAATACAGGCTTCGAATTCTGGGAGTTGTCATCCAAAGCATCAGGAGGGCTGAAGTTTGGACAGGCCTGTTCTAAGGGAACTCTAGGACTGTGCCACTTGCCCAAGGCCACGTTGGCTGGCTCTACTCGCAGGAAGCTCAGTAGGGTATCAAACTCTCAACTTCTGGCTTTGCAGCCAGATACCCAAACTACTACTGAGCTATCCAGCCAGCTATGTCAATGCTGGAAAGTGATATTGGGGCAGGGTGGTTATAAGTTGGATGTACTGCATCTGGGAAAGTAGGTGGTGTGCAAACTAAATGGACCATTGTGGTCATGCACCTGTAGGTTTCTAAGGCCACTGGGGCCATCTCAAACACATTTACAATTTCCCCAAATGTTTCAAAGAGGTTTGAAAAACTCACCTCCAATACACACCTGAGGTTATGATTCTTAGGGATACTATGGTTCCTCCCCAGCTGTTTGGGCAGAATAAAATGCAATAAAACAAATGTTCAGTTTTATGAGAAGGGTTGACTGTGCTTCTCTTGGTTCCCCGTGCTTCTCTGGTTCTCTAGTTGACAAGGCAAAACTCAGGGTGAACAACACTGGAGGATTATACAGATTTAAACTTTGTGCATTCAATGGATCATCATTAAGGTGCATGCGTGTTTAGTCCTCCAAATGGTATGATGGATCCAAGTACAAGGCCCACTGGTTTTCTTGCCTGTCTCCTCCCTGTGTCCTGCCTTTTGGAAACAAAGATCTTGGGCCCATCCAAACATTAGAAGCAAGGCTGGAAATGGAGTTACCAAAACTTGGACCTCAAGTCCTGGAAGAAGCATCTCAAAGCCTGGTGCCCCCTTCCCCCAACCTTCCCACTTCCTAAACTTTTCATCTCTTGCCCTCATGACACCACAGAAGAGCCACCCTTTGATATCAGATTTTGAACTCTGAATTATCAGAGAAGGTAAAGGTGGGCAACCGGTAACCTTCCCCATGGATGTTGATGAAAAATGGTTCTCAAAACCAGAGCTGTCCACCCTTGACTTTGGGCTTTCGGTAAGGAGCCTATAAATTCAATTTTAACAAATTATACAAGAAGTGGTATGTTAAATGTAAGAAGAATGTACATTATGGAGTAGGGAATCCTAGGCTTCTCGTCTCTTGGGAAATAGTCCCTGAAAGTTATACACTAACAGAAGTATTCCTAAGATTCAGTCCTATGTGTCTAGTAATTCATTCATAACCAGATCAAAGAGAAACCCTAAATTGATTTGCAAAAGTTCCTAGAACACTTGAAGCTGTTATGGAGGAGACACGGCTACCTTCGAAAGGAAATAGTTTTTCACCCAGCACTTTGCTAGTCTGTGGAACTCCTTGCCACAGGATGTGGTGATGACATCTGGCCTGGATGCCTTCAAAAGGGGATCAGACAGATTCCTGGAGGAAAACTCAATCACAGGTTACAAACCATGATGGAGATGTATAATCTCCAGGCTTAAAACCAGGGTACTTCAAGGGCCAGATGCAGGGGAGTGGTATCAGGAGACAGATATCTAGTCTCGTGTGCTCCCAGATGGCCATCTTATGAAATACTTTGCAGAATAAGCAGGAAGGAAGCAGGGCCCAAGAATATCAATCTATATGACAGTAAAGGGTTGCTTAGGAAGACAGAAAGGGAGAGAGATGCAGGTTTAACAGTTTATCTCTCTAAAATCCACTACTGGTTTACGTGACCTTTAAATGCGTTAGTGTTCAAATTCAACCAGAAATCCTCTTGATGCAAAACTACATGGCCTCAGGGATATAAATAACAGCTGAATTGGCCACCTGAATTGGACAAGTAGATTTGGGTTACTTTCATTTCACTTTCCTTGGAAACATAACCAAAACATTCTCTCCGGAAAATATGGGGGACAGCTTTTCTGGAACTTCTTCTCTTTCCGGTTTTACAGTTCTAGGCAGGTAGAGAAAACTAACACTATATCGTGCACTTGAGGAGGTGCAATTCAGCTTGGCCATTTCCAAATTTGGTAGACTTGTCCTAACTGGTCCCTTGCCCCAAACGTGCTGTCTGTCCTTCCTTCCTGCTAGCTTATGCTCGTGTTTACTGTTGTTGAGAGCAAATCCAGGAATATCCCATTGGGGATGGCATCTTCATGATGTTTCAGAAATGAGCTCCTGGTGCCTTGCTAATTGCCGTCCGGGTTCTGTGCATCAGGGCCTCAGCAGGATGAAGGCACATCAATAGGACCACAGCAGCTGTTCACTAGGCACTTAATTGCCATCTGACCCTCTTGATTGGAACAGCAGAGAACTTCCTGCTGAGATAAAACTTAGCAGCTACCCAGATGAATCATTTTCAAGGTGCTGCCCTAATCTCTCTCTCTCTCCCTCCCCTCCCTCTCTCAATCTCAATCTCTCTTAATGTGAAGACTTTGCACCAAACCAGTACAGAGCCATGTGCTCTGATTAAAAGAACATGAATAGAAAGTTTGCTGAGTAAATGCCACACTATTGTCTATGGTAAGGTAAGCAACACTTGCTCTTCAAGGACATAATTTCAGCCTCTAAATTCATACATAAAATGCTACCGAAATCTGCCCCCCACCAAAAACAAAAAACAAAAAACAGAGTATAGGGATGGGAGCAGACACATTGATTAAAAACATGGGAAATACAATGGATTAGGGGTAGGCAGATTGGTACTTTTCCATTGACCACATGATGCAAGGGGAAATGCAAACCAGCCTGTCCTCACAAATCTACAGGTCTTTTTTAACCTCTGCTGGGTCTCTACCTTGGAAAAAATGGACCCATTTACATCAGTTTGTGGTCACTTGAAATGATTTATTTATTTATTTATTTATTTTTAAACTTTTATACCGCTCCTACTTCCCGAGCAGGAACTCAGGGCGGTTTACACAAAAACACAAAGGCAAAGAACAGTAGCAGCGGCAGGGGCAAACTTACAGCATATGGGAGGGGGGAGGGAAAGGGAGGGGGGGGGAAAGGTACTCTAGTCGTTATTAAAGGCATCCCTGAAAAGGAGGGTCTTCAAACCTTTCCTAAAGGACGCCAGCGTTGGAGCCTGCCTCAACTCGCTGGGTAAGTTGTTCCACATAGGTGGCACCGCCACCGAGAAGGCCCGCCCACGGGTACTTGTCTTGCGGGCCTCCCTCGGGGGAATCGTCTGCAGCGAGAGGGCCAAAGATGAACGGGTGGGTCGGGCTCGATCTGATTGTCGGTGAAGCCGCTCTGCCAGATAAACAGGGGCCAAGCCATGGAGGGTTTTGTAAGCCAAAACCAACACCTTGAACCTTATTTGGGAGGCAACGGGCAACCAGTGGAGGCGGACCAGGATGGGAGTGATGCGGTCGTGATACAGAAACCAGAGGACAACACACACACACACACACACACACACACACACACACACACACACACACACACACACACGGGGTAGGGAGAAGTGCTTTGCCACTTCAAACATTTTCTCCCTCTCTTTTTACTTCAGGAGGGAAGAAGAGCCACACACACATAAGCACACACAAAGCAGAAAAGCTGCAGCACACTCTCTCCCCAGGAAAAGCTCTCTCTCAGACAAACCCCCTGTTCTTTACAGCTCGTCATTTCTCTGTGGGCAAGACCTCCACTCCTCCCCACCCACAGCGTAAAGCAGAGTTTCTGTTCTTTGCCAACAGTTGTGGGTTTTTTTTTAAAAAAAATAACAAAATGAGGAAATTGGGGAAGGAAAGCCTTGTTACAGCTTGTTAAGACATTTCCCTTTAATACCTCTTTATAGCTGCAGTACAGCGGCAAACAAGAAGCAAACAAGGCTTTTCTCCTGTCTCCCTGTGTGGCCACTTAACAGACAACTCCCACTGTGACTTTATATAGCAAGTGAATTTGCATTTCCTTTACTGAGTAGTCACAGCCATGAAGAAAGAAAGAGAGAGAGGGGAGAGAGAGAGACATGAGAGAAAGAGAGAGAGAGAGAGATTTGTGTGTATCTGGACCAAAAAAGAGCCAATTTAAACATAAAGGGCTGGTGGACTTCAGTCCAGGGTCTGAGGATTCCCAAGACCTTCCAGCTTCAAGTTCTCCTCCAAGACAGGAAGTGTCTGCCTATGCACTTTCTATTTGCTTAGTTTTTATTGGTGGTTTCCAGCCATTTTGGAGCCTACTGGAGAGAGGCATCAGTTTGGCCCCAAAGCCCACTGAGCTTGCCAACCCCAGTCTGTAAAAATGAATAGAAATGGACATCAAGTGAAATATGGGGCAACCCCACCACTACCAAGCAGGCCATTTCATTTTAGGATGTGTTGGGGAACCATGCCTGCCCAGAATGAACTAAAATGCCAGCCTATTATCAGTGTTGGCAATTCACACATGGGCCTTTGGCTGACTCGAGATGACTCTCCTCCCCACCCCTTTTAAGTTTTAAGTTTGGTGAAGCTTGGATTCGGGACACCTGAGTCATAGCCAGTGGTGAAACTAGAGGGGTTCATGGGTGCCCCCGAGCACAGCAATCTAGGGGCACTGGATTGATGTTTTATGGCTAGAGCTCCTTACCGTAGCAGGCAGCCTCCTTCGGAAGAGGAAGGGGAGGAGGAGGAAAGAGACAGGCATCAGTGACTGGTGCCACTACTGCTGGAATAGAGGGGTGAAGTGGCACACATGTAGCTCGTCATATTCTCCCTGGATGCTGTTCGACTACAATAACTAGAGATGGGCACGAATCAAAAAATGGCATTTCGTTTGTTGTTTGTCGTTTGGAGGAGCCATTTCGGTTCGTTTCCATTTCTCGTGAATTTTTGCAAAAAAATTGTTTTCATTTTCGTTCATTTTGTTACCATTTCGTTACCATTTATTTCAATTTTTTTGTGATTTTTTAAGGATTTTAAGCAATTCACTTGTATTGCAGTAACGGAAACGAAACGCACGACAAAATTTCTAGTGTTTCTGTTCGTTTCGTTTCATTTTAGAGACAAAATTTGTTTGTCGTTTCGTGGCATAACAAAATGAAAAAACAAAAACGGAAACAAAAAATTGTTTGTTTTGTGCCCATCTCTAACAATAACCATCATCACTGAACAGCAAGGAATGATAGAGTCCAATAACATCTAGAAAGCCACATGTTCCCTATCTACCATCTACAGCATCTGGATCCTTAAAAAAGCTTCGCCTATGAATTTGTCCTGTCTTGTGGTCAATACAGGCTAGGCATTCAAGATTTTCCTTCTCAGATCTTCTCATCTTCTTTGTTATTTCTGTTTCTTTCTAGTACAATTTGGAGAAAGCTGATCAAGGATGGGGAGTAGAGCATGCATGATTCTCTGCAGAATCTGCAGACATGACAGGCTGACATTCAGAAATCACATGAAACCACACTTTATTTGCATTAATTGTAATCTGTTAACTTAAAAAAGCATTTGATCTACCAAATAATGTCTGCCATCATTGACTGCCAAACATGGTTGCCGATGATTGAGATAGTCACCATATTGTTAGGCTGCAATCCCCATCTGCTTTAACCAGAAAACCCAATGAGGAGGGATCTGGGAGACCAAATGACAAAGAGTCTTGTGGAACCTGTGATCTGTTTCATTTAAGATGCAAATTATGGCGGTTACTTCACATCCTTCTTTGTTCTGCAACTAGTTTTGTACCGTGACAGCGATGGTCGCGACCACATGGTTTTGTCCCTGTTTCAGTGTTCCCATGGTCATGATAACTTGTCTCGTGACAAGTGTTACCTCACGGTCTTGTACCATGACAAACACTGAATTTGTCAAGCTTCCTTTTCCCTTTTTTTGGTGGTGGGGGGGCCTTAAAAATTCTTTTTCGATATTTCACTTCTGAAAAGTCAAAATAAAAAACAACAACCCAGACACAGTTTTCTGAGAGGAATGAATGTTTTGTTGCGTGACAGTCATTACTACACGGTGTCTTGTCTTGGAACCGAAAGAAGGAACAAAGAGTGACAAGGGAAAACCCTACCCTAGCACCAGGTACAGTATTGCCTCGCTTAGCACTAGAGATGGGCACGACCCAGAAAAAAATTTTCGTTTTCGTTTTCGTTTTCGGCTAGGGTCCGTTTCGTTTTGTTTCCGTTTTCGTGAGCTAATTTTCAAAATTTTTCATTTTCGTTTTGTTACGTAACGAAAACGAAAACCAAAAACGAAAACGAAAAATTTTTCGTTTCTCCCCATTTAGCTCAATTGAGTGCTTTTCCAGTAACGAAAAACGAAAACTGGCTCAAAATTAGTCGTTTCATTTCCGTTTTTGGTCCATTTTTGAACCGGTTTTCGTTTTCGTTTCGTTACGTAACGAAAACGAAAAAACGAAAATGAAAACGAAAATTGCGCTAAGTCGTGCCCATCTCTACTTAGCACCCATTCCGGGGGCATGGTTGAGACAAATTTCAGTAGTTGTGCAACATTAACAGAGACAAAATGGACATGAAGTAACCTCCTTGGAGACATAGCCCACTTGTCCAATTGCCTTTAGTGGACTATGTCTTTGAACACTCGTGTCAAATAAAACTTGCTAGTCAGCCTTCGGATTCTTGGACAATTGTTGCTTCCCAGGACTGATACATCTACCTCCTTGGACGCCATCAGAAACCAAAGTGAAGCTTCTTAATTCCGGCTTGTTGATACAATGAGCCAAGTGGGCCAGAGTGCTACATTTGGGTTTCATTCCTTGTGCAGCAACAAGAGCTGTCAAAGTGATGCACAGGAAAGAAATTACACCCCCTGTTTATATTTCAAAGGAAAAGCCATGGGCTGGCCTACTGTCACTTAGGCCTGCTGATTTCCTTATCTAAGGAGGTTGATCTTTCCCCTGAGAAGCCACTTTGTCTTTCCTTGTGCTGGCAAATTAATCCTCGACACACCTGGTTCCCTTTGATCTGGTTCTCCCATTTAGCTCAGGCTTAGAAAATGTAGCCAAGCAGGATGTCAACTCCTTTAACCTCCAACTCAGAATAGATGGCTCCCACGCACTGTGAGCACCACAACTTGTCTCAAATGCAAAGTGTGTGATCTCATGAGAATTGGGCAAGCTTGGAATTGGGGAGGATGTTTTATGGCTTTCATCCTCAGAAGGTGTTGAGCAATCTTTTCCCCTTTGGATCATGTGAGGTTTCCCTCCTCTGTTTTTTTAAAAAAATGTATATGCAAGTAGGCAGGCAAGCAGACAAGCATTTTAGAGCTAATGTGGGATACTGGGAAAGCTGCCCGCTTACCCAGTCTTTTGAGTATCCTAAAGTTGAAAGCTAGGAATACAGTGGACGCTCGTATAACAAGTGGTTTGTTTAACAGAAAATCCACTTAAAGGAAAACATTTCCAGATATAGGGGGAAATCGCTTAATAGAATCACCTATGGTGTGAATCCGTACAACAGAAAAACGATCGGGATTAGGGATTAATCCATTTTCAATGCACTCCTATGGGAAATTTTGTACAAAGGAAAATTTGCTTAACATAATTTCATTTGGAACAAATTAATTCCTTTATGTAAGGTACCACTGTATATCATGCCCTCCTCAACCCCATCTGTGACCAAATAAGGATGTACCGAATCACCTGCCCCTATTTTATGTCCTTTTTGATACACCATAATCCAATCCTTGTGTATGTCTGTGCTGGCATTTGTGTTCCCAGATGTCCAAGGGGATGGAAAATAATTCCTGCAAAGAAGGGAATAAAGAGCCAAGTGAAAGATTACATACAGAGGCCTCAGGATCATGTTGGTGCACTGTGCTGGAGACCCTACAATTATTGTGTTGAAGAAAGACAGGGGAGACCCAGGTTCAAATCTCCACTCTACTGTGGCCAC
The DNA here is from genome assembly GCA_023846285.1 of Phrynocephalus versicolor. Taxonomy (NCBI): domain Eukaryota; kingdom Metazoa; phylum Chordata; class Lepidosauria; order Squamata; family Agamidae; genus Phrynocephalus; species Phrynocephalus versicolor. The sequence goes on from JAHTLZ010000129.1 coordinate 94,228,719, forward strand.
ATTGGCAATTGGAATTGATTTCTGTTTAGTCTTTTTAAAAAATCAGGTCCAAATCATGTGATGTTGACAAATTGATTTATTTCTGGTAATTCAAGCCAGGTTTGGCATCTACGCTGCTGACATTGACTCATTTCCACATAGCGGCATTGAAATGATTTGATTTTTGTAGCAGAGTATTTCACAAAGCCCCTGCCGGCCAGCTAAAACAAACTCAGCCGATGTACATTGATTTCACCCTCGCACTGTGTGAATGATAAAATCCAAATTGATTTAAATGATGCTTAAATGCAGTTTTTATTGCCAGTGTGACTGCAGCCAAGTCTAGGTGGTCTTGGCCCATTCATCATCCTACTGCTTAATCTTAATCTGAGAAAAGTGGCTTAATTTATCCCAGAGAGTTGTAGTGAGATAGAAGAGGTAGGAAAAGAAGAAACCACATTAACTGTGGTTGACCTGGGAAGAGGAAGCCGGCTTGTGCCACTGTCTCAGCCTAAACCAAAAGCAAAATGTGCTGCTTATATACCACCCCATGGCACTTGAAGCATTCTCTGGGCAGTTCACAGTAGAATTATTCAGGATACACATTGCCTTCCCAGTGAGCTAGCTATTCATTTTACCAACCTGAGAAGGATGGAAGGCTGAGTCAACCTTGAGCCTGCTACCTGGGATTGAACCCCAGGTTGTGAGCACAGTTTTGGCTGCAGTGCAGTAGTTTAACCACTGTGTCATGAGGCCTACTAGTCAGCCTTGGAGAAATGGATGAAATAGCCTCCTTATGTGAATGTGGGGTGGTGAGCAGGCAGGCAGTTAGATGGGAGTAAACAGGGAGGCACTAGCTTGTTTTTTTAATTTAATTTAATTCATTCCTTTTTTTCTTTGCTATTTGGTATAGCGCTGTATCAGACAGCATGATTTTTTTTAGAAGTGGATTCCACATCCACCCCCAAATAAATAGACCACTGTCAGAGGAGGGGGGAAAAACTTGATCCCCTGCTGCAGTGTTCCACACATGCACATAAATCACATGCACATTAATGTAAGTCTTCATCTTCTTTTAAGGAGAATTCAGTAGGGCAGCAGATTTTTTTTTTTTTTTTGCCAGTAGAATAAAGCCCTTGGTTAGGCAAGAGACAAATCTGTCCAAAGGGGGAGGGAGAAAGAGGGAGCTGCAGCATAATTGCAATTAGATTCACTCAGGATTATTTTACAGGGCCATTGATTATGAGTCATTCAACTAAAGGAAAGAAGGAACATCTTCTTAATGCTAATGACTAAGAACAAGCAACAACTTGACAAACTCACTGGAAGTATGTACATGAGTATGTATGTATCAATCACATTGATATACCTTTGAACTAGCAAACCTCCTGCCTCATCCGAAAACCCTGCCGCACCTCTTCAGAAAATATGGGGAAAGTAAACAGCAGAACCTTAAGGAGTTACTTTTCTTGGACTACAACTCACAGAAGTCTCCAGGAGCATTAGATATTGGCTAGGACAATGGTCTCCAACTTTGGGTCCCTAAATGTCTTTCAGTGAAAACTCCCAGAAGCCTTTGCCACTAGCTGGGATGGTGTTGTAGTCTGTGAGACGAGTGGTGTGCCATCCTCATCATTGTGTCCTGGGGGGCCAAGGAGGAAAAACTACAGAAGGGGCGGGACAGAACTAAAGGGCAGAAAGAGGATCGACTCGTTAGAAAATGGGAAAAGAAGCCCTGGGAAAAGATGATAGGGTGATAGGGTTGGACAGGAGAATGGGTGCCCTTCAATCTCCAATGAGAGGTGGCTGAATGGGAGTGGCGGGAGAAAAAAGCAGTGGAACCACCCTATTGGGGGCAGATGGAGGTGCGCCACAGGAGGAAGGAGGCACAGGAGTTCTTCCAGAGGAAGGCCCAGAGAAGGGAAACCCAAAGAGAATTGAGAGAGCGTTAGGAGCAATGTCTCTCTATCCATGAAGAGAGTATGATGATACCCAAGTCTTCCCGCTGCCTGATGATGAAGGACCTGGGGCACCTTCCTTAGGATTAGTGAGTTTGGACCCCGGGATGCAACGTGATGCAGGGAAGTGGTATCAGAAGATAGATGTCTAGTCTCATTCACTCCCAAAAGCATCTGGTGGGGCCACTGCGAGATACAGAAAACTTGACTAGATGGGTTTTTTGTCCTGATCCAGCATGGCTCTTCTTATGTACAAGGAGACAAATGTACGTAAGTGCGAGGATGGCTTTCACTCCCTGCAGCTGAACTGTGAGTGTAATCCAGTGGTTCTCAACCTGTGGATCCCCAGATGTTCCTGGACTGCAACTCCCAGAAACCCCTTCCAGCAGTGAGTGGTGGCGGCTTCTGGGAGTTGCAGGCCAGAAACCTTTGGGGACCCCACAGGTTGAGAACCACTGGTGTAATCCATGGGGTGTGGTCAGCTAGTCAGGACTGCATGCCAGCCCTAACCCCCTGATTCAGGTTTTCTCATATTTTCTATTAGGCTTGGCTCAAAATGTCCGTGGGCTGGCCTTTCCTCATTAGCCTTTCCTCGGCCTTTAAAGCACTTCCTCCTCGGAAGGAGCGGCAGGTCCAAGTCAACAATCTTTTCCGACTTTCACACACCATTAGTCGCCTAAAAGCTCAAATCAAACAGGGACGGGACCTGTAAAGTTGTTGAATACTCTTTGTGAGACTAACCACATGTTTAGCCCGAGGACAAAGGAGTAGTTGGTTATTATATATTTTGTCTCTTGCTCGCTCTCATCCTAAGAAGGAGAAGCCTCCTTCTCCTGAAGGCAGTTGCGAGCTGTTATCCAAGAATGAAAATTGATATTAGTTATAGCTGTACTCAGCCCATCTTAATTTTACTGACGCCCCAGGCTAGCAAATATGAAATGTCAGTTTCCTGGATGATGAGCTGATTCAAGGCAAACAGACCAAGGGTTGTGATAAAGTAGCAACTGCTGGTTGTTGGTTGTGCCTTAGCAAAGAACAATTATACAATGGCAGCAAGTTGAAAAAAAGAGGAGGGTAAGAGAGAGCTCCAGCTGTAAACTTTCCAACTTGTGCAACCTCCCCCGTTGCTGAACATATTCAGTACCACATGTCCAAACAGAGAAGGCTGCTGTGTAATCATGGGCTTATGCCAAGCATGGTTCTGGAGGCCAGAGAAAAGGGCTGGTGGGGCAGTTTTTTTTTGTAAACCTTAGCAAGCACGCACCGTTTGCTACCTGGTTAAAAGGGGTAGTTCCTGGTGCCCGCAGTTCAGAGCCTGGAAATGTTACTTGAACGGACTACACAGCTTCCAGGATCCACGAGTCACCAGTTGGGAAATCCTGGGAGTTACAGTTCTTAAAAAAGCAAAGTGCTGTGACATTTTCCAAGTTTTTCTGTAAAACAGCCAGGTACATAGCTGTCAAGTGTTCCCCATGGCTGCACGGGACTGGGAGCTCCAGGGAGGTGGAGCACTGGCAGCCAGGCCCTTTGGCTAGGGGTGGAGCCTTATTTGCATACAGGGTTCCCAGAATCCCTTGCGGTGGCTTCAAAATGCTCACTGTGACCTAGGTGTCTTGGCTTTCTAGGGGATAGATAGATAGATAGATAGATAGATAGATAGATAGATAGATAGATAGATAGATAGA
>JAHTLZ010000129.1:94236072-94251473 GCA_023846285.1 Phrynocephalus versicolor
CACTAATAGGTCTTTCAAGATAAGTGAGATATATGGGGGAGGGGGAATCATATTTGAGTAATATGCAAAGTAAGTGAGATATTTAAGAAAACAAATGAGTGGTGTAGTAAAGGTCTCACCTGCTTATGTGCTTGCATTGAGATATTTAAGGGGTGATTTTACCATTGCTTCCATTCAATGAGATTTTATAGGTGAGTAAGGATTCAAATTAGAGATGGGCACGACTCAGAAAAAAAAATCGTTTTCGTTTTCGTTTTCGTCTAGGGGTCCGTTTCGGCTCGTTTCCATTTTCGTGAGCTAATTTTCAAAATTTTTCGTTTTCGTTTCATTACATAACGAAAACGAAAAACAAAAACGAAAATGAAATTTTTTTCGTTTCTTCCCATTTAGCTCCGTTAAGTGCTTTTCCAGTAACGAAAAATGAAAATTGGCTCAAAATTAGTCGTTTCGTTTCCGTTTCCATTCCATTTTTGAACCGTTTTTCGTTTTTCGTTTCGTTATGTAACGAAAATGAAAAACGAAAACAGAAATGAAAATTTCGCTAAGTCGTGCCCATCTCTAATTCAAATCCAGAGTGCTAGATCATTACTCTATCCATTGCACTACACTGAATGTTTAAAGAAACATGAGAGAGGGAACAAAACAATACTCTTCCTGTTTATGCAATTGGTATAGACCTTGAAAAGGGGCATGGTGGCTCAGTGGAGTAAGGCTCTGAAAACTGTTGGCTGCAAAGTCAGCAGCTCGGCGGTTCGAATCCCGGGTGCCACGCAGCGGAGTGAGTTCCCACTGATAACCCCAGCTCCTGCCAACCTAGCAGTTTGAAAGCATGTAAATGCAAGTAGATAAATACTTACCTCTGTAAAAAGTGAGACGGTAAAACAGTGTTTCTTTGCAGCCATGCCAGCCATGTGGCCATGGACTTGCACAACACTGGCTCTCTGACTTGACTACGGAGATGAGCATCGCCCCTAGAGTCAGACATGACTAGCATGCATGTGTCGGGAGAACCTTTACCTTTACCTTATAGATCTTGACAGTGCCTCTCAAAATGCCTCTGCAATTTAAATGTAACTTTTAAAAGCAATAGGGATATGTTATTTGTCAAAGAGACAGTTCGGTAACTATTCATTATATTATTTTAAAATGTAATTTAGTTCCACCTTCAATACCTAAAAGTAATATTCACTGATATGTAACCTGGACAAGTACAAAAAATTGAGAGACAGAATGGTTTCCTATAAACAAAGTTGTTAGATAAGGTTGCATTTATCCCTTTATCAGTTCAGTCTCTGTGCAGAAGACTAAACTGATATGAAGGAGAAGTGAAAATTGGTAAAAAAAAAAGACTCAGTAATTTAAGATATGTTGAATGACGACACTATCTTACTGGAAGAAAGCAGTGATGACTTGAAACAACTTTAAGTGAAAGTGAAATAAGAAAATATGAAAGCAGGACTAAAGTTTAACATTAAAAAGATAAAAATCATGACCACTGAAGAACGACATTACTTCAGTGTTAACTAAAACTGTTGAAAACTTTGCATACATTGGTTCAATTGCAAATGGAATTGTTATAGCTTTTCGTGGTGCACAGCAACTTTGCCAAATTTCCCAATGGAGGACTGCTCATTTTCAATTATACAGTATATCTATATTTTAAAAAATGAGTTTTTCCCAGTTAGGCAAAGGCTTACATATTCGGAGCACTCAAAATTAAATCAACACAAAGAAAAATGTCTTTTGCTCAGCTTCTCCTCTGTGAGTTAGGGTTTCTGGGTGGGGCAGCTGACGAAAATTCATTCACTACTTATTTACATAAACCAAGCAATGTTTGCCTAAGTGCCATGAAGCCTAGAGAGGCCAAGAATCATAAAGAATTTAAGTAGAATGATTCCCTTTGTCATTAAAGGAAACAGACAGATGCTTTGACAGTGTGCATACCTTTCTAAAAGGCTTCATTAAAATCACTATCCTAGCTCACTCATGCTTCTGTCATCAAATTATTTTTATGTGCTAGTGCCTGAGTATTTCTTACCCACAGGACGAGTGTATAATTTGTAGGCGGGGCTGTGTGTACACTTTGCTTAAGAAAATAACCATAATTCTACCTTACAGCTGAAACAAAATATGATCTCTGAAATTCTCCTTTACAGTCTTGATGCTGAGAAGTTTTCAGCTACAGTCTTGATTGTCTTTGAAAGTTGAAATTTTGGAATCCTTAATAATGGACCATGCAGGGGTCCTTACTTATGATAACATGCAGAGGTATTTGGTTAGTTTTATCCAGGGTCAAATGCAGCCAGGCCTGGTGAAGTTGACGTTACAGGACCGGCATTCTTGACATCACTTGGGACAGAATTTTGTTTTCCTAGAAATGACCCATATTGTTGCAAGCTGTTAACCTTGGTCTTAAATGCGCAATTAAATTTTGCAAAAAAAAAGAAAAAAGAAAAAAGAAAAGAAGAAAAAAAACACCCCAAAACCAAAACCAAAACCAAACCAAAACAAAAAAAAAACTTTGCAAAGAACCTGGATCTCATTGGTTCAGAAGTATCAATCAGGCTGCCCACATTTTTGGACTTTCTTTATTCATGGTTTCCGGAAATGGAACTATCAGGATGAGCATGTGCAATTCCAAATTGATTGCTACACCATGGGTTTTATCTGCAGGGAATACTGTATGTTCCGTGTCTACATCTGTCAAGGTATGGCTATGTGTTAGCCATAGAAACCTTGCATGTTGTATGTAGAAGGCTGTGTAGAGCTGATTCTGTTGGCCTCACCACTGCCTATTGAAGAGGAAGTATTGGGGATCAAGTATCAGATTAAGTCCCAGTGCTCAAAATGTCACTGGGGGTTGCATAAGGTCTGTATAAGTTTTCTTGGCAATTTTTAGTTAATTGGTGCCAGGATGCCACTCTGTCATGGGCCTGGTTTAGTTGCAGAATTGATGTGCTCCTCCATGGTGCTGGCCAATCAAACAGGGAGGTGGGATGATGCCTGTCCCTGCACAGCTCCTGATTGGCCAGCACCACAGAGGAGCAAAGATGATGTCAGAGTCTGTTTCCTTGTTGGAGCTCCTGCAGGTCGGTTCAGAACTGCCGATCTCTAGTCAATACAACTACAACTTCATTTGTTTTTTCTATTGATGTACAGTACTCCCCTGTTTATCGTGGGGGTTACGTTTCTGACCCACACACGATAAAGGAAAATCTGTCATATGACCCATTTATCTGTGGGTCGGACCAGGACTAGCAAGCCTGTGTGGGACCTCCTGTACAGCAAAGTGTTCTGCTTACATACCACCCCATAGCACTTCAAGCACTTTCTGGGTCGTTTACAAATTAATTATGTAGGCTACCCATTGTACCCACCCCTCCAGCAAGCTGGGTACTCATTTCACTGACCTGGGAAGTATAGAACACTGAGTCAACCATGAACTGGCTACCTGGGATTGAACTCCAGTTGTGAGCACAATTTTAGATGCAGTACAGGCATTTAACCACTGTGCCATGAGGCTCTTACTCCCCAGGCCTTGCGCTGCCTCAAACGGGTCTCTGACAGTTTTCTCAGGCCTGTTACAGGGCCCAGAAGTGGCTTCTGGTGAAATGCAAGTGACTTCCTGGCCATGCGGTGGGCCTGCACTGTGCCTCTGAAGCTTGCCCTGGGCCCAGCACCACCCACCTGCTGTATTGCTGCCTGACTATGCCTTTGGGCCTGGTAAATCTGTGATATAGGGGGACAGCAATATATGAAGTGCGATGTGGTGGGGGGCTACTGTACATGAAATCTGGGGATGTGAGAAACCTAAGGAGGGAACAATGTTACCAGGGGTGATGTTTGAAAGTATACTGTTCCCCAATCCCAAAAGATATACCTGGTATACTTCTGCCATGGATTTTTGGAACTCTTGTCTATAATAATTTTTCTACAGTATCAGTGCATGGCCTGAAGAAGTGGATTTGAACCATAAAAGCTCGCTGATGTTTGATTGTTTCTGTAGTCTAATAAAGGTGTCTTTTCCTGCATTTACAAAGTGCAAGGGCCACGTGGCTGTCCTTGTTTGTTTTTCATAAGGAGAGAAGTAAACCCTTCAAGATTTAAGACAGTGAGAGTATTATCAGGTTTTTCCATCATGCACCTTTATAATGCCCCCCCCAAAAAACCCAACACAAATACTGTATGAAGTACTTGAAAAGAATGCAGCTGAACACAGTCTAGCACACTCATTTGTCTTGCTGAAGTCCAGATACTGCACAGCCAAGCCATTTCATAAAGGAAGAGGAGAAGGAAGAAAGTGAGGGTACCAAAACAAGAATGTTCTTTGGTCAACAACATAACAATGGCTGGCCACAGGGTTATTGATGCCTAGGCACTGTGAGGAGACATGGTCAAAACCAAACCTAAATTTTGTAGCATATTTTTTTGGCTTATCACGATGCCTTTTTACCAGAGAATACTGCAGCCAAGGTTCAGTTGACTGAGGAACAGCTGACCTAGGTGGTGCTACCACTACTTCCATAATGTTTCTCTTCTTCATTATCCTCCCCTTCTCCTGCATCTTCTTTTCATATCAACCATTCATTCTGGAGAAAGACCTCTTTATCTGGAAGACTGCTGCTGAATGCACAACCTCATCAGTTTCATCAGTTCTACAGAGAGTTGGAGAAAGCTTTAGCCAGGATGAAATGAGGGCAGAAAGAAATCTGAACTAATGCCAGTAAGGAAGCCTGCCATATACCCAGATGTCACTATTGGCTACACTGATGTCAGAGGGGGATGTAATAAAAGCATGGACATTTTGGCACTTAGGAGGTGCAGCTGCCATGTGTATATCCTGTGAACTATGGGGATCAGGAAGGATGACAGATATTAAGGGCAAGATGTGGAGAATGTTGAGCATTCAATACATGCAAGGGCTTTCACTCTGACCCTTCAATGTTCGTTGTGACCCTGACCTCATCCTCAAACCTGGGATGGACAAAGTGCAGGTCTCCTGCCATTAAAAATTACGACTTCCCTCTGTCCTATCCAGCATAGCCAATGGTGTGGAATATAGGGTAATCCATGCCAAGAACATCTAGAAATCTGGACTTTGCCCCTACCAAAAACCTATTGGATTTTCACCTACAACAGAAATGTCTTTGGATTGCTTAAGGATGATTGGCATAACCTTATGTATGTCAATGGCACTCACACCCAACTCTTTATTTACTTATTTATTTTAGAGTATTTTTACCCCACTTTTCTCCTTGGAAAAGGACTATGTGAACCTATAGATTCATAGGAAATACACATGGTAGTCCATCATTCAGGAAAAGCTTGCCTGAAGGACAACAGAGATGAGGTAGTCTTGGCCTCTAGTGGGAGGGAGTTCCAGAGTCTGGGCGCAGCAGTTGAGAAGGCCCTTTTATGGGTTCCCACAAGACATACCTGTGAGGGTGGCGGGATGGAAAGAAGGGCCTCTCCTTACGACCTTAACACCTAAATCGGTTCATACTGTGAGATTCAATCTTTGAGGTCGCTTGGACCCAGGTCGTATAGTGCTTTGTAGGTCAAGGTCAGCACCTTGAATTGTGCCCAACTGCTGATTGGCAGCCAGTGGAGCTGTTTTAATAGGGGTGTAATATGATCTATGTGCCCCACCCCAGTCAGCAGTCTGGCTACTGCATTTTGGACCCATTGTATGAAAGGCGGGTAAGAGCAACCAAAATGATTGAAAAGAAAGAGGACCAAGACCTTTCTTGGACGGCAAGATTTTGATTCAGCACAGCCTTATTTTGGGAGTTGCATTGCAGTGCTTGAGGGGGCAGGAAGAGAAACAGGAAAGCCCCCAAATTATCCTAACCAGATGTTGTCATGTTAGCATCTTTTGCTGCTTTTACACGACCACTAAAATCCGCAGCAAACTTTCATCCGGATCAGCCCCTGGAGTAGTCACATGGTTGATGTCACAGATCAGATGTTCCCATGGTCGTGTTTTGAAAATCCGCACCCGTTCTGATCCCATGACTGAGAACCACAGCAAAGACACCATAACGGGGGTGAAAAGATTTTGGTGCAGATGTTCCGTGTTCCCACAGACTCGAGTAACAGTTTAAAATCTGCATCAGAACAGTGACAAGGATTTTACCACCTCGAGACCAGGTACTTGTAAAATGCTCTAGGTCGTGCTTAAGTTGGTGTGGTCACACTTTATTTTTTTTAACTCCACTGCTCATGGGAAAACAATTTTATGATCTGTATCTGTGAGCACTTTGCAGCGGATTTTAGTGGTCATGTGAAAGCTATGTAAGGATACGTAAAGTAATGGTCGAAGATAGACACCACAAATTTGTGCGTTCACCTTGAGATTTCCCATTGGGCATGCAAAATGCCTGATGACATCTTTCTTTCTCAAGCTCTGTAGTCCTTCCCCATCTCAGTAGACAAAAGTCTCTTGGTGCTTTCTCCGTTGCCTTGTTTTGAAACTTACAATTCCTGTTTGGCTAGCAGCAGAAGTTCCACAAAGACATTAAACTGAATTACATACTAGGCAAAATAGGTCAGTTGAAGCCAAATTAAAAGTGTCAGGGAGCAGGAAGAGGAAGGTAGAGTCTTCTGTTGTAGCCAGACTTCTTGATGGTAGAGCTCCCAGCCTTGGTTGGAAACCACACACTGTCTATTCTGGATCTGATTATTAAATGAAATGATTATTAAATATTGAATGAAAAGTTAATTAAAAAAACAAACAGCACATGGGCCTGCTATGTCTGTGGAGATTCTCAGTCATACAGGTGAGTTTATCCAGGAATTGAGTCATGGCAACTGGACTTCTTTTTTTGTGGGACTGAAACATTTTGTTACTCATCCAAGACTGATGAAGCTACTTGGATGAGCAGTGAAAAGTTTCAGTCCCATAAGAAAATAAAACTAGTTGCCATGACTGAACTCCCGAATGGGCCTTCTATAAAATTTCAAAGCATGACTAGGCAATACCTTTGTGAAATCACTGAAATCGTAGAAGCAAGCCAGGATTCAATTACCTCAGAAGGTGGTCAGCACTCCCAACACTGGAGGCTTTTCAAGAGAAAATTGGATGACAGATCTACATTGATTTCTATTTCTGCATTGAGCAATGGATTGGACTCAATGGCCCTATAGGCCCCTTCCGACTCACTTATTCTATGATTCAGTACTAGAGATGGGCACGACTTGACAAAATTCTCGTTTCCGTTTCCGTTACTCGTTTCCGTTTCCGTTACTCGTTTCCGTTACGGAATGGAAAAGGAAACAACAATTACTCCACCAGAACTCGAACTCGAACCGACTAAAGAAAAATTGGGTCTGATTTGTCGTTGTCGTTCCTGGCATCGCGGCGATTCCGCGATGCCAAGCGGCACAGAAAAAAAGTTTTTAAAAGTTAAAAAAAAAAACCCCAGATTCCCGGCCAAAAAGCAGGCGGAAATATGCATGCCTGAGTGAGGGCTCAGGGCAGGGCACCTACGGGGTGGTTTCTGGGGGTGGGGGGCCCGGGCTCCCCCCCTCTCCTGTCCTGGGCTGCTCTGGTGGGGGAAATCCTCGTCGTCTCGCAGTCGCTCGCAAGTACTCGCAAGTCGCAACAAGCACCGGACTCGCCGCCGGCTGCCGCAATTCAAGCGGCACAGAAAAAAAGTTTTAAAACCCCCTCCGCCCCGATTCCTGGCCCAAAAAGCAGGCGGAAATATGCCTGCCTGAGTGAGGGCTCAGGGTCAGGGCACCTACCAGAGGAGGGGTGGTTTCTGGGGGGGGGTCCCCGGCCTCCCCCCCTCTCCTGTACTCCTGGGCTGCTCTCGTCTCGCCATGCCATGTGGTGCGGGGCAGGCGGGGGATCAAAAATGGGGTGGCGACCGCAATATTTTTTTTGAAATCATGGTCCAAAAAACAAAAACACACAAGCCAACACAAGCACCACAGAAACATGTGGAAATTGCTATTTTAAAACTGCCAGAATGTTTACAGTAGCAGTGGGTTTTTCTTGCAACAAAATGTCTCCTCTGTCCTCTCTCCATTGATTTTATTTTATTTTATTTTATTTTATTTTATTTTATTTTATTTATACCTACGCAATGATGGGCTGGCCATGGGAGTGACCATGCAAATTTTTGGAGCCATTCCACCAATCACATGGCCACTTGGCCAGGTTGACTGCAGAGACTTCTGGGATGCGCCAATCAGGCATAAAAAGCCCACTAACCGTAGCCCGAACCCGAACCTGAACCCGAAGCCTAACTCATACGCCAGTACACTGTCCTTCTAAGTGGGTCAGAGAGGCACCCAGAGGTGCACCCCAATACTCACCCTAACCTCACCCGTAACTAGCCTAACCCTAGCCCTTGCGCTAACCCCTCTTAACCCTAAGCCAGATCTACTTGCATTGCACTACACACAAGTACCTTTCCCTTCTTAGTGAGGTGCAGCGGGTGCAGAGAGTCCACCAGTCTGGCTCTGGGTGACTCCTGCAGGCTCGGCTTGGCAGCATGTGTGACATGCAGCAAACCATGCCCCCGAGGCCTGACTGTTGCAGGGAAGGCACCCCAAAAAGAGGGATGCCTCTGCCAGTCTGCTGCGTCTGCAACTTGGTATGCATATCCATATGGCTATGCATGCCCTTTTGCAGCAGGTGAAGATAGGAGGCACCCAGCCACGGGTGCCTCCAGGAGCCCGCTTTCCCTTTATAGCGGGCCAGAGGAGGCACCCACCCCACAGAGGTGCCTCCAGGAGCCCGCTACCCCCCCTAAACCAGTATAACGACAGACGAAAAAACGACACCACAAAACGACAAATTTTTGTGAAATTTTGCGAAAAACGGAAACGAGCCGAAACGGACCCGTCCCAAAAAACAATAACTTGAAAAAAAAAATTTCCTGGTCGTGCCCATCTCTATTCAGTACAAATCCTGTACAGTAATCCCCCACCTATCGCGGGGGTTAGGGACCCGACCCAACCTACGATAATTGAAAATCTGCGATATGGGGATGCTGAGTTAGGTCAGGACTGGGGGGCATGGCACTGCCCTGAATGGGCCTCCAACAGGCTTCCCGGGCCCCAGAAGTGGCTTTTTGCAATCCAGAAGTCACTTCTGGTTTTTGAGAAACCACTTCTGGGGCCTTTGACTGGCCCGGGAAGCCCGTTGCAGGCCCATTTGTTTATTTATTATTAATAAACCCTGTCAGGCCTGGATTAAGTGCAGTAGGCCTCAAACAGGCCCAAGCAGCTTACCCCAGGGGCCCTTGCCTTTCACATACCGTGGTCCCGCAATATACCGGGACCGCAGTATATAAACCGAGAAATGGTGGGGGACCACTGTCATAATAAAGCTAATGAATGTTTGGACATTTTGATTGGGAAAAAAGTTAAGCAAGAGGAGACACAATCAAGGTTGAGGAAGTGCTGCATGGGAAGAAAAGGCAAGCTGTTTTTCTTGGTGGGTTGAACTCAAGAAAATCCACATTTTTTTTTACTACCTCTGTAAGGCTTGCACCTTATTCCAAAGTGTGATGTCTTTCTGATTTTCTCCATGCTAAAGTCCTATATCTTGTTTTGCCATTTCCAGATGAAAGTTACACCTCTTCCCCTCAGTGAAAACATGATCAGATATCCACACAACATCGCTCGACCACAAAAGGACTCTGTTGATAAGTGACAGCTCTGACAAGTGTATTTTGAAAGTGGATTCGGCTTTGTCAGCGAGCATATAAATTTTTTTCTGCAGGAAAACAACAACAGAAAAGAAGGAAAGTTCTCTGATTCCTTTCCTTTTTTTTTTGACATTTTGCCAAAGTCTGCCTCAATAAAAAAAGACTCCCAACATTGTTATCTCCCAAGCAGTGAGATGCAGACGCTGGCGTGTGTTTATTTTGTCCTGCTTTGTAAATGTTTAATTCGTCGGCGGAGCTTGCAAAGAATTTGATTTTGCAAGGTGAGGAGGCTTTTGCTTTTTATGACACAAAACAGAACTGTCTGAGTAGCATCCACTGATCTCTTGTTCAGCTAGTTTGGCTCTGCCCTTGTGATTTTTTTCCCCCCACTGAAAAATTGACTTGACATGTCTGATCATGTTCGTCACTGAGCGGGTCAGTCGTTTTCAAATATAATCAGATGCAGAACGTGCGTTCCAGCTAGGGAACTGGAGGCAGCTCATAGCAAAGGGCACTTTGTGGAGCCCGCTGCTTATAACTCTGTATTGGCCTCAGAACACACTCATCTACTTTCAACAGCTAAGTAGTGTCAGACCTGCTTAGTACACATATGGGAGAACCCCAAGGAATACCAGGGATCTCCAGACCAGTTTAGGATGGAATCCCAGCAAAAGCCCTAAAGAGCGGGTGCCAGGTAGGGCTAGAAAGAACTCCTGCCTGAAAAAATTGGACAGCCAGTCCTGCCAGCTAGGGATGGGGACTCAAGTTGTGGGACTCATTGTCAATTTGGTCTTAAGTTGTACCGGTAACTAGACTTGGAATCTGTCTGTGAAGATTCCCAGTCATCCAGGTGAGTTTATCTGGAAGTTTAGTCATGGCAACTAGACTTCTTTTCGTGAGAGACTGAAATGTTTTGCTACTCATCCAAACAACTTTGTCAGTCTTCAATCGATTCAATCTCTCAAGAAGTCCAGTTGCCATGACTCAACTTCCAGATAGACTGGGAATCGATTTGGAACTCACCCATTCTCAACATGGAGCTCGCCCATTATCCTTTTTTTCTGAGGGACTTGGGACTTAATTTCAAAGACATGAACTCAGACTTGAGACCAGACTTATCAATATCTCTGCTGCCAGACAGAGATGACAGTACTAGCGTGGAGGGTTCCATCCATGGTGTGCGTCAGAGGCTAATGTCCTGTTTGTACTTTAAACCACCTCAAAATTAGCTCAATTGAGAGTAAACAAAGCCTCATTTTGAACTTAACATTTGTGTGTGTTTGGTTTTCTTCTTTCTTCCCTCCCAGATTTTGTATGTGTGGGGCATTTAACAAACCATTTTGTTTATGTTTTATTATCTTTTATGCCAATAAAGATTTGTCTGTCTTTCTACTAAAAAAGGTTGTTTCTGCACCCTTTTTATCAGGGATGCTACAGAAACCCAGCCAAGGAGCAGTAGGTTTGTCAAGTGACTTTTGTTGTAGTCGTCATATTGTGATTCCAATTCAGCCATTTGGAGGAAAGAGTCTTGCATGCTTGCCAAAGACTTTTGGGGTTGACCTAAGTAGTTTGCAAATAAGCCCTCCCTGCCTTCTTTGCCAGCCTCTGGGGCTAAAAGTCTGCGTCTCCTGGAGTCTCTCATCTGCTTTCTGACTTGGCCAGAGAGAAGCAGGTCAGCCCGATTGCTTCACAGGTCACTGAAGTGAGGGCTTGCAAATGAGAAGATGGAGGGGTTAAAAACTGTGTCAAGAAAACATCTGAATCTGGGATTCTACATCCAAGTCCAGAAAGGGATGGAGGGGGGAGAATACTTCCATTCTACAGCAGAAGTGTTTGGAAAAGTTCCTTCTTTCATTTTTTTTTCATAGGCTAAATAGAATGAGGAAGGCAATGTCAGCTGAGACACCCAACTTCATGTTACAGGCTTTGTTTGCAGGAATATAAGAATACAGGAGGAGCAAGCCTGTTGAACGGGCTAAAGAACAAAAGATTGGGGGAAATTACTTTTGGAATTACAGAACTCATAATTCCTGGGACACCATGGATTGGGATGACAATCGACTGGGGTGTTTTGGAAGTTGTGGTCCAAAAACAAGACTACCATTTGAACATCAGAAAAAATTTCATGACGGTTAGAGCTGTTTGGCAGTGGAATATGCTACCATGGAGGGTGGTGGAATCTCCTTCTTTGGAGGTTTTTAAGCAGAGGCTGGATGGCCATCTGTCAGGAGTAGAGATGGGCACGACTTAGCGGTATTCCCGTTTCCGTTTCCGTTACTTGGTTCCGTTACTCTACGGAAACGGTAACGGGAATTACTCCGCCAGACTTCGAGCTCGAACCGACGAACAAACAATTTTGGTCTGATTTGTCGTGCTTGTTACTTGCATCGCGCGATCGCGCGATGCCACGCGGCACAGAAAAAAAGTTTTTAAAAGTTAAAAAACCCGGTTCCCGGCCAAAAAGCAGACAGAAATATGCCTGCCGTGCCTCAGGGCACCTACCAGAGGGGTGGTTTCTGGAGGTCCCCGGCCTCCCCCCTCCTCCGTCCTGGGCTGCTCTGGTGGGACTCGCCGCAGGCTCGCAGCAGCAACAAGCCGCACGGCACTAGTCTTGCCGCCGGCTCAAGCGGCACGGACGGCACCGGAAAAAACTTTTAAACTCTCCCCCCACCCATTCCCGGGCCAAAAAGCAGGCGGAAAAATGCCTGCTTGACTAAGGGCGCAGGGCACCTACCGGAGGGGTGGTTTCTGGAGGGGGGTCCCGCCTCCCCCCCGTCCTGGGCAGCCGGACTCGCCAATCGCCATGCCATGCAGTGCGGGCGGGGAATCCAAAATGAGGCGGCGAACGCAATATTGTTTTTGAAATCGTGGTCCAAAAACACACAAGCACAACAGAAACATGCGAAAATTTATAAACTGCCAGATTTTTCACAGTAGCAGTGGGTTTTTTCTTGCAACAAAATGTCTCTCCTCTCCTCCTCTGTCCTCCATTGATTTTATTTTATTTTATTTTATTTACACCTGCGCAGTGCGCAATGATGGGCTGGCCCAGTGGCCTGGCCAGCCATGTGGGAGGGGACGACCATGCAAATTTTTGGAGCCATCCCACCAATCGCATGGCCACTTGGCCATGGAGACTTCTGGGATGTGCCAAAAAGCCCCCTAAAACCTGCCCTAGCCCCCTAACCCCCTAACCCTAACCCTTGACTCCTTACCCATATGTCACAGACTGTCTTCTTAGTGGGTCAGAGAGGCACCCAGAGGTGCAACCCACTAGCCCACCGTAACCTTACCCGTCACTAGCCTTACCCTAGCCCTTGCACTAACCCACCTTAACCCTAAGCCAGATCTACTTGCATTGCACTACACACAAGTACGATTCCCTTCTTTGTGGGACATGGCAGGTGCGACCCAGTCTTCACGGTTCTCCTTGACGGAGGGTCGTACCAGTGGACTGGTCTCACTGTCTGCAACTGGTATGCATATCCATATATATGGTTATGCATGCCATTTTGCAGCAGCAGGTGAGGAGGGGAGACCCCCATGTTGAGGGGTCTCTTGGAGCCTGCTGCTGTCCCTTCCTAGTGGGTGAGGATAGGAGGCCCCCCCGGGTGCCTCCAGGAGCCCGCTTTCCCTTTATAGTGGGCCAGAGGAGGCACCCACCCCACAGAGGTGCCTCCAGGAGCCCGCTACCCCCCCAAAAAAAACCAGTACTAACGAAAACAAAAAAACAAAAAAACAAACCGACTAATTTTTTGCGAATTTTCGCGAAAAACGGAAACGAGCCGAAACGGGCTGCCTCCGACACACGACAACTCGAAAACGTCATTTTCCCTAGTCATGCCCATCTCTAGTCAGGAGCACTGTGATGGGGGGTTCCTGCATGGCAGGGGGTTGGACTAGATGGCCTTGAGGTCTCTTCCAACTCTATGATTCTATGATTCTATGATACTCCCAAATATAGAGACATTTTGGAATAAGGTAATTAAATGGATGGAGAAATTAACTAAACAGAAAATAGTTTCAAGTGAAATGTTACCATTCTCACAATTTACTGGGGAAAATGAAAAAACTAGCTAATAAAGAATTAATAGCAATTCTTATAGGTGTGGCTAAAATGGAAATTACTCGCGTTTGGACATGTGCTCAGGATCTCTCACTCACAAAATTTCTAAACCAAATATGGAAAGTTGCAGTAATGGAAAAACTGACAAGTAGGTTTAAACAATACAGGGAGCGATAAAACATGATAAATTTCTGAATATATGGCAACCTCTATTATACGAAAAGATGTTCTAAAAAAAAAACTATGCCAATGTTATATAAAAAACAAAATTGGATAAATCAGAATATGGATTGGACTGTTGGATAGTTTAAGAATGTTTAATTTGTAGTGTTATTCTGTATTGCTTGTATAATCAGTCTTGGAAGGTATGTGTTATCTTAAGTGGATTGTCAATAAAAAAGAAAGAAAAAAAGCAAGACTACTACTAGCTTTAGAAAGGCCACTCTCTCCTGCATTTTGAATGTATCAGGCATTCATCAAGTTTTCTGTGAAACCTGACAAGCAGCACTTGAAGGCAACAGCTGCCCTCTGGTTGTTGTCTGCTCAGCATCTGATATTCTGTAGTAAAGTGTCCCTAAGCATGCAGCTTCCTTTATGACTTTGACAGAGGAGAATGAATCATTAAAACACAAGAAAACGGCAAGAGTAAAATAGAGTTAAATTCAGTTATATGATTATTACAACATTCAAATTAAAACTCTTTAAAATCAATTCAAATCTCATTTAACTTAGAATAATGAGAACCAGCCCATCCACAAGGAAATGGAAGAGCTTTATTTGTCCAACCTTTGCTTGAGTAACAGCAGTATGTCATCACCTAATGCTAGAGGGAAAGCAGAAAGGGAGCAAACTAACTTCTCTTGGTAAGATGAGGATGTACACATATTAGACAGAGAAGATAGGTGGTTTGAGAAAGGAGTCAGGAAGCCATTCATGTGAGCATTGAAACCCTCTCTCTCATCAGAGGTGGGGGCCTCAGATATAGTCTATCTGCTACTTATCAGGGTGTGCTTTCAACAATAGCCAGACAAATCAAAAAGCCTTCACCACCAAGGCCATAGCTAACGACCCATACTTTATTGGTTTCAGCACCTTAGGTCAATGTTCACCTTAAGGCTATGGATGCTATTGCCTACCTAACAAGCCTATTCAGGTCATTGTTCATTTTATGAGCCTATTTCAGACCAGGCTGACAAGAAGTCAAAGTGGACTATAAGATGGAGGACTCACACTAGCTGTATTCAGACTGAGGATTGAGGAAGCTATTTGGATGAGCAGCAAAACATTTCTATCTCCCAAGGAAAAGAAGTCCAGTAGCCATGACTCAACTTCCAGATAAACTCACCTGGAGGATTGAGAATCTTCACAGATACTCTCTTGGTAAGGAATTTGAGAGCCCATGGATAGCCACCAAAAAGACCTTCTCTGTAGTCAAAACCAGATGGGCTCTGAAGCGGACAGAGTCATGAACAAAGCCTTCCTCACAGATCTTAAAGCCCAGGCATTTTAATGGGAATAAACGGTCTTTCAGATAACTCCTGAACACGAGCATATCGTCAGCATTATCTTAGTACTGCAGAGCTTGAAGGGACCCTAAGGACCATCAAGTCTAGCCCCTGTCAAAGAGACCCAGGAGGGAATTGAACTCCCAACCTCTGGCTCTACATCCAGAG
>JAHTLZ010000129.1:94251973-94274475 GCA_023846285.1 Phrynocephalus versicolor
ATCCAGAGACCTAAACTACAGGGCTATCTAGCTCAGATGCCATTTCATCTTGATTCTAGGTTGTTTTTCACATGCGTTAGGTTACTGGAACAACAGGTTATAGCCAGCCATGGTCTTTCCACCTTATTAAAAAAAATGGGGAAGTATTCATCAGCATCCAATCACATTAAAGCATTCATTAGCAAGGGAAGACCGACAACTGGCACCTCCCAGATGGCTGAAATGCACAACACACACAGGTGGCATGAGCATCATTTTGCAACTTGAACATGCACTGTAGGGAAGGTATGAATTTATAAATCTGTAACCTGCATACTTTGGATTAATGATCAGGCAATGTTCTCCTAGGTTGTCCAGTGTCTCCCAGTGCTCTGCTGGGAGTTGAAGGAAAGGTCAGGTAATGAACTGATGTCCTCAGTTCACGTGTTTATATAAAGCAGGTTCTTGACACCGGGGAAGGAGTAGAGAGGTTAATGCTTGTCACAGCTGTGCTTCTTCATCCGCAATGAAGCTTGAAGATGAGATAAAACACATTGGCCATATTATGCACTGAATACCAAGGGGATATTCAAGATACTTGCACCATTCTAACCATTTTTGTGGTTGCACTTTCTTTTCAAAGCACTGACTGAATGAGGTCTAAGCTATGCCTATCAGATGAGCCTCATTTCATTTCTTAATCCAAAGGAAGAGCTCCTGGGATCGATCCAACTTGGATCTTTTCCACCACCAGTCTCTCCTCTCTGTCATCCATGGAAGAGTTGAAAAATAGTTACGCAGGATTTGTGCCAATTGACTTGAAAAAGAAAGCCCCCTGTGGTGGTGCATGTAGGGAGGGGCTTTACATTTGGTCAGCTTCTATCAACCAGAGCACTTTCAATATTGTTTGATTCTAGAAGTTAAGCCAGCTTGAGCCTGGATAGTACTTGGTTGGGATGGGAGATGACCAAGGATCTCCAGGGGTGGCAAGGAACAAAACCTTTCTGAAACCCTACAGAACCAGTTCTAGACAGAGATGACAAGATGAACCCAACCTCTGACAATGTTGGCAAATTTCTATGTCCCTAGATTGCTTAATTAAATATCTTTTCCCTGCAGACTGCTATCCTGAATTAGATGTTCCCAACATTTAATTTGGAACAAGAAAAAGAATTAACTCTCATGGCCATAGTTTGTCTTGCAGATAAGACATCGTTAGAAGAGGGAATTCCTTAAGTTCAGAAAATACCAGATTGTATGTCAGGGGTTTTCCACCTCCTGAGGCAGTTGGTTCCATTGTTGTACTGCTCCAACAGCTAAGAACATTTTCCTGATATTCAGTTTAAATCTGGCTTCTTGTACCTTGGGTCCATTATTATGTGTCCGGCATGCTGAGAACAGATCCTGCTCCTTCTTCAAGTATTTGAAAAGTTTGATCATATCTCCTCTCAGTCTTCTTTTCTCAAGTTGGAAAGTTCTTTTCTCAGTTCTTTCAGTCTTTCCCCATAAACCATTTCTAACTTTATTATTGTATGATTCTAGGAAACCATGAGCTTAAACTCATGAGGCTAAATCCAGTTGCCAATTGGAGTAAACCCACTGAATCAACGGGACTTACTTGATGGCTGACCCAAGTCCCTTTAATTTAAGGTGTCCACTCTACTTGTAACTACAAATTGTATGTCTTCCATTTTTTTTAATTTTATCTTTTCATGGTTGTGGCAGCTATATATTTTATACTGCTCACTGCATGCTGAAGCCAGGGAGGAGGTCCAGCTGTTATTTTGTCAAATAATTTCCTAATGTAAATTCAGTCTGGTGGCTACTCTAGTTGCGGACGTGCCATGCAAAGCCCATAAGAGACGAGACCTGGCAACTCCTTTGAGCTGGCAGGGTTCACGCTTGCTGACCACAGATGCTTGTCTGTGGAGTGAGCCAAAAGAAGAGCATGGAAGTGTTTGTTCGTGAGTGGAATGAAGGACAGAATGGAGAAAACATATTCCTTTGTCACCCATCCATTTTTTTTAATAGAACAGAGTTATACAACTCATGCGCTTGTTTCTCCTCAGCAGAACTGTAAATATGTCATTTTGGGGGGGGGGGTTGGACTACAGCTCCCAAAATCTTCCAGTCACGTTGGTCGTGGGCTATTTTCCTGGTTGTGTTTGCCAATTTCTTCATCTCTTGGTAGCATTAGCCTCATTCTGGTGTTGCAAAGTTGGCTTTAATACCATCTGAAGAGCCAACTGAGGACAAAGATCAAGGAGGGGCACACATATTCTGCCTCTTGGTGTGGTTCTCATCTCCCTTCATGTTTGGAGGGCAGTCGAATGCACTGCATCTATTCTCTCAGTGGAGGCTTCTCCATACAATTCATAACCCACTTTCCGTTTATTGCTAGAGATTGCAATCAACAGCTGACGTGAAGAATGCTTTCTTCCACTTTGATGAATCAGAAGACAAAGCTTCCCCACTGTCTACATTTTAACTGATGGGGACGTATGGTCTCTACAGTAAAGGTAAATCACTAGAGCTATTTTAAAAAGCTGTTTCCTATCCACCCCCTTTCAAAAACATTGGAAGGACAGCTGTGGCCAATTTGCACAGTCTGTAACAGGCAGATGTCCCTTCTTACTCCTTAGAAGGCTTGCAAAACATCCTTATCATTCTGCCTCATGAGCTAAAACTTTTCATTTGAATGGACGCACTACAGAGGGAGACAGGCTCGAACACGTATCTAGCAGGATCTGAGGTATTTCACACAATAGTACTTTGGCAGGTCAAGAAAGTTCATTTAAAACATGTATTCATTTATTATTTAGTTATTAATACCATTTATATATCACCCCATTACTGCCAGAACAGTATTCTGTGTGGCTTACAAAGGACTGAAAACAACACAACACAACACAACACAAAAATATAACAACAAAAGCAATATCTGGAAATTGAGCCGTGGCAACCGTAAGATCGAAATGTTTCCTACTCATCCAAGCAGCTTTGTCAGTCTGAGCAGATTGCTTGGATGGAGCAGCGAAACGTTTTGATCTCACAAGAAAAGAAGTCCAGTTGCCATAGCTCAACTTCCAGAAAACCTCATCTGGATGACTGAGAATCTTCACAGACAACAAAAGCAACAGAGCATTCAAAATGACATGGTTTTGTGAACCATCAAATGTGAATAGCTAACAACCGCCAATGCTGCCACAATTTGGCAGACATCATGGCAGGGAATTCATCCCCTTGAGACTTAGTGGGGATGCCATTGTGGGCTCCTGGAAGTTGCACACTGAGAATTAGAGATGGGCATGAAATGAACTTTTACTTAGTTTCATCATTTGTTATTCATTTTGTTACATAACAAAATGAATAACGAACCTAGAGGTAAATTTAAAGCGAAATGAAATGAACCAAAAAAATTGGTTCGGTTAGGTTCGTTGCCTATGTTGCCTATCTGTTGCTGGTCTGGAGGTCCTTCAGGGACGGTGACCAGGGGGGAAAAGCCAACGGCTGCGCTACAGCAGTAGTGCAGCCACGTGGTCGGCAGTAAAAAAAGTAATTTAAAAAAATATAAAAAAGGAGTTCTGACTGGGCCCCAGGGGTGGCCTGGTCGGCACCCTAAAATCTTTTGTAAAATATTAAAAAAACCCAGCACTGACCGGGCCCCAGGGGCCACGCAGTCGGCGCTTAAAGGAAAAAAAAAAAGCCGGCCATGCTACAGCTATAGCGCAGGCGGAACCGGAAGTAAAAAATAAAAATAAATAAAACAAAACAAAACAAAACAAAATAAAATAAAATAAAATAAAATAAAGGAGCACTGACCCGGCCCCAAGGGTGGCCGGGTTGGTGCTCTAAAATAAAGAAAAAGATTAAAAAATAGAAGCGGCCACGCAATGGATGCTTCGGGGGGGAAAAGAGGTGCTGGCCCCAAGCCAGCGCCTCAAAAAGCCCCTGCCGCAGGGGTCAGGATCTGCTGCCACCACTGCTGAGGAGCCTCCGTCTCTGCCGGTAAGAACCCGACCCAACCCGAACCAAGAATGGGCCCAAACCAGACGAACCCGAACCAGGGGTTTTCTGGTTCATGCCCACCTCTACTGAGAATGACTGCCAGGCAGTGAAGGTAATTTGGTGGTATCCATCCAAACCATACAGTGGCTCTTTGTGTTCCAGAAGGCAGGAGGACATTGCTGCAGCAATCACATTACTTTGACATCACAAAGCTTCCCGGTTCTTCTCTGCTGTACCAGGGAGTTGTTTTGCCACATGAACAGCACGGTTTTCTTAAGCCTTTAGCCTGCAGAAATGAAAATTGTGGTTTTATGGACAGATTCCAGGAGCTGTTTCCATGCACATGCCTTGCCAAAACCATACCTAGTCAGGTGTTATTAAAAGGTCGTTGTCAGCCCATAAAATGCTCAAAAAGCAAAGTTTTGAGGAGGTTTTATCTGTACCCATCCCATGCTCTTTCAACCCAGGCCACAAACAAGGGGAGAACAAATGTATTTATATGTTTAGCTACATTTTATGGGTGATTTATCCCATCATCTAACAGCTAATCTTAGTCTTTATTCTATGGTAGCATGCTTCATCTCACCACAGTGTGATAACCAAACCGTAACTATAAGTAATTATCATAAATAGGTGCCTTTCAAACTTTCTACTCCATTCCTAGAGAAAATCCCCTCACTCCCGAGGATGCTACAGGAGGTAGGGCTTTTTGTGAAGATTGCACTTGTGTGCACATGCGGGCATTTTAGAGAGTGAGAGAAATTCCAGCATTAAAGCCGTCACATGTAGAGATGGGCACGACCAGGAATTTTTTTTCCGAGTTATCGTTTTTTGGGACGGGTCCGTTTTGGCTCGTTTCCGTTTTTCGCGAATTTTCACAAAAATTTGTCGTTTCGTGGTGTCGTTTTTTCGTCTGTCGTTATACTGGTATAGGGGGGGTAGCGGGCTCCTGGAGGCACCTCTGTGGGGTGGGTGCCTCCTCTGGCCTGCTATAAAGGGAAAGCGGGCTCCTGGAGGCACCCGTGGCTGGGTGCCTCCTATCCTCACCCGCTGAAAAAGGGCATGCATAGCCATATGGATATGCATACCAAGTTGCAGACGCAGCAGACTGGCAGAGGCACCCCTCTTTTTGGGGTGCCTTCCCTGCAACAGTCAGGCCTCGGGGGCATGGTTTGCTGCATGTCACACATGCTGCCGAGCCGAGCCTGCAGGAGTCACCCAGAGCCAGACTGGTGGACTCTCTGCACCCGCTGCGTCTCACTAAGAAGGGAAAGGTACTTGCATGTAGTGCAATGCAAGTAGATCTGGCTTAGGGTTAAGACGGGTTAGCGCAAGGGCTAGGGTTAGGCTAGTTACGGGTGAGGTTAGGGTGAGTATTGGGGTGCACCTCTGGGTGCCTCTCTGACCCACTTAGAAGGACAGTGTACTGGCGTATGGGTTAGGCTTCGGGTTTGGGTTTGGGTTCGGGCTATGGTTAGTGGGCTTTTTATGCCCGATTGGCACATCCCAGAAGTCTCTGTGGTCAACCTGGCCAAGTAGCCATGTGATTGGTGGAATGGCTCCAAAAATTTGCATGGTCACTCCCATGGCCAGCCCATCATTGCGCAGGTGTAAATAAAATAAAATAAAATAAAATAAAATAAAATAAAATAAAATCAATGGAGAGAGGACAGAGGAGACATTTTGTTGCAAGAAAAACCCACTGCTACTGTAAAAATTCTGGCAGTTTTAAAATAGCAATTTCCACATGTTTCTGTGGTGCTTGTGTTGGCTTGTGTGTTTTTGTTTTTTGGACCACGATTTAAAAAAAAAATATTGCGGTCGCCGCCCCATTTTTGATCCCCCGCCCGCCCCGCACCGCATGGCATGGCGAGACGAGAGCAGCCCAGGAGGACAGGAGAGGGGGGGAGGCCGGGGACCCCCCCCAGAAACCACCCCTCCTCTGGTAGGTGCCCTGACCCTGAGCCCTCACTCAGGCAGGCATATTTCCGCCTGCTTTTTGGGCGGGAATCAGGTTTTTTTTTAACTTTTAAAAACTTTTTTTCTGTGCCGCTTGGCATCGTAGGATCGCCGTGATGCCAGGAACGACAATGACAAATCAGACCCAATTTTTCTTTAGTCGGTTTGAGTTCGAGTTCTGGCAGAGTAATTGTCCTTTCCTTTTCCATTCCGTAACGGAAACGAGTAACGGAAACGGAAACGAGAATTTCGTCAAGTCGTGCCCATCTCTAGTCACATGTGATAAAATGAAACTTGCCTCTCCTTACATGTTGCACACTGAGATTTTTTTCTTCTGCCTAAAGAGCTAGGAAAACATAGCAATTTTTATGAGACTTCAGCCATCATATCTGAGAACCCTAAATAATAAGAAGAAGAACCATGCATAGTGAGTAGAGATGCTGCCCTTTTGCAGCAGCAGGTGAGGAGAGGAGACCCCCATGCCATGAGGGGTCTCCTGGAGCCTGCTTTCCCTTCCTAGCAGGTGAGGAGAGGAGGCACCCACCCCCCAAAAAAGAGGTGCCTCCAGAAGCCCGCTTCCCCTACAGCGGGCCAGAGGAGGCACCCACCCCAGAGAGGTGCCTCCAGGACCCCGCTCCCCCCCAAACCAGTTTAACGACAGACGAAAAAACAAAAAACAAAATGACTATTTTTGCGAAGTTTCGCGAAAAACGGAAACGAGCCGACACGGGCCGCCTCCGACACACGTCGTTTTCCCTAGTCGTGCCCATCTCTAATAGTGAGGGGAATACCAGGCTGAAGAGCTCATATACCTCCTTGAAAAAAAATATTTGCTACTTGCTAGCTAGCTTAGGCAGTTACTTCACATTCTTCTTTGTTCTGTGACTAGTTTTGTACTGTGACAGCATTGGTCACGATCACGTGGTTTTGTCCCTGTTTCAGTGTTCCCATGCTCGTGATAACTTCTCTCATGATAAGTGTTACCTCACGGTCTTGTACCGTGACAAACACTGCATTTGTCTATCTTCCTTTTTCCTTTTTTGGGGGGGGGGGTTTAAAAAATTCTGTTTTGATATTTCGCTTTTAATAAGTGAGGAAACAAAAACAAACCCGGACACAGTTTTCTGAGATAAACGAAGGTTTTGTTACATGACAGTCATTACTACACGGTCACTTGTCTTGGAACAGAAAGCAGCAACAGTGACAAGAGAAAACCCTACCCCAGCACCAGGTACAGTATTGTTGCACTTAGCACCCGTTCCAGGGCCATAATCAAGACAAATTTCAGTAGTTGCGTGACGGATGTCAAGTAACTTTTTTTGTACCGCTCCTAAGCACAACACTAACAGAGACAAAATGGCTGTGAAGTGGCTTAGGCCTTTGGGAGTTCATTTCCCTACTGGGGCCCTTCAGATGAGCTGGACTCATTTGATCCATAGGGTCCCATTCCTATGGTGGTGGTGGTGGTGGTGGTGGTGGTAGTTTGTTGTGACAGCAGCTGGAGCTATTTAAGGGTGCAATCAGAGGGTTGCAAAGTCACCTAAGTAATTGCACCAGAAACGGTAATTTAAATGGGAGTGATCTCCATTAAAGCCATCTATCTGTCTGCCGGGGAATTGCTCCATCCCAGTTCTAAAAAGTTCACCTTGGACACCTTGGATTGTGGTTGGGCTGCAGTGTATATGTCCATGCATAGTGGGATCACTGGGAAATAGATCTCACTGGATTACTCCAGAAGTGATCTATACTGTGATCCATTTTCATGCTTGATCACACCCTTAGTTTCCCTGGAATTTCTCAACGTAAAGAATCCTCGAGCACATGCCTATGGGCCACCTATCTTTTAGATCTACCCACATTGCATGGGAATTCCTTCATAGACCTAATGGCTAAACATAACCTCTCTCACAGAATTGTTGCTTGGAGAAAGGAAGGGTCTACCTAGCTTGCTGTTTGCTTTTTGACAGTCGGGTTGCATGAAACTCATAACCACTTCAACGTAATGTTCTCAATGGGGTCAGGACTGGTTAGCCTTTGATATCCACCCCAACTGGAATAATTGTCAAACTGGTTCAATATTTTAAAAAGTAGTAGTCAATTGTTTGATAAACAACTGCACATGTAGATTTGTGGTATGGTAAAAACATTCATATGTGCATAATAATGATGATGCTCATAGTGCAAACCTACCCATGTTGATCGAGAAGCAAGTCCCATGGATTTCGGTGGGGATTGCTCTGGGTAAGGGTACCATAGGATCACAGCTGCAGTCTACTATTTCCCAGTGTCGATAATGCACATTTGTAGCCTTTATAAGGATGCTTGGTCAGCCTCAGATGTTCAGCTTTTGAACTTCAAAAACAAAGAGGCTGTACCACACAAATAGCCTAAAACATGTGTTGCAGAAATGTAATCTTCCCTTAATTGACTGTTTAGTAATGGAATCTATTAATTTATGGCCACAGAAGAGCATGCTAATTTGTGGTTAATGGTGTTTAAAAGATAAACAGCCTAAATCAAATCAGATGTGTATAACCTACACACTGGGGCTCTGTCCATATCCCAGATGGCTGTTTAATTGAGGAAAAAGAAGAGATTAACATCCATTCACCAAAGAGATTTACATCCACAGTGATCACTGAGAGTTCCTTTTCCCATCATTTCAAGTCTTTGTTTTATTTATTTATTTATTTATTTATTTATTTATTTATTTATTTAGTTAGTTAGTTAGTTAGCTAGTTAGTTAGTTAGTTAGATTTTATTTATTTTTATTCAAGACAGAATAGCAAGAAATTCACTTAGTCCCCATGCCTTGAGATTAGGAGATTAAAAATATCAAAATGGGCCATTTAAACATGCTTTAACTGCATCCCAGCTAGACTACAGTAACATGACTTACTATGAAATCCTCATAAATTTCAGTTAGATCAGAATCCTGCAGCTAGAATCTTAACCAGGAACAGTTATTTACAGGGAGAGTGTGACCAGCGGTTGGACATACAGTGGTCCCCTGCCCATTCTTGGTCCATATACTGCGGTCCCGCTATATTGTGGGACCATAGTATATGAAAAAAGCCCCCCTGGGGTAAGGGCTGAAGGCTGTTTCTGGCCTCCCATACTTACTGCAGGACTGGTGCTGCCCTGAACGGGCCTTCGAGGGGCTTCCCAGGGGCTTCCAGAAAGCCTGGGAAGGCCCTCGCAGGCCTGTTCGGGGCGGCACCAGGCTGGGAGTAAGTACAAGAGCTCCCAGTTAGGCCCCCCAGGCCCGACCTGACTTGCATCCACATATTGCAGATTTTCAATTATCACAGGTTGGGTCGGATTCCTAACCCCTGCAATAGGCGGGGAATCACTGTATTTATTTTTAAGATCACAGCTTCCCAACTCTTCCAGCTAGGGAAGCCATGATGGCTGGAGGTTTCTGAGAAAACTTATTAGTGGCCTATAAAGGTATCACCTATAGTCTAGTCTTGCATTTGTATTTTCAAACTACATGAGTGCCTTACTTATCCCAGCAGTTTCAGTGGTTACGCTATGAGCCAGGGGGTTGATCGGGTAAGGTGAATTTGATGCCTGTCCCCTGTTCTGGCTCACTGCCACATACCAGGTTACCTTTCCGTCCATTACTCTGACCTGTCCTGTTTCCTGATTAATGCCAGGTTGGTTCATAACAAGATCCCAGTCATCTACCACTTGATCATGGATAAGTGGGCCAACCTGGTTTTCCTTACAGAAACCCAGATGGGTGCAGAGAACATAAGAACATAAGAAGAAAAGAACACAAGAACTTAAGAAGAGGCATGCTGGATCAGGCCAAAGGCCCATCTAGTCCAGCTTCCTGTACCTCACAGTGGCCCCACCAGATGTGTCTGGGGGCACACAAGACTAGATATCTGTCTCCTGATATCACTCCCCTGTATCTGGCCATTGAAGGACCCTGGTTTTAAGCCTGGAGGCTAACAACATACTAGGTAAAAAAAATATTTTTTGTGTGTGTTCTCACTCTCCCAACCCTCAATTTGAGTGGATGTCCCCTGTAAAGACACAACACACACACACACACCTAGTTCTGGTATTTTGTGAAAGGGAGAAGAGCTTCCCTCTATCCACTTAACTCATGCCCTGCATTATTTTGTACATCTCAATCATATCCCCCCTCAGGTGCCTTTTTTCCAGACTAAAGAGTCCAAAATATTTTAGCCTTTCCTCATAAGGGAGATCCTCGAGCTCAGTAATCATTTTAGTTGCTCTTTTACACCTTTTCCAGTTCCACTATGTCTTTTTTGAGATGCGGTGACCAGAATTGTACACAATACTCCAGGTGCGGCCGTATTGTTGTCTTGTACAATGGCATTGTAATGTTGGCTGTTTTATTTTCAGTCACCTTTTTGATAATCCCTACCATGGAATTGGCCTTCTTCACCACTGCCACACACTAGGTAAAGAGAGACCTTCATTGAGCTGTCCACTATCACACCAAGAGGTGGGATCTTCCCTCTCCCAGTTGCTTCCCCATGGGTTTTGCATCCAGCAGCTGGGCAGGTAGGAAGGTAAGGGGGATGCGGTGGCCATTGTTTATAGGGAATCTCCTTAGGTAAGCAAATCCGTGATGTTGGTGTGCCCAGGGTTGGAATGTCTACAACTTGTGGTGGGTCAGAGAGACAGGTTTGAGATTGTGCTTGTGTACCGAGCTTCTCGCAGCCCTGCACTCTCCCTCCCAGAGCTCTCCAAGTTCATCTCGGCAGCACTGTTGAGGTCCCCCTGTCTTTTGGTGGTTGGGGATTTGATGTCAATGCCGGGCATGGGCTGTTGGGAGTGGCTCTGGAGTTCATGGAGTCCATGGCCTCCATGAACCTGTCCCAGTTTGTTATCGGTCCCACTCAGAGGGGTGGACATACCCTGGACCTGGTATTTGCTTTAATATCTGTGGGCTTTGGTCTGGGGGTTGGGAGTTTGTGTTCCTGCCTTGTGTCAGGGTCAGATCACTATTTCCTGACCTTTTATGGCAGAAGTTGGACAAGTTGCATGGTCACAGAGCATCACCAGTATGAAAAACTTGTTCAATCATTTCTGAGCACCTTCTACCTGGGAAAAGTAACCTTATGTCAGAATCTGACCTGGACACATACACTTTTCATTCTCAAGACTACCTGAGCTGAATTTGAAAGGACATACATTATTTACTGTCAAGTTGCATTTGAATTATTGGCAACTGTCATATGGATTTCAAGGCATGTGAGATATTAAAGGAGCAGTGCCCCCCTGGTGAGTTTCCAGATCTGAGTGAGCATTTGAAGCCAGGTCTCCTAACCCTAGTCTGCCATTTTATCAACTGCGCCATGCTATCTTTCATGAAATGAGTAAAACTGTAGACAATTAATCTAATCAGTTTTTAAAATATCAAAATACAGTATCAAATTCTGCTAGGGAGGTGAGATGGATTGACTCCACCAAGGCAACTGGAGCAGAGCAGGACTGTAATGCTGAGACATTTTGAAAGCCACTCATTCATAGGGCTGCTATAGATTGGGGGCAACTTAATGGCACATAACAGCAGCAGCAGCAAGAAAAACTATAACAAAAAAGGGAAAAGACCTATTCCATATTCCTTAGGACAACGACAACGACAAATCAGACCCAATTTTTCTTTTATCGGTTCGAGTTCGAGTTCTGGTGGAGTAATTGTCGTTGACTCGTTACTGTTTCCGTTACGTAACGGAAACGAGGAACGGAAACGGAAACGAGAATTTCGCCAAGTCGTGCCCATGTCTAATCGCCGTAAAGTGGATCACTCAACAGCTTCTGGATGAAGAGGTTGCTTTAATCTCCTTTACGAGAAGATCCTTTGAATTGTGTGGCTTTCTGTTTGTTTTACTTTCCTTGAACAGCTTGTGAAGGAAGGCGCCTCGGTGATCATAATGAATTCTGAAGGCATTAACTGAGACTTGATATTATATTAGCCATTATTAACTCCACCCCCTCCTAAAGGTAGCAAATTCAGCAGGGAAAGCTGTGTTTTACTCTTCTGTGTGTTATGACGGGTTGAAAAGGAGGAAGGGGTAAGGACTGAAGTTTATAAAGATGGTTTCTTACACGTGGAGGGTAAGAGTCTTGCTTTCTGCAGATGTTCTCTGTGTGAATCTAGACCTGGAAAAAAAGCCATAATTGTGTTTATAACCACTTATAACCTTGTGTGGTTGTATAGGACCTGGCTACCTGACAGAGCGGATCGACCAGCGGTCAACTTCGGCCCGTCCAACTAGGTTGTCGCGGGCGCACATGCTGCGCGTGGCCACGCCCAGGGAGGCTTGGAGAACTTCCACCCGCTCCCGAGCCTTCTCTGTGGCTGGCCCGACGCTGTGGAACCACCTACCAGCAGAAGTGCGCCTAGCAGAGTCCCTGCCTGCCTTCTGGAAGGCTCTTAAAACCCTTCTCTTCCGGGAGGCATTTGGTTGATTTTTTTTCCCCTCCCGCCATCGCCATCTCCTGCACTTTGCTGTTTTATCTGTTTAGTTTTTTATTACATTGTGGAATTTGTTGTTTTTTAATATGCTGTAAACCGCCCGGAGTTCCCCACCAGGAAGACGGGCGGTATATAAGTCCCACAATAAATAAATAAATAAATAAATAATGTTTTTAATCTTTAATGTTTCTGATAGGAAATGAGACACTCAGCCCTTGGTTATTGATGGAGTTTGTGTAGAGTGGGTGAGGGACAGTTGGTTCTTAGGAGTCATTCCACAGGAGGATTTGACCTGGAGCACCAACCCTGAAGCACTGGTTAAGAAGGCCCAACATAAATTATATCATCTGAGACTTCTCAGGAGGGAACAACTGTCTAGGAAACTGTTGGTAACCTTCTACCGGGGCTTTACAGAAAGTACTATCACTTAACTGCCTCTGTATCTGGTTCGCCATTTGCACAGTGGCAGATAGAAGGGCGCTCCAGAGGGTTATAAACACTGCCCAGAGGATAGTGGGCTGTCCTCTTCCTTCTTTGGAGGAATTATACAACTCCAGATGCTTAAGGAAGACACCTAGAATTCTGAGAGACCCTTCGCATCCTGGCCTCCAGTTTTTTTAACTGTTGCCATCTGGCAAGAGATATAGGACTCTCAGGTCAAGGACAAATAGACTAAAGAACAGTTTTTATCCCAGAGTGGTATCTAAGCTAAAGGTGATGTTTTACCATCATCCTAAGTAGTTGTTGAGTAGTGTTTTAAATTTTGTAAGCGGTTTTAAGAGTTTTTAATATCTTGCATGGTGTCTTATCTGTTTTGTATGGTTCCTTGTTTTGAGTGTGTAGTGGAAAAGCACTCTAATTTCATTGTACATATCTTGCATATGCATAATGACAATAAAACTCTATTCTATTCTATTAGTTTCCATCAATTTTACATGGAATTTTATTCTTTTTAACTGCTTGCATTCTCTTGTAGCTTTCATGTAATGTTGTCTTTTAATGCTGTAAGATGTCCCTCAATTCTCTGTTCTCAATACTCGAACATGTCTTAATTGTACTGGACTGTATGTTGTCCCTCATTACTGTAAGCCACCTTCGATCCTTTTCCAAGGAGAAAGGCAGGATGAAAATACTCTAAAATAAAATAAATAAATAAAATGTAGAAAGTGTACTTGAGTCATGGAGTTCTTCAAACTTGTCATCCTCCAGACCAGTGGTTCTCAACCTGTGGGTCCTCAGATGTTCCTGGACTGCAACTCCCAGAAGCTTCCACCACTTGCTGTGCTGGAAGAGATATCTGGGAGTTGCAGCTCAGGAACATCTGGGGACGCACAGATTGAGAACCACTGCTCCAGACAGTGGCATAGTAGAACCTGGCAGGGTTGAAGCTCCACGACTTTCTGATCACAGGGGAAGATGAAATAACCTGCCACTCTCCTCAGGCTTCCCTTTTCCCGTTGAGTCTGCCTCAGCTCCATAACTCAGCTCACAGTACCTGTGAGAGAAATTCAGTTTTCAAGAACGGTTCATTGTTGCAAACTATCTCTGTTTTCCTGCAGGGTATTGGAGGGCCATTTGGCTCTGAAAGGGCATTTAAGAGCCATGTGCTTCACAAAAGACCTGATCTCCATTTGATCACAGGATGATATGACAAAACAAAGAAAGAGGCAACGGTAGGGAAAGAAAGGGACGCAGTGACACCAGAGTTAGGAAAAAGGCATTGTGTGAGCTGCATGTGTCAGCCAGGTGGACCCCCAGGCCCAACTTATTTTTTTAATTAAACCGAAAAGTCTTTAATAGAGAATACTGCAATTATTTTCCAGTTGAGAGATACATGTATGGAAAGGGTTTTTAATCCTTCACACCATCGAAGGAGTAGCATTGTACGGAACGATGAGGCAAGAAACAAGAGATGTCCCCTCTCGCTGTATTTCCGTTATCTTATTGGATTGAATAAAATTGTGCTGGGACACAAGCAACTACAGGATGCACATCTCTCAAAGCTCAACTTCAAATGCATTAGCGTTGCCTTGAAAACTTACCAGGGCCATTTGTGTGATATCTGAACCAACTCTTGTCTGATCTTGACTTTGGTCCATGAATCTCATGACCATGGGCCAATACCTGCAACGCTAATCGGAAACCCTTTTCAGTTTTACTCATTGAAGTTTAAGAATAAGAACATAAGAACATAAGAAGAGCCATGCTGGATCAGGCCAAAGGCCCATCTAGTCCAGCTTCCTGTATCTCACAGTGGCCCCACCAAATATGTCTGGGAGTGCACGAGACTAGATATCTGTCTCCTGATGCCACTCCACTGCATCTGGCCCTTGAAGTACTCTGGTTTTAAGCCTGGAGATTACACTCTCCAATATGTTTAATATTAAATGGCAATGAATATCCACAAAGTCTTCCAGAGCTCTTAGTAGAAGGAAGGAACAAAGACAGCAGGTTTGTTCCTGCATCTTCTTTCTATATATGTCTCTTTGGGTGCAACCTAGTGCAAATGGATGTAACAATAGCATGTCAGACGGAGAAGGCCACAGGCTGCATTTTATTGCTCATACGATTGTACTTTAATCTTTGTCCTTGTGAACTGCAGAAACAGATATTTTGGGGAATTGGCCTGTTTAAATTTGCAAAACAGAGAAATGTCAAGTGGCATGTTGTAGTCGTGGAAGAGAAAAATCACATCAATGTGTCACAATATCCATTCCCCTACCCCCAATAGTTGCTCAGCATAATCCTGAGAGGTCCTTGTATGGCATCCATGGATTTTGGCGTTAGGTCAGTACAAGGAACCTTCAGTTGTCCAGATATTGATAAACCACTGGTCAGATCATGTCTCTGTTGTTGCAATGTGCCAACCATCTTCTTCCAGCTTCTTATGAATTATAGACCTCCCAAAAGCCCCATCATTATTTGCCCTGCTCAGGATTTTTGCTGAGTCAATCTATCTCAAGTTAGTCTTTCTCCTTTCTTGGTGCCTTCCATTTTGCCTAGCATTATTATCTTTCTATATATTCAAAGTATGGCAACAGTTAAGTCATCTAGCTTCAGACTTGAGTCAATCAAGAATATATTTGATTTGTCATGCTGCTGGTCCATGGTGTCTCCACAGGTCTCCTCCAACACAACATTTTAAATGAACTGATCCTCCCCCATCAGCTTTCTTCATTATCTAATTTTATACCTATAAATAGTAGTTAGGAATGTCATAGTATGGATGAGACCATAGCTTTAATGCTTGCAGATAGAAATTGCAGTTTAGCAACATTGGGGAGCTGGCATCTTCCTCAACCTTGCTCCAGACACATGCTTATCTCTCTATTGTATTTCTCCACCTATGATGCAGTGGGAATCTCAGTGATCTTTCACTCATGGTGTTGGCAAAGCTGAATGCTGAAATTCTTTTCAAATTGAAAATGATACCCTATAAACAAAAAAAAACAGTCTGTTATGACTCTCTGTATCCCAAAATGAGATCGAGAACATCTTTGGGAACAAAGCAATCTCAAGCAGGTGCAGCTGTAGCTAAAGCTCATGAAATCTAGATTAAAATCAGTGTTGAAAAAATGCTTGGTACATGACACCTTTCTTGAGAGATTCCTAAAAATGTTCTAAAACTTTCCTCCCCACACAAGTGAAAGCACTCAGTTTGGGGCTGACAGCACCTGGTCATTCTGATGATGATGCACTTGGCAGCGTTTTGAGTTGAGCACTGGCGCGTCTTGTTCTCCCCAGAAAAAAAATCAAAACCAATCAATCCACGTGCTCACTGTACTGAGGAACACTGCTGTCATATCTTTCAAACTGTTTTAGTGTTCCAGCCTGGCTACGGCCAAAGCCTAACTGAATGAGACAAGTATATGCAGTTTCACTTTGTTGAGAACAACTACATAAGGGGAGCAGAACGTAACTAGCAGAGTCCTGATAAGGTCATGTCAAACAAATTAATAGGAGACTGAAAAGCACACACACACACACACACACACACACACACACACACACACACACAAAGATGATTGCTCTTCAGTTGAAAAACAAGTTGGGTAAACCAATCTGGTTCTTCCAACCAACTGCCTTTTATCTGCCCTCAACCCTGACCTCACAGTAATTTCCTTGATTATTGATCAGCAAGTTCCCATTCAGTACATTTTGATGAAGTGAAAAGGTCTTCCCTACCATCTGCCTGGGAAAACTGCTCTCTCCAGCAAACAGGGTGGTGATGATGAATGGTGGAATTTGGGGGGTAGCGCTCTGAGGCAACAGTTAATGACCCCACTCAGAAGAATGAGCAGGAGGGAGGCACAAGTTGTAGAGCTAGCTTAGGACATTTCAAAGTGCATTATGTAACTCATATTACCATATTAACCTCATGATATCAAGGATCGACTACTGCAATGCACTCTACATGGGGTTGCCCTTGACCCTTGTCCAGAGTCTCCAGAGGGTACAAAATGCGGTGGCCAGACTGGTGGTCGGTGCCCGTAACTACGATCACATCACCCCAGTTCTGGTGCGCCTGCATTGGTTGCCCGTTGCTCTCCAGATAAGGTTCAATGTCCTGGTTTTGGTGTTCAAAACCCTCCACGGCTTGGGACCTGAATACCTGGCAGAGCGTATCTCCTAGAGATCAACTGAGGCCAGGCCCACTCGATTGTCGCGGGTATGCTCACTCAGGGTGGCCACTCCTAGGGAGGCACGGAAGTTGGTAACTCGCAGCCGCGCCTTCTCGGTTGTTGGCCCCTCCCTATGGAACCATCTTCCGAGTGAGCTGCGCCTTGCACAGTCCCTGCCCGCCTTCAAAAAGGCTTTAAAAACTATGCTCTTCAAGGAGGCATATGGTGACCTTATTTCTGTTCAGTTTTTTTGTTTTGGTCTGCTGCTCCCTGCCAAGGGTACCCCCTCTTTGCTTATATTGCCATTTTATCTATGTCTTCTGATTTTGCTGTTTTATCTGATTTTAATCTGTAAACTGCCTTGAGTTCCATTATGGAAAAAGGAACGGTATAAAAGTGCATCAGATGGATAGATAGATAGATAGATAGATAGATAGATAGATAGATAGATAGATAGATAGATAGATAGATAGATAGATAGATAGATAGATAGATAGATAGATAGATAGATAGATAGATAGATAGATAAATAAAACATGGCTGGGGAAAGAGTGACCAAGCAAAACAAACAATTTGCCTGAGAGTGAAGAAGGGATACAATTGTCCCAAGTCTATGAAGACAACAGTGTGAAGGACCATGCCAGGTGTCTATTCAGGTAGTAACAGGAAGAATCCAAGGACCAGATTCACGGTATACAAGTATAGCGGTTAACCCATCTGAGGGCTTGTTTACATATACATTTTAGCATGAGATCCACCCACAAACGCCATCAAATCATAAGGCCCATTTGTATCCACAGAACATATAACAATTCTGCCTGGTTTTGCAGTGATGCAAAAACAATCATCCAAGCATGGATAACTCCCAGCCTCCGACTCTGCACCCAGATACCACTGAGCTATCCAGAAGTTAAACATTGATGTGTTTTGCCCCCCCCCAACACTTTTTAAAGCATGAGGTATGTCTGTGGCTTGTTGTTGTGTCTCTAACAATGAGAGACCACTAATTTATATGGCAGCTCCTTTACCACAGCATTGAAGCAAGATTCAACAGCTGTTCCCAACAGCTTAAGCCAGGCATGACCAAACTTCAGCCCTCCAAAGGTTTTGGACCGCAACTCCCACAGTCCTTTGTCATTGGCAGTCTAAGCTTAGAATTCTGGGAGTTATGGTCCAAAACATCAGGAGGGCCAAAGTTTGGACATGCCTGGCTTAAGAAGTGTCATCGTCTCCTTTGCCTCAAGCAACACAATGTTGCGGACTGGCCCAATGAAAGGACAGAGATGCAGTCTGAATTAGTTAAAACTGTGAATGCTCATTGATATCCATAGGTACCACATTAGATGTTTAAAAAATGATTTAAATGGATTTGTGGGGAGCATCTTGCTCAGATAGGAAAGATAATGACCAGATGACCCATGGGGCTGGTGAGTCTGCTTTGGAGGGACTGCTCACGATGGATAGGCAAAGTCAAGGCACTTGACGTCCCTCCTTATGCTTCATTTGTCTCTAAATCAGGCTTTGAGTAGGCAGCCCATCAAATGGACCTTCATAATATGGGTTGTCTTCCAACGAAAGAGTGGTGCCCTTGGAGGAGAACAGATGGACACCCTTATCAATCCCTACTGAGAGGTGATCCACAAGGCCAGCTTCCAAGCCCAATTCTGTTTTATTCTTCTACCACTTACGTTACACTTAATCTTTGGACCAGGGAGGGTAGTGGTGGTGGTGGCGGTGGTGGTGGTAGTGGGGGAGGAGCAGGAGGAGGAGGAGGAAAGCTCTCAGTATGCCCTTTGAATGAGAGAGCTTGATGTTTGTAAGACCAATTTCAGATTTCAAGCAGGCTGAAACATTACATCAACAAATCAGTCTTTCAGCTTGAAGTCTTCTCTGAGTCCATGCATTTGGCATGGATTTTAGTTTTTAATATGAGCCATTCCTTTTCTATTTATTTATCTGCCGAAAGTCAGAGAAACAGGTATGGATCTGGAAAAAAAATCTGATCTCTTATTTTGCAATACAAACATCCAGTTTAATATTTACACTGCTTACAAACATGATGAGCATTCAGTTTATGCAGAACTGGGGCTCTGTAGCATGGGAACAACTTTTGCTTATAGTAGGGAAATCCACACCAGACTCAGGTTAGTCATTTTGCCTAGGAAATGTTTCTATCCAGAAAGTCAGTTGTACACACCCCAATCTGATTTTCCTACATTGTGACTAATTCTGCCTTTGCTCTTTGTATAGTTCCTGTTTAAGTGTGCTGAGTTAAATTCCACAGAAGTTCAAAATATGTGAATTCTGTTATTAAATGCAAATTTACTTCAGAGATTCATTTTTCTTTCCTTACAAATCAACCAAGTCATCCCATACCTCTTTAATTGAAGACCCACCTATCCATTTTTTTTCTCAGCTGTCAAATATTAGAGGTTTTGTCTCAGAATTAGGCTATGTTGATAAAAAGGTTGGTAGTTTGAATCCACACGATAGGGGGAGTTCCCATTGGTTGTCTCATCTCCGGCCAACCTAGCAGTTTGGGGGGGAAATGCAAAAATCAGAATAGATAAATAAGTACAACTTTGGTGGGAAGGTAAATTAGCATTCCATCTGCTTGCACGTTTAGCATGCTGGCCACATGACCTCAGAAATATGGCCACAGAAAAATGCCAGAAACAAGCACTGGCCCCTAGAGTCGAAATCGACTCAACTTAATTTTCAGAGGAAATATTTACTTTCACATTTTTACTTTTCACATCCTCTCAGGTTCACTTAAGAATTTAATTCATACCTCACACCTTCCTAACATAGCATGAGAGATAATTGTTAAGTTCTCGAACTGGAACATGATGCATTGCCTAAACTTTCAGAGGTGGCTTTGTTTGTAACACTTAAAACATTGGTAGGTAAATAGGACCTGCTTTTCTTTTTCCATTTTAAACTCTGGAATGTCCAAGTCTACACCCTCTTTCACAGAATCATTAATTATTTCTGTATATGAAACAGCACATGCAAGACTATGAAAACATGGTGGCAGCACTTTCACTGTTGTGTATTTTTGAGGCGATGCACGCAGATCTGAACTAAGAAGTTAAAAAATAAACAATTTGCTCCCCCTTTTTGGAACGAAAACACAACAGTTTCTGAAATCCTGTTGGTGTAAGATATCCTGTATAAGGCTGATGATGCAATTAGCACTTGTATTCATAATAAATACTGTGAGGACACCAATGGTCTTTCTGAAAGCAGAAGGACTTACTTCCAAATGCTGTTCTTCTGTCAGGAGGAGAAAGAGAAACTCTCAGAGTGGAGTTCATTAAATGAAGAAAGGAAGGCATTCCTTTCTATAACTGTAGACACCCTATGTCAGACGCCAATGCAAGGTATTCATTGGCTTGTAAATATTCCCTCTTCTTTGGACCCAATGAATGGAAGAAGGATGATACAGAAACTGTGAAACTTGCTACAAATAACTTGCTACCAATAAAACATTTCATTATTGAACCAAATTGTAATAGATTTCCTGGTTAAATACAGTATAGCTTTTGTGCTGCTCTGTATCAAGTTGTTTATGTTTTTCTGGATAAAGGTCCACAGCCAACCTATTGTGCCCATAGTCAAAGGAGTATATTTAATAGTTTACCATAATGAAAACAATGCCCTTTAGGATAAGAAATTTTCTTGTGCTGGTGTGCAAG
This sequence comes from Phrynocephalus versicolor, assembly GCA_023846285.1. Taxonomy (NCBI): domain Eukaryota; kingdom Metazoa; phylum Chordata; class Lepidosauria; order Squamata; family Agamidae; genus Phrynocephalus; species Phrynocephalus versicolor. The sequence goes on from JAHTLZ010000129.1 coordinate 94,272,703, forward strand.
AGGAAAGGAAAATGTAAAACATCTTATTTATTTATTTTATTTTAGAGTATTTTTACCCTGCCTTTCTCCTTGGAAAGGACCCAAGGTGGCTTACAGTAATGAGGGATAATATACAGTCCAGTACAATTAAGACATATTCAAATACAGTGGTACCTTGTATAAAGGAATTAATTTGTTCCAAATGAAATTGTGTTAAGCAAAATTTCCTTTATACAAATTCCCATAGGAATGCATTGAAAACGGAGTAATCCCATTTTATGTTGGATTCTCCCCATAGGCGATTGATTATGTTAAGCAAATTTCCCCTATCTCCGAAATTTTACGTTGTACAGATTTTATGTTATACAAGCTGTTTGTTATACAAGGATCCACTCTATTGAGAACTACAGCATCAAAAGATAATGTTACATTAAAAGAGAACATGCACAGTTAAAAAGAGAGTAAAATTGTGGAATCCCTAGTTCTTCCGTTAGTATTACTGTTGCACTATAAGCAAGTTCATTTATCTGTTCAATTGACATTATCTGGATTGTTGCAAATGCAGAGTTTACATCATTCATCAATGGTACCAATGTTTTTCTAGGCACAGTCTTCAAAATTGGGAGCCTTCCTCTCTCTTCTTTTAATGCAACATGTATCAGTATTTTATTATTCAGTTCTTGCTGCCTAATAATGAGCTTTGCTCGTGTTCCAATCCTAATTGATGTCACCGGGTGTTATTAATCTATTTTCGCCCCCTATTTGGATAATTTGTTCACACACACCCCAATTTCACAATTCCTCTGTGTTTCTTCTAGTTCAACTTTACTAAACACCTTGTTTCTGATAATATATCTTCACTGGTCAGCTAAATACAGTTATCTTGAAGTGTGTATATTCTTGTTTCCATAAATTGATGCATCCACTTTTGGTAGCCTTGTTTTTCAAGTTCTGCTCTATAATAGCATTTCATGATTGCCCAATTCTCTGGTAAAGTATATTTCTGCCACTTGTGAGATTGTTCATCTTCCAGTAATGGGCCCATGTATTGATGGATGTCCAGGTTCATCAGCACCCATTGCGGTTCTTTTTAACCCGGGCAACAACTGAGCCTGTATAGGCTTCTTTTGATTATATTTCACCATGATTCATGGGTTGTTGGGTGCACTGAGTTCTGTTCTTCAGTCAAGACCTCTCTGGTAGTCAAGACCTATCGTAGTCAAGACTATCGCCAGTACAGCCCTCAACATCACTGCAGCATTTGAGCCCCCCCCCCCCATGACAAGGCAGCACCCTTGGGGATGATGATGATGATGGTGATTGTCAAAGTGCAACATGTGCAAAATGAGTTAGCTAAGCCTCCCTCATACACCCACCCCAACGCAATTAAATCCACTAACAACCATGCAACCTTGTTGGACCTGTATGATGTATGATGTTCCTCTTGTATTGTTTAGGTTTCCCCCCCCCCCATGGTTTATTTTTACTATAATTTTATTGGAGGGTGTGGAGTTTAGCATTATGGCATTCCTATTTGAAGTGGAAGTCCAGTGAAAGCCCCTGGCCAGTGCAAGGAAACAGACTAAAGAAGGTTTGTAAGAGATGTGCCAGAAGACAAAAGGATTTTTTGTTTATTTTATTTTATTGGATTTTTATCCGACCCATCTTGTTGCCAGGCCTCTCGGGGCAGTTCACAACATATCTATCTATCTATCTATCTATCTATCTATCTATCTATCTATCTATCTATCTATCTATCTATCTATCTATCTATCTATCTATCTATCTATCTAT
>JAHTLZ010000129.1:94274485-94292148 GCA_023846285.1 Phrynocephalus versicolor
TATCTATCTATCTATCTATCTATCTATCTATCTATCTATCTATCTATTTACTTAGCCCATCTGACAGGAAGCCACTCTGGGTTGTTTACAAGACAAAACAGACTATTACAATATGTAACAATACAAAATCATAAAAAACAAACAAAAATAATACAAGTAAAAACATGATTAAATCACACCTCACTCATAAAAGTCAGGGATAGATCAGCTAAGCTAAGGGCAGGAAAGCAGATTTGAAGAACCAAGTCTTCATCAATACAAGCAATCAAATCAACTACACCAATCACGTAAACAACATTGAAATAAATGACAATAAAAAGATTTCTTAAAGATTTCCTAAAAAGAAGCAGTTTCCTTAAAGAAAAGGGGAGTGGTTTTTTGAAAGGCCATGAAGCCACAAATTATGGTAAACCCCGCAGTCCTTGCCAGTCAAGGGAGAGACAGAGCAGTGAAACCTTTGGTTTGCCTGGAAGAATCTATTACTATGCAATCTGCTGGGCAGGAATTTATGCTTAATAATAATAATAATAATAATAATAATAATAATAATAATAATAATAATAATAATAATAATAATAATAAGAAGAAGAAGAAGAAGAAGAAGAAGAAGAAGAAGAAGAAGAAGAAGAAGAAGAGATAGCAGCCTCTTAATATTCCTTGTGATTCTTCTTAGAACAGGTTACAGGCGATACCTTTATAGGCCACTATTAAAAATTAAAAAAGGAACATTGCAAGCTTTCGAGTGCAGTAAATCACCCTTCTTCAAAGCAGGTGCCAGAGGTTCAGACATGGTAAAAGATGTGCTTCACCAGGAGGTTACTTTGAAAGTCCTTGGTTAGATGGTGTTCTTAAAGTCCATGGCTAGGTGATGTTGCAGCCAGGGCAGGCGTCTTGTTAGAGGCAAGAAGGGCAGTTGTAAAAAGCTGCTTCTTAAGTCACACCCCCATTCTTCAAACAAAGGCTGCTCTTTTCCCATGTGTCTTACAGGCCAAGATATAAAGTTCATAAGTGCCACGGTCATTTCGAACAGGAATGCATCTCTTTACAAACAAGCCAGGTGTGCCGTTGTACCGGAGTTTTTTAAAACTGGAGTCTAATTATATACTTTGTGTGATATAAAGTTTACAGCAGCCTTACAAGGGAGGCAGCCTTATATAAATACGATAGATTGGAGTGTCGAAAAGAACACCTGCAATCGCCATGACACCTAATATAATGATGCTGGAATGGCAGCTTTATGTCTGGATTTATGGACATCTTAAAGACAGCTGCCACTGTTCAGAAAAGGAGGGGAAACAATGTGGGAAACAGTAGAAAAGGGAGAGAATTATTACAGTACACTTAACATGACAAGAATGAGTTACGGTAAGGCTCTTCTTTACAACATCCCATGGGGAAACGAGACTACACTATGATATTGTAAGAGCAGCACTTCATGCAGCAAATCACAGCCAGTTTAGCAGTTATTATATGGCAGGTCCCACTAGACCTGATTATTTGATGTCTTTTCCTTTCACTGCCACAAACCTACAGAGATCAAATTGTTTGTCCTGTCAGAATGCTGGAGCAAGTCAGCCTTGACAGCTTTAAGAAAGGACTGGGACAAGTTCATGGAGAATAAAAGGTATCAATGGCTATCATTATGGATACCTAAGGACAACCTCCAGGTTGGAGAGATAGGCAGGATCTTTCTCAATGCCATTTGCAGTGAACCATAAGCAGGTGAAGACATCTGCTTGGGAATACCCTGAAGCAAATGGTGAGCCACTGTGTGAGACAGAGTGCTGGACTGGATGGGCTGTGGCCTGTTCCAGCAAGCCTGTTTTATTTTCTTAGCTTGGTCTTCTCTACCCTGGCATCTTCTAAGTATGTTGGACAGCTCCCATTCATTCCAGTCTAAGGCTGCTTTTACACAACCCCTCAAAGGTCTCCCAGATCCGGAGCTTAAAATTGTTTTCTCACCAGCTCTGGGCTTTAAAAAAAATAAAGTATGACCACGCCCACCTAAGCGTGCCCCAGCGCACTTTGGAAGTACCTGGTCTCCAGAGGTAAAAAATCTTCCGATGCGGATTGTAAAGCTGTGAATGCCGGGCTCCCCTCGCCTTCTGTTTGTTTTTTTTGTCCCCGCCGACCGTTTAAGAGACAGGAAGCCCTATGGGGCTGCTCGGGGCTGCTCCGAAGGCAGACGGAGGTGAACGGAGGTGAGCCTGCATTCTTTTCTCCCTTTTTTCCTCCCTCCCCTCATGCAGACAGGAACAATGGAGTGCAGAGGGGTGGGAACACAGGAAGAGGGACAAACCCTCACGATCTCTGGTCCGAATTTAAGTTGCCTGCGCATTTTAGAGGTTGTGTAAAAGTGCCCTAAGTCTTGGCAAACTTGATTGGGAAGAAAGAAAGAAAGAAAGAAAGAAAGAAAGAAAGAAAGAAAGAAAGAAAGAAAGAAAGAAAGAAAGATAGATAGATAGATAGATAGATAGATAGATAGATAGATAGATAGATAGATAGATAGATAGATAGATAGATAGATAGATTAGATAGATAGATAGATAGATAGATAGATAGATAGATAGACTCTTTGTATTGCAGTAATGTCCTAGAATTCCATCCTCACCCTCTACATATGGTGTCTGCAGGGAAGGATTCAGGGAGGTTGTGCTGGGAAGATGACTAACATCTCTCCTGTGGTCCACACTTGTACTTGAATCTATGCTCGGACAAGTTGAATCTAGTTGCTCTGAAATCTCTTTTCACAGGAGAAGACAGAGGGCAGGTGATTCATCAGTAGATGCATTTCTTTCCCCCCACTACTGCTCCTCCGAAAAGCATGACCACAGTTCTAAAATATTCTGCCAAAGTATACCCAATACATCACAATGCTTTTAGCATCTCTTTTTTAAAAAATGTTTTTTTCTTGCCATAAATTCCTGTCCGGTTTCATTTGAGCAATTACCCTTTGCTGGCAATAACTAACATCAGCAGGAGACATCTTTGTGCTCTTTTGTATGCAAGGGTGGAATTTTAGAGAGAAATGCAGTTATTGCGCCCAGCTAGAGTAGATCCATTGAATGAAATGGGATTTGTTAATTGAACATTTATAGTAGCCTCCTTGACTCAATGGAGCTGCTTTACTCAGGACTAATAATTGGGTTTAACCCTCATTTTGTGCCACCATCTATGCTGTGTTCGTGTGTGTGTGTGTGTGTGTGTGTGTGTGTTTGCAAGTAAGCCAAGACATTGCACAAGTGCTTTAACTCACCGAACAGTCATCCTTCCATGGTGTCCGAGAATGTTTCACAACTCGGATAAGTCAGGACATCCTAAACCAGTTATTTCAAACTAAAATCTTTCCAGACACTTCTAAACCATAAACTGCAAATCTGAACTCTACATGGCTCTCTTTGCAGGCCGATGTATCCTGACCTGGTATTTGCATGCAGTCTAATTTGATTTCTGGCCTGGATCCTGAAGAGTTTGTCAATTTGTAAAGTCAATGGACAAAAATATGAAAACAAGCCTAACCCTTTTGGTGTTGCTCTGATATACATTAAATAAGGGAACCAGACAGACCCTAAATTCAGGAGTAAATTTGTCCATACAGCCACCTCCAGGGGTTTCCACACCAGGCACTTTTACAATTTTCTTTCTTTTATTTTTTTAAGGAATCCAGTAGAGGAAAGCGATTTGTGCGCCGCCCAGTTTTACTGGTACACAAGACGCAGATTGATTAGTTAAATTTGGTTTCCTTAACCCAGAGCAAATCCAACCAATTTGCTTTGACATCAACTGTTCCGAATGAGGTTTATTGGGTTCAAAATTTGTACATTTTCCCAATGTGATGCACATCCTGAGCTGTATTTCCTCCCTTCCCTGCAAAAACGTTCCACTTCACTGATTTGAAATGGTATTGTGTACGGGGGGGGGGGAGAATGCAAATTGCCAACCTCCTCCAGGGTAAACATGGTGGGTCAGAAGGTAGGTACACTGCCATTCAAGCCTTGGGTTCTCTTTAGCTCATCCATGCTGGAGCATCCGCTTTGTGTTCTTGAAGACTTGCATTTCATTTTTCCACATCAGCCTGCTCTTCTGCTTCAGAGGCTTCTCTTCCTTTTGCACTTGGGAAAGGAGGCCGTCCTCCACATATGGCCTCTGGCTGAGCAGGGCCCAGTGAATTTGTTCTAATAATTTCTGTTGGGATTAATTAACTAATTGCTAATGACTCTGGGTGAAATAAGTCTGCTTTGGCATATTAGGGCACTGTACGTGATCGGCGCTCAGTAGGGAGCTTGAAATTATGAATTTGCTTGCTGGGAAGAACACAATCAGAATTAATGCTCACAACACAATTAATTCTGCTAAATAGCACAATTAATTCTTCTAAAGCAGGGCCGGGGAAGCCCTGCTTTTAGTTGCTGTTGGACTTCTGTCAGAGGCATGCCAAAGGAAGGTCAGCGAGGGCTTTGCCCCAGGTCATCAACATTTAAGGAGTAACAAATTTAGAAGGGAGTTGATTGGAGACCATCAGGAAAATGAACAGCAAGATTTCTTAACACTATTTCTGTGGAGATTCTCAGTCATTCAGGTGAGGCTGTTTGGGAGCTGAGTCATAGCAACTGGACTTCCTTTCTTATGAAAGCAATATTCATTTTTCAGGGCAGTTCCCCGCAGGAGTGTATGTGTGTGTGAGGGGGAACCAGTGGCAGGAAGTAAGGTGTACCTACCAACAAGTGTGCTGTTTATATGCTGCCTTATAGTGCTTAAAGCTCTCTCTGGGTGGTTTAAAACTTTAATTATGTAGGCTACACACTGCCCCCACCCCGCTGAGCTGGATGCTCAGTTCCCCAGCCTTCAGAAGGATGGAGGGCCGAGTCAACCTTGTGCTGGCTATCTGAGCCCGTTGAGATTGAACTCAGGTTGTGAGCAGAGTTTTAACTACAGTACTGCAGTTTTAATCCTGACCCTGAGCCATGAGACTCCTAGATAATGAGGTTACAAACCATGATGGAGATGTGTAATCTCCAGGTTTAAAACCGGGGTACTTCAAAGACCAGATGCAGGGGAATGGTACGAAGAGACAGATATCTACTCTTGTGCACTCCCAGACACATCTGGTGGGGCCACTGTGAGATACAGGAAGTTGGACTAGATGGGCCTTTGGCTTGATCCAGCATGGCTCTTCTTAAGTTCTTATCTTCTTATGTTCTTAATGATAATGACTAGAGATGGGCAGGACTCAAAAAATGGTGTTTTGTTTGTTGTTTTGTCATTTAGGGGTCCGTTTCGGTTCGTTTTCATTTTTGTTGGGTTTTTTGCAAATTTTTCACTTTCGTTTTCATTACGTAACAAAAAAACGAAAACGAAAATGAAAAATTGCTGTTTTGTTAGCATTCTTTTCAGTTCAATGCATTTGCTGCAACGAAAATGAAAAACACGGCAAAATTTGTCGTTTTCATTTTCATTTTCATTTTGTTTTGAAAATTTTCTTCGTTTCATTTTCATTGCATAACGAAATGAAAAAACGAAAACGAAAAAGAAAAATCGCTAATTTCGTGCCCATCTCTAATAATGACAGGCACAATTGTGGCTCAAAGATGACAATTGCAGTTTGCAGGGAAGAAGAGTGTGGTAGTAGCAGCGTTATGAAGCAACCCCTTTCCCATCCTCCCAGAGAGGGCAGAAGAGCTGGCTCTGGAGAGAATAACGCCTGAGAGGTGATGCCATTCAGATCAGCACCAAAACGGGTAGTTGCACCTCTACTTGTGCCCAGTGGTGACAACGTTTCCCTAAGATTGGCTTGTTTTGTTTCCAAAGGAATTGCTTTTTTAATTGAAACAAAAACCAAACACACCTCTGGAACTTTTTAGAATAGCATATTTATTATGGCATAAAGAGATGTGGATCCTTCCTCACCTCACAAGAGTATATCCCCTGTGCCAAAACTGTGCCAAAAACTCTTGGACTTTCTTGGACTGTAACTCCCACCCGCGGGTGGAGGAATCTGGAAACTGTGGTCCTATAATGTATTTATTCATATATCTTTATTGTATCTGTTATGTAACTGTAAGAGAAGTGCTGCTCAGGGATGCTTAATGTCCTTTACCCTCTTCAGCTTTTCTTCCTATGTTTTTCCTTGTGTTATTTCTGTTTTGCACTTCCAACTAGCACGAGGCTGAATGCTCCTGCTTTAATTCTTCTTTTGGGGCAGGAGATACATTCGGACTGCTTATTTTTATTAAAAATATAGATATAACCTTCCATAGGCACAGCAACTCAGTGGGAATTATTATATTAGTAATCCGGTCAGGCTTTAAGGGTTAAATCTAGTCTTAATCCCAAATGGAGCAAATTCATTAAAAACCAACAATGGGTTGTCCAGGATCTAACTAGCTGAAGAGCTGGCAACATCCTTTACATGTTTTTAATGAGGATTTTGCTTTACGCTGCTTCATTACACTTTGCCACTTTGAACATCTTTTGGAGCAGCCAGGTGGGATATAAATTTTAAAAAGAGATATGAGCTACCTTGATGTATTATCCTTAAAACAAATTTTCACATTGAGGGTAAGGAATGAAGGTGTATTGTCTAAACCAGAGAGTGCTTCAGTAAGATTTATGAGCTTGCATTTATTCATCTGCAGGATTTTGGAATTGGAATTGGAATTGGAATTGGAATGGAATTTATTGTCATTGTATAAATACAATGAGATTAAAAGTGCCATCCAATCAGCTCATTCACACACCACAGCATAAAAATCCAAGACATAAAATCTACCATTTAAGAACCAACCATCTATACACATACTCCAACATTCACATGCTGAACATCACTTACGCTCATTTAAAACTGACATAAAAAAACCAAACATACACACAGCCCTACACTCTTTCACCTGACAGCATTCATACCCAATCCATAAAAACTACAATTAAAAAAACAACAACAGCCATACACAATCCCCCATACAATATATAGGTTACACATTCAACACTAATATTACCCATCAACTTAATTTTTAACAGAATTTAGCATGGTTACTGCTATTGGGTAAAAACTATTTCTGAATCTTTCTGTCCTTGTTCTAATAGATCTATACCTTCTGCCTGATGGTAATGGTACAAACAGAGAGTGTCCAGGATAAGAAATATCTCCTACAATATTCTGAGCTTTCTTAAGACAGCGGGAGCTGTGTAATTCCTCCAATGTGAGGAGTGAGTTTGTACCATTTTCTTTCCTTCTAAATGATTCTCCCTCCTCCGGTACAGAAGATTTAAACCATAACGGCTGACTCATTCATGGTTTAAACCTCTTCCTTTAATCAGTTCCCATCTTCTCTTCCCTCCTCTGTCAAATGCTCCCCCCTCCCAATCTCTTTTTTAAAAAGGCCGGCCTTCCTTTGCTACAAAGGGTTGTGTGTGTGTGATTTTTTTTTTGTAGCAACAGAAGTAATTGCAAATATTGTGGCATTTCCTTTCTTAATTAATTCCAACTGTTTTTCTTAGGCAGAACAGAAAACATCCATGTTTGATGAGCACATTAAGGCTTCATCACTGGAGCAGAGACGGCGGGCAGCAGCATCTACAGCAGCAGCTTCCCCTGCGGAGCCTGTAAACGAGAGACAAGCCACAGACCTAAGCTATGCACAAGCCCTGGCTTTCATTAGGCCAGAGGAACACCCAGCTGCGTCGTCCCATAAGAGTCTGTCTTGTCTTTCAAAGCTTGTTAACATGCTAATATAAAAGGAAATAAGACTGACTTTCAGGAATTTACTGCTAGCCTTAAACTTCAAAGATGGCAAGTTCCCAACAGTGCACTGGTACAGTTCATAGTCACCACAGGAAGATGTCCACCACCATGGACCGCGTTGACTCTCGGTATGTACATGCCTATTATTTGACGCAACAAAACAAGCACATGATCAAGATGTTTCTGCTAACCTAGCAGAGATGGGCATGGATTGATTTGTGCTGCTTCGTACGAATCTGTCCACGTATCACCACCAATGCTGCATGTCTCCTCCCCTGCATCCCTTGGCCGGTTGACCCACTTACAATTGGTCACATGTAGCCCAGGTCCTCCTTCTCTGACAGTGCTACAATCCAGGCATGAGCTTGGCTGCCCTTCCCAGCTTCTGGCTGCTTCTTACACACTCATCTGCGTGGCACCACAGGTGCTGTGTGTTCACTCATCCCGCCCCTGGAGAGCTGTCCCTCTCACAATCTGTTGCATGTCACCCGGGTCCTCCTCCTCTGAGGACACGTAGTCTGGGCAGGAGCTTGGGCTGCCCTTCCCCACCTCCTCCAGTGAAGAGAACACATGGAAGAGGAAAACCATGTTTGCCACCTGGAGCTCATTGGAGGCAAGCTGGAATAAAACTGTAAAAACTGAGCAAACAACTAAAGAGCTGTGGAAGTCATGGTATTCACAAAAGTCCAGTGTGTTGCTGATGTTTATGGCATGTGTCCAAGGTGGTCACAGGCTAGTCTTGCAAAACCTCATTGTTGCCCTACAGAAACTGTGAAATGTGTCCCAATATGTACTTACCACCTTATAGCTCCATAATGGAAAGCATAGATGGGCCACCTGTTGATCCTCCAGATGTTGGAAGACTGCAACTCTCAGCATTCTTCACCACTAACTGTGTTAGTTGACCTGCCTGGGAGGTGCAGCTGATATAGCTAAGGGCATTGTGGTTTGGACTGCCACTTTCTGAATCCTACAGGCAGTATTGTAAGGTTGGGGTGCAGAGCTGTTTGGGAAATTATGGGGGTTATAGTCTAAAAAAGAAACTGCACACCTGTAGCAGTTACGCAACATCTACACTGCTTCACTTGACCTGCCTGTTTTGTAAGGGGATAATAGGGGAGCCATTCACAATGAAGTGAGTCCTCTATTATCGATCTTCTGATTTAGGGCACCCCCTGGCTTGAGTCTAAGTAACCCCAGGGGTCCCTGGAACACAGTTTGAAGCCACTCCTTTAATCAAACAAAAACAATTTCAGTAACCATGATCTCAGGCACCTATTAACATTCTAACATTGGAATCTGAAGAATTTGGGCATGCAAAAATGAAAGTCCCATCACCCTGCTGCGTTAATTGTACATCAAATGGCTTCAGCCTTTCCTCTCTTCAATAAAAGTGTCAAATGGCACATCATCAGGATGTTTTCTGAAATAGCCTCTTCACTGAACTTTTATCCATGTGGAAAAACAAAAACCAACACAGAAACTGTGAAAGTATGGATTTGCAGCCCACCCCCAAATGCTGTGTTGCAAAAGTTCATTTTTAGTTGCAGCAACTCTTCTAAAGTTTAGAGCTTTAAATAGCATCACTGTGACTATTAGGATAAAGTTGACTTTGCTTCAAATTGTAGCCCAATTGGCTTTTTTTAAAAAAAATCACTATAATACAAAGTCTAGGGTCCTTTCAATGCTTGCTTACATGCTCCTTTAGATGGTCTCTTTCTCTTTACTGAATTTGCTTATTCAATAAAGACAGTAAGTATGACCAGTAAGCATGATAACTCTTGATATTTGTCTTTGTGTTCCTGCATTTGGCAGCCAAAGAGAAAGGCTGATTATGAGGTGGACTGACTCAGTAAAGGAAACGGCACTGTTGTGTTTGCAAGATCTAGCAAGATTGCTATTCGTAAGTTCTTTTGGAGATCATTAATTCATCATGTTGTCAAAACTGGCACAAAACAGACACATAGGGGTAATAACTGTATGTCATTAGGTCAATTCTGAATTATGTCATAGTTTTCCAGGGTTCTAGGTATTGTGTTCTCATAAGAGGTTTAACATCCCCTTATCCTGGAATTGGGGGGGGGGGGAGATGTCCTTGCCTAAGGCTACATAGGTTGACTTTTTTCCTGGGAGGGACAGCAGGGAATTAAACCTCCTCCCTCTGGCTCAGCAGTCAGGTACCTATCTCACTGAGCTAATTAAAAATAATCTGTCAATTTTGGGTGGTAGCATGACAATCAACACAACAAGGAGTATCAAATAATATTTTACAGCTGAAGTGTGTGTTCAGTAATGTTTCACAATTCACAACTGAAACGAGAAACAGACATTAGAGATAGGTAGAAGAAGAGATGGGCACGACTTAGCGGTATTTTCGTTTTCATTTTTGTTTTTCGTTTCCGTTACGTAACAAAACGAAAAACGAAAAACGGCTCAGAACTGGAACAAAAACGGAAATGAAACGACTAATTTCGAGCCAATTTTCGTTTTTCATTACTGGAAAAGCACATAATGGAGCTAAATGGGAAGAAACGAAAAATTTTTCGTTTTCGTTACGTGACTAAACGAAAACAAAAAATTTTGAAATTAGCTCACGAAAACGGAAACGAGCCGAAACGGACCCCTAGCCGAAAACAAAAACGAAAATGAACAATTTTTCTGAGTCGTGCCCATCTCTAGGTAGAAGTGAAAAGCTGTTCGTGTTGCAGAGAGATGACTGAGACGCTCTTTCTGTGTTTGTGCAAGCAGACTGCAAAGAAGTCCCACATTTCTCCTGAAGACAAATCACTAAACAATGCAAGCTAATCTGCACAACCTCAAAAGTGAGAGACATTCATGTTGTGACACTCAGATCCTTGCGTTCTTTTAGAATTTACCTCTTCTAGTCACGGGCTACCTCTTAAAGTCCCCTTTTTTGCCAGACAACCCATAAGATTTCATATTTGAAAGATATTATTATAATTTATCTTTGAAGGGTGCTAATTTGAATAAACTTGCCAATTATGAACGTTCAGGCTAAAATGTCATAAGCAACTTATGAATTCAACTGGTCAATTCAAAATTTCATACTCAAACCTCTTGTGGAGGAAGAGAGAATATTTTCAACAAATTTCACATATGTGCAGTTTCAAGATCCTAACGTGTGGGTTTCAGTTATGTATTAAAGTCGAAACAAAATTTTAAGAATAATATAAATAAATAAAGTAGCATAGATAAAACTGAGCTTGTTGTTCACACTCTTATTCCTGGCAGCTTGTTAAAACTTAGCAAAAGAGGTGCTGCTTAGCTGTTCTTGTTATTCAGTGCTAATTAGAACAAAGTAAAGCAAAACACACACACACACACACACACACACACACACACACACACGGGTTTGAAAGGTGCAAGATTGCTAAACTGTAGTCAAAAGAAGCATGGAACTCCAATCCTACAAGTTGGAAGCTGGAGCATAGACCTGATAGAGTGAGAGATTTATTTATTTTATTGGCTTTTTTATACCACCCATCGGGCAGCAAGGAGAGACAAAGAAAGTGAGTTTTCAGGTGGTTCCAGAAAGGTGAGGCTGGTTCGTTGAAAATTATTGAATAGATTATCACTTTTTTCATCTAGATGGTTCTTTTCAGAGTTCAGCGAGCTCAGTTGTATTAATGTTCATATAGCAAACAAGGCTACCAAGTAACTCAATAATATTTTCATCTAAAGAGGTGAAAAATAGAGGGATGGACCTGAAGAGAGGGATAAACTCTACTAGAATAGGCCTTTTGAAATAATGTACATAAAAAGCTTGTGATTAACAGGTCCCGTTTATCTGAATGGGTCTCTTCTGCGGGATAGCATTAGACTGAAAGCTGGTTCACATACTCCACTTCAACACTTACTGATGATTATATTAAGGGACAGTATGATGACGTGATTGAACCCCGGCAGAGTTTCGGATGGCCACACATTGGACTACGATTTCCAGAATCCTAGTGGACATACCAGGTGTGGGTTTCTGGGAGCTAGAGAAAAAAATGAACATAAGAACATTAGAACATAAGAACAGCCTTGCCGGAACAGGCCACCGTCCATCCAGTCCAGCATTCTGTCTCACACACTAGCTCACCATTGACTTCAGGGTATTCCCAAGCAGATGTCTTCACCTGCTTACGATTCCCAGCAACTGGCATTGAGATATCTTCTGCCTATCTCTCCAAGTCAGAGATTATCCTTAGGCATCCATAAAGTTTAGCATGTTTTCTATCATATACTGCTCAACTGTGAGAAGTAAAACTGACAACCATAACAAATTAAAAACCCATGTTTTTGGAAAACATAAGAGCCCACATGGTGCAGGATTTGGAAAAACATGGTGTACAAATCATGGTGTGGTGTAGCAAATAGACATGGGCACGACTCGGCGAAATCCTCGTTTCCGTTCTCGTTCTTCTTGCTCGTTACGTAATGAGGAACGAGAATGACAATTACTCTGCTCCAACTCGAACCCGACCCGATAAAGATAAATTGGGTCTTATTTGTCGTTGTCATGCATGGCATCGCGGCGCCGGTGATCGCGCAATGCCAAGCGGCGCAGCACAGAAAAAAAGTTTTAAAAATAAAAAAAACCCCGATTCCCGCCGGCCATAAAAGCAGACGAAAATATGCCTGCCTCAGTGAGGGCACCTACCAGAGAGGGGGGTTTCTGGGGGGGGGTCCCCGTCCTTCCCCCCCACCTCTCCTGTCCTGGGCTGCTGGTACCATGCTGGGGGGGACATCGTCGTCTCCATTTGCCATGTGGTGGTGGGGGATCCAAAATGGCGACCGCAATATTTATTTTTGAATCGTGGTCCAAAAACCCACCAAAGCACCACAGAAACATTTGAAAATTAGGTATTTTAAATGCCTGATTTTTTATAGTAGCAGCAGTGGGTTTTTCTTGCAACAAAATGTCTCCATTTATTTTATTTTATTTTATTTTTAATTTTTTATACCTGCGCACGCGCAATGATGGGCTGGCCATGGGATGGGACCATGCAAATTTTTGGAGCCATTCCACCAATCGCATGGCCAGGTTTTGCTGAGACTTCTGGATGTGCCAGAGAGGGCATAAAAAGCCCACCAACCCTAACCCTAAGCCTAAGCCTAACCCTAATTCTAACCCATACGCCAGTACACTGTCTTCTTAGTGGGTCAGAGGCACCCAGAGATGCAGCCCACTAACCCACCCTAACCTTAACCATTACCCTAAGCCTAGCCCTTACCCTAACCCCAACCCTAAGCCAGATTTGTACGCAAGTACACTTCCCTTCTTAGTGATTCAGAGTGGTGCATCAAAATGTGCCTCCAACTCCAGACCCACTTCCTCCCTTGTAACCCGTACGCCAGTATGCTTTCCTTCTTAGTGAGTCAGAGTCAGCACCGAGAGAGGTGCCTCTGACACACTACCCCCAACCCTGGCTAAATATGGCTGAGCTATAGCTATTAATGGCTATAATGTTCTTAGTGAGACAGCGAAGTGCCGATGAGGTTTCCTGTCACACTAACAACCCAAGATAATTGGCAGTGGCTACTGGCTACGCGTTACGCTTCCCTTCCCTTCTGGGTCAACTCAGAGGGATGCACCCAGAGAGGTGCCTCCCAGAGCCCACCCCTGCCCCTAAACCTGTACAAATGACAGATGACAAACGGAACAACAAATTTTTGAAAATTTTCGCGAAGAACGGAAACGACCCGAAACGGGCCCTTCCCGACAAACGACAACTCAAAACGTAATTTTTTTTTGGTCGTGCCCATCTCTAGTAGCAAATATAGTTTTGAATGAAAATTCAGGACATGTGGATTCACAACTTGGCAACAGAAACTCACTGAGTGGTGGCAATGGTAAATCGTCACACATATCCTAAAATCCCTGTCTTGGCAGCAATATGATGTCACTTAAGAATAATTATTAGTGCTTGGAATGTTTTTCTTCCTGAACTATAACTCCTAGAATCTCTCAGGCAGCACAGCGGTTTTAGCTTAGTAAATCTAATAATAATAATAATAATAATAATAATAATAATAACTTTATTGACCCTCATCCAGTCCATTATCGAGTTCAAGCATGAACAGAACAGAGACTGCCACACCTGGATTGGTGTAAAAACAGAGGTAGATCTGAGTATCGTTAGCATATTGCTGACTCCTCAGCCCAAATCTCCTAACGACCTCTCCCAGTGGCTTCATGAATATATTAAATAGTATGGGGGACAGTATAGAGCCCTGGGGGACCTCATGATGTAACCGCCATAAGCCAGAGCATCTGTCCCCTAGCACCACCTTCTGGACTCGATCAGCTAGATAGGAGTGGAACCACCATAAAACAGTGCCTCCAACTCCCATCCCAGCCAACTTGTCCAGAAGGACACCATGGTCGATGGTGTCAAAAGCCACTGAGAGGTCCAGGAGGATCAACAGGGATGCACTCCCCCTGGCTCTCTCCCAGCAAAGGTTATCATCCCTCACCTTTGCAGAGGATGGCAGTGGCAGAGAGTCTAAACTTTACCTGGAAATGGTCCGACCATGACAAAGGTATCAAAGTTAAACCCTCTACATCCAGACCACCATCCCCCTGTCCTGTTGAAAATACTAGGTTGAGTGTATGGCCTTTCTCATGTGTCAGGCCAATGACATGTTGAGACAGTCCCATAGTTGTCATGGCGGTCATGAAGTCCTGAGCCATCCCAGACAAGGCAGCCTTGGCATGGAGATTGTGGTCCCCCAGCACCAACAGTCTGGGGATTTTCAACATCAGGTCCAAGACCACCTCTGTCAGCTCAGGCAGGGAGATTGTTGGTAAGCAGCAGGGTGGGTGGTACACTAACAGAATTCCCAGTCTGTCTGGTGAGCCCAACATACAACACAGGCCTTCCAGACCTCCTCTCAAGGGGACAGGGGTCCTGGAAAGGGAGATGGAATCCTTATAGACTATTGCCACACCCCCTACCCCACCCTCCAGGTGACTCTGCTGCTGGACCAAGTACCCAGAAGGGCACATCTGAGACAGAGGAACTCCTCCTTTTTCTCCCAACCATGTCTCAGCAATGCATGCCAGGTCGGCACCCTCATCCAGAATTAAATCACGGATGAGGGCGGTCTTAATTTTTTGCCCACCTGCCATTCAGCAATAGCACCATGTGGCCTGGGGCCTGGCTGATATGGTCACCTGGTACCAAATGGCTGGAGATAGAGCTAGAAAGGAAGGATAGATGTAAGGAAGGATAGAAGAGCACACGGGCGTGCTCTTCTGTCTTTCAATTTTGCTATTTGCATGTCCCCACCTGCAGGAAAGGAATCTTTTTAGAGAACCACAAATATAAGAACTAGAAGCTTGTCATGGACCATGACGAGGATCGGGCTGGCATTTAATTAGGGGTTGCATATTTATTCCCTAGGATGTGCTCGTGGGACTTCATGCCTTCCGTGCCAAAATAAATTACTTGGACCCCTTGCCTTAGACCGACCTGAGAGTGACCAGCAAATACATCACTTGCTGGTCAGTCTTAGGTGCCAAAAAGTTTGGGATCAGCTCCAGGTATAAAGACCACACAAATTAACTTCCTTTACATGTGGTTTTCAGGACCTAAGCATGGGGTTCCTTTGAAATTTTGGAATCTTAGAACTGCAAAGCCAGAAGGGAACCAGTCCATGTCAAGGAGGCACAGGGGAGAATTGAACTCGCAACCTCTGGCTCCACAGCCAGATGCCTTAACCACTGAGCGATCCAGCATCCCCATGATTCCTGAGAATGTTTTTATTTATTGAGTATTTTCACCCTACTTTCTCCTTGGAAAAGGACCCAAGATGGCCTACAGTAAAGAGAGACAATATACAGTCCATTCCAATTAAGACACATTCAGTTTGAGAAACAGGGGATTGAGGGGTGTCTTACAGCATTAGAAGGCAACATTAAAACTAACAATGGATAACATCATGTCAATGCAATCACACAAGCAGAAATATAAACACAAAGTTCTTCAAGTTGTTTAAGGGAGCTCAGATTCGCCATCATCCTTATTCTCTCAAGCAGAATAGCTATGCAAATAACACTTGCAGAACAGGCAGAAATTCAACTGGTTACATATGTATCCTAGTATTCATTAGAGATGGGCATGAAACCAAAAAAAAATTTGTTCCATTATTTGTTATTCATTTCATTATGTAACAAAACGAATAATGAAAATTGTGATGAAATTGGAATGAACAGAACAGAACCACAAAAATTAGGTTCATTACGTTTCATTTTCGTTAATGGCGATGCGCAATGAAATGAGCTGTTTTTAAATGTTAAAAAACGTCCTGAATATCAGTAAAAACCCAGCAATAATTATTTATTCTGCCTAATAATACCTACCAGGGGGGGTTGGGGTCCTTAAAATGTGCATTTATGTCTTTTCTCAGATCGCTGTTTTTTTTCCCTTTAAGGGGAGTTAGGGGACATCGACCCAAAATGGCTCCCAGATGCCTAATATTGATTTCTTGGTTATTAAAATGCCCTAGACATCCGTAAAAACGCAGTGATAATTATTTGAAATTATTACCTACCAGGGGTTTGGGGTCCTTAAAACGTTTGTTTTTGCCTTTCTCCCATCGCAATGTATTTTTTCTTTTCCCTTTAAGGATGACACAAAATGGATTCCAGCCACAAGATGGATGCAAGCCATGTGATGGGGTCATGTAAATTCTTGGACAATTTCAACCAATAGCATGCCCAGGTTGCAGACTGGGTAGTTGTGGCAGCCACAGAGGGCACAAAAAGCTCTGACAACCCCCGTCCTCCTTGCAGTCTGCGATGGGAGTTAGGGTGGGATTGCTGTCTCTGCAACTCGTTACTTTAGGCCAGCCAGGCAGGTGTGTGTCTCTGTGTTCCTGCTGGCTGCAGCCTAGCTCTTAGGGGAGAGAAAGAAGAGATTTCTCTTGCAGCCTCCCTATGTGCATGTGTACCTCTCGGTGAGTACCCTCCCCTGCCCTGCAGTGCAGTCACTCTGTGGCTGCCTTACGCCCTGGGCAACGCCCACCGCTGCCTTTGCAGCCTCCCTGCGTACCTAGTCTATACTGTGTCTCTGCCAGCATTTTTTTTTTTAGTTTCCCCTCTGGTCTGGGGCGTTGGGGGATGTATTCGCGCAGAAATGCTTTAAGTCACGCAAAAAGCAGGTAAAAATGAAAAATGAAAAAACAAAATGAATTTTTTCAAAAAAAAATCACGAAAAATGAAAACAAACCAAAACAGACCCGCAATGAAAAACAAAAAACCGAAACATCATTTTTTTTCGATTTGTGCCCATCTCTAGTATTCATTAATAGTTTGTTGTGCCCATTAGGAGCCAGTCGCCATAATACCGTCCCTGCTGCGAGAGGGTAGGGTTGGTCTATAAGGGAACTGGTAGCGGTGCTCTAAGATAGTCAACTTGGTAAAAGGCCTGCAGAAATATGCAGAATCAGTTTATGCAGTCCCTGTTTCCACTTCTGATACAGGAAGAGATACAACTAAGAACTGAAAGGTAGCAGGTTGGCTAACACAGCCTCCACTGTACAGCTGCCGACCAGGATATTGTATAATTCCCCGTACAATGACAGCAACTGGCCAGCCTTAGCCTCTGTAACTCCATAATAAGCTGTGCAGGTTGAGTCTCTCATGCAATTATATCACACATCATTGTGATTTCTGTAATCCTCTCAATTGGTTGTGCCCTTCCATGCATATAAATTTCCATTGACTCAGAATAATTGGTTAGGGTAGTGTGTGTGTTTTTGTCGGCTAGGCTTAATCCATTTGATCAGAGTTGTACTTGGCTTTCTCCCTCGCCCAGATATCTATACTGCTGATGGGGGTCGGCTGGCTATATATATTATGGATGAGGGAGAAATGTGTGTGTGTGTGTGTGTGTGTGTGTGTGTGTGTGTG